>CM057345.1:420583423-421183423 GCA_030015575.1 Agapanthus africanus | reverse complement strand
ACAGGACTCGCCGGGAACATGCTAGTTGGTCATATACCAGACGTCAGATGGCAGTTCCCTGGTGACATGTGTGCAGGTTAGTTCATCGACCTGGGGATCGTCATTTGTCTCGTGTGAGTTCCCACTGTACTTTGATTACTACCCTACCACGGCTCAAAGGAGTCGTGCAAACAGGTTTTAGTTGGGTACAGTCCCGAGCCACATGGAGGCAGTGAGCGTATCTTCAGGGGTTCGTCTCTCCCGGTATTGGGGGTGAGGTCGTGCTGTGTCTAGGAGAGCCATTACACAAAGTCCTTGGCCAAGGCAAGGAGATTTACTGGTAGGTATTCCAGTAGTATCTCAGGGTGTTCTGGGCTACACTCCGACACGACTTGTACCGCTTTTGGGGGTCTGACTTTTACCAACCCCCTAGGCCCGCCATGCGATACTCATAGACGAACGGACCGGACTGCACGGATATTGTCACTGACAGGCTCAGTAGGGTGTCAGGATGAGTTCGCTCATCGACGTCCCTTTTAGTCAATAGCTGGTGGCCCGTTACGTATTGGCTTATACCTCTGACGGGCTAGTGGTTAAATCCATAGCCATAGTATTGACGAGTCTTTAGAGTCCACCACACTTTCTGTTACTCAGCTTTCGGGCGAAACGCTGTAGAAGCCGTATGGAGATATGGCAGGGTCCGATCAGATACGTGCGGTATTGCACGGATCAGGATCGGACGGTTTGTACTAGTAGCCGTATAGGTATATGGCAGGGTTCGATCAGATACGTGCGGTATTGCACGGATCAGGATCGAACGGATATTACTAGCCGGCTTTGGTTTAAGTCGGTCCTAGTTTAGTACAGTGTAGATTTTGTCTCTTTGCATTTGTATCCGGACGGAATACAGATGCGGGTGTGTATGCACAGTATCGGGGTTTTCCTGTAATTTATTACGGGACCAGTTTTCTGGAGTTGCCAGTTTGCATTCCGTTCCGGCCGGTTTTCCTTTGTTCTTTCCCGGCCGGACTTTTCCGATGGAGGGGGTAATTTGCAGTTTTGCAAATTACATTTGTGGAGGGGTTTTCTTGCAAAAGGGTTTGATATGATAAGAATCTTTGCTTTTTCAACCATGCTTTTGCTTTATGAGATTTGATTGAATTGGAAAGGGTATGGAGGAAAAAGTATGGTTGATGTTTCTTTGACTTTGGATGTGCTCACCTCTTCCATTGATCCTACACTCACCTCCCTTAGTTGTTTTCCTCCCTCCATTTTCATACAAATGACTTGGCCGGCCACATTAGGAAAGGATGATGGTTCATTTCATTTTTGGTGAGGGTGTGGAAAATTATTGATTCATATCATTTTTCCATTGCCTCAAAAATCCCCAAGTTCATATCATCTTGATTCCTCCATCATGGCAACACCACCCCAAAAGGAGACTACAATTCTACACTACACTTCCTACAGCGAATCTTGGGCACGTCGAGTAGCCGGCTTCGTGCCCGAGTTGCCTCGGTATTGAGGTGGGAGCCCGTAAAAGTACCCGGCTTCGTGGTGCCCTTTCCGACGAGGAGGAGATGGACGGAGATCCCGCGAGGAGATCGGAGTGGAGATGAAGACCGGAGGACTTGGATCGTCGGTATACATCTTTCCCTTTCTTATTAGTAGCGTAGACTAGTTAATGGTTCGATCCGGAGTTTAGTGCGCGGTGGTGCCGGTTTGCAAAGTCCGCAAAAATTTAAGTTTATCACCGTTTCCGCATTCCGGCGTCGGATTGATGGCCGGGGCGCCGCCGTGCACTTACAGTGGTATCAGAGCCTCGCCATTAACTTAGTCTAACTTTGTGTAATGTGTTTGCATTTCCGATCGATCAAAAAGTTCCAAAACTGCATTTTACCCACGACAGTTTCTGTTGAAATTTTTCAGTCTCGAAAATTTTTTCAGGTTGTAAAATATTGATGTAATGGAAAATCTAAGAGTTCTGTAAAAATTTGATGAAGTAACTCCACAGTTGGAGCGCGGAACCGCCGCGAAAACCACCTTTGTGCGGCCCTTCCGCCGCGCACTATTCACATCACTTCACCATTTTTTTACAGAGGCCTTCTGGGCTTAAAATATGGGCTTTGGAATATTAAAGTTGGGCCAATTGTTTCTGTGAGTGCTACAGTTTTCTTTGGGGCCCACTTGTTAATTGTTTGATCAATCGGAAATTTTTTAAACACATTTTTCACAGTATTTACATTATATCTGCGACCGTGAATGTCACTCGATCGGTAAATCCGGTCTAACTGCTATAGCCCGGTTAGACGGATTTGCGAACGTGACCTTCACGTTGATGTTCTATGTATTTGCTGTGATGTTGCGGATTGGTCGTGGGGATAGCCTGGATGCAATGCTAGTACAGTTTCTGTTGTATTATGTACATTTGATATTGCGGGGCGAGCGTCCGACATGTGGACTGCCGTCACTGCCAGTTTGTATTATTATTTCGGGGCACGACCTGGTTGCGGTCGATGTACCCGGTGTATGTATATTTTACTTTCTGTACTAGGGTTACCCCGCGGAGGGGTGCACGGATAGCCGGGTTCTAGAAGGCAACAAGCCCGCATCTCATGGCATTGGGACGGAGGGGGCTTCACTCCAGGATTGACGGGCTATTCGCCGCACTCGTAGGGGGTACAGGTTGACCCAGGAGGGGTGCCCAAGTTGCCGGATTCCGTGAAGTGCTGGGTGGTCCATTCACGGCGCTGAAGGGGGCTGCCTCGCTTCAGGTTTTGGCGGGTAACTTGCCGCGCCCGTAGGGGTCTAGGATTTCATTGCACAGGCTATCCACACGACCAGGGGAACGTCGGGTTTCAGTAGTGGCTCTGTGAAACCCGGGGATCCCAGATATCTGTATTTTTCTGTGATGCTGTACATTTCTGTGATGTTGCATTTTATTCACGCCTTGAGCGAATATAATATATTGGTATATATATTAGTAGATGTTGTATATGTTTTTCATCCGCGCTAGTCCAGTCCCCGCTCTGCCGTTAGTTAGCTAACCTAACGGGTGATGACGGGACCCAGTGGCGAATGCGGATGGCATATACGTACGTCAGTATATTTTCGTTCTTTGTGGTGTGATCAATTGATGGGACTGCATTGATTCGGATCAATGCAAGTTAAACAAACCTAATCTGATGTTGTTGGAACACTTTTCAAAAGGCTGTTATTGCAAGGACGTTCACTTTTGTTTTGCATCGTGGTATTCATTTGGAATATCCTGCTCCTCAGTCGATGAGGCAAGGGCCGAGATCCCTTCACCGGGAGTGACCCCTTGGACAGAAGTTTTCGTCAGGGCAGTAACTTCACTATAGCCGATTGCTTTTGCTTTGCACCGAGGTATTCATTTGGAATATCCTGCACCTCATTCTACGGGGAAAGAGCCGAGATCCCTTCACAGGGAGTGACCTCTTTAGCAACGGCTTTTGTCACTATATCTTTTAAAAAGCTATCCGTTCCTTCGACGATATCAAGTTCATTACGTTAAAGGTTTTCGCCAGAAACCATTCGTAGCCCTCCGTCGTTTCATATGGGTGGTCAATAGTATTCAAGCTGTGTATGTTGGCCAAAGTCAAGGCACAGTGATTGGTAGCCATTGGGGTATTCATATGCAGCATAGATAGATGCGTTGGTTTGGGACAGTCGTGCTGCCATTTTGGCCAAAGTCAAGGGTACGTACGGGTGGATTCAAATTAACCTGGAGAATGACGGGCAGAACTTGACATGTGACTTATGATATGTTGGCCAAAGTCAAGGTCATAAGAGCATGGGGCAGAAATCACATCGGGAGTTTCAAAAGTACTGAAACTTGCCAGATATGCGCATACCTTCTGGAGTGTGATACCGTGAGCGGATTCCGTCACGTTGTCATGCGATGAGAGTTGGATCCCGATTCCCACTGATGAGTTGGTTTACTCCTCGGGTGACCCCGACTAATTCTTCTTTCAGGTTTGGAGGAGAATTTGAGGTACAGTGGGAGGTTTCCAGATTAGATAAATTGGTAACCATTCTGATCTAGGATAGAGTGCACGCTGAGTGTTTCTTCTCTCTCTCTCTCTGGCAGCGACCATTGACCCGACCCTAAGACTTTGACTCAGTGACCAAGTTGACCGAACCTTCTTAACACTGGCTTTTGGATTGTCAGAGTTGCAGACCTCATTGCCACTCCTACTTTTACCCTTTTCTCCAGGACACCCCGTATTACTACGAACGTCCACTTCCATTGGACAAAACCATCGTATGGTTAGATACGAACTCGAAGGAATTCGAGGATGGTTTCCGGTTCTGGAGAAAACGAATAGGATTATTCAGTTGTCTTTTCTTTTCACCTTCTCTCAGGTTGCGAGTACTCCTTGGTTTAGGAGTAGTACACCTATTACGCAAATTGGATCGTCTTCTTCCAAACCATAGGCTGGTGCCGACCGGTAGGGAATGAAGAAAACCAGTTAGCCTAAACGGTGTACAGAAGGTATTAAGTTCAGACAAAACAAGGGATTAGTAAGAGGGCAAAGTAAATTGCGACTGCTATTCACGACCGAACCAAGTATTTCTTCGCCAATCCTAAATCACCTTTGTATTTCTCCAGGACACTCCGTATCACTACGAAGATCCCATTTTATTGGATAATCCATCGTATGGTTATATACGAACTCGAAAGGAACTTGTTCCAGTTCGGGGATGGATCCTGGTTCAGGAGAAATAGGAATAAAGTACATTCAGGTGTCTTTTATCTTCACCTTCTCTCGCGTTGCGAGTGCTCCTAGGATTAGGACAGTACACCCTTTATGCTTATTGGATAGTCCTCTTCCAAACCATAGGCTGGTGCCGAACGGTAGGGAAGGAAGAAAACCATTTGGCCTAATGGGTGTGCAGAAGGTAATGACTAAAGACATATGAAGGGATTTGGAGAGGTGGCAAAGAACTATACGGTTACAGTCGTGAATCTGGAAGAGGCATTACTAGGAATACCAGAATACCCCATCGGAACATTTCGATGTTTCAGTTTCACTGTGTAATGTTAAAGGAAAACTGATTTCCCGATTAGATACTTACTCCAGGGTATGTATTTACCAGGTACGATTCTCACATCTGTATAGTTTTACAGATGATGAGTGGGAGTAAGTTATTGGGAATTGGGTGATCATCCTCATTATATCGGGATTCGTTGTAATCGGTGATATTTGAGGAAATCACCTGGGTTGTTTGCCGGTCGGCAAATATTTGGTTTTGAATATCCGCTGTTATGCACCAATTTCAAATTGATATATCTGTACGTCTATTTTCATAGAGTGAGATATACCTTTCTGAAATTATGTCTACGACATTTACCTATATCAGTGGATGGTTAGGTAAGGAGCATTAAACAGCGGTGTAATTCTTCTTAACCATAAGTACAGTTTTCAACCTACGACACACAGTGAATGAGTAATCAGACTCAAGGGACTTTTACAGAGTATTGTATGTTGTCCAGGGTCCATCAGGACAGAGGGGATGGTCCTCGTACTATATTCGGTTTACTTATGACTCCTCTATTTTTTAGACAGGTGTTTCGTGGAAACACAGGGTCCGAATTTAGAGAAGTTATATGTATTTGAATAGAGTAGAGAACCAGGTATAGCAAGTATCGGGATTCTTCAAAGAGATCGAAGATGTAGATACTTGTGTATGGTGTTCAGTTGATAGTAATGATTAAGAGAACTTGCTTCTCTTTCAGGTTACTCATAATTGGAAATGCTTCCTAAGTTGAGTAACGCTGATCGGCCTCCTTCCATTTAGTTGACATGCGCTGGGGACAGCTGCATGATTTGAATCTGGTTCAATTATATCAGTGCCTCTGTTTCTATATTGGATATAGAACAGTTCATATCTTAACGATGTTAAGGTACGGGGAGTTGTCCGGTTCATGATTAAAACCTGACACTGGACAACTCAAGGCACGTTTCTGTAATGGCTGTTTGTGGGTTGACCCAGGCTATGACGAGGGTTGATTTTCTACCATCTGGATGAACAATAGCGATATTGTTCTAGACTCGCCACAGTTTTATTAAAAATGGATTTTTTCAGAAAACAGTAGTGGGAGTATGGTAGAACTGGAAGTGATTCCAGAACCACAAACGATTACTGAAGATTTGATAAGGAACCTAAAGATTCAATCTGGATTGACATTCCATTGGCCACTCCGCAGATAAGGTGGGTAACTTCAGGCACCCGAGAGGCACTACGGTAGCCTCAAGGACGGCGACAGGGAAGTTCTTGTTTACCCACAATTGCCATTGCTGTTGTTCCAGGTTACGAGACCCGGCGGGAGGATGAGTATAGCGTCGTTCTAAACTAGTTTTAGAAGTGTACGTCTATATGACTCTGCCAGAGGGTTGTCGTAATCAGAGGGAGCAGCGGAAGCATTGGTGGACAGGGAGCTTATGTCTATTTATAGACTAGAGCAGATGTAGCGGAGATAGATCATCTATTTCTGATGTGACAGTCATGGGTTTGACTTCATCAGAAAAGGGGATGGATCTGTTGAGAAGGTAGTAGGGTGTGATATCCTGGTATTTGGATGACATACACAGAGTAGGAAAAGAAACTCCTATACTACGATCGGTTATACTTTGGTCGTCACACAGTGGTTTCTCCACAAAGGAAGTGGATTTTATATCTGACATACTGGTTACTGGATCTATGGTTTTAGATCTAGATTTGGGTGGTTTCCCAATCAGGGTACTTGACAGCATTCTAAGAGTATTTGGGATGGACGACTCCTGGCACGGTAGTGTACCTGCAGGTAATGGAGTCACCCTCTCCAAAGGTGTCTTACAGACTAAAGGGGAGAGGGACGGGCATGATTGGCAGATCACTTGCTCAGGCAATTGAGTCAATCGTGAGATGTCAAGTACCACACCAGATGTTGTTCTTGCACAAGATGCAATAAGTTGACATTAATCCAATCCTGGAGAAACAGTTGGAAGCAGTTTTGGAACATAAGTGGATGTTCTAGGGATATGATAACGACAGCCTCATTCAGGAGACGGTTATCATTCCAGGCTTCCAAGGTGACATGGACGACAAGGAGGTTGTCAGAGTTATAGTTTTCCCTCTGACGAGGGGCAGTATTTTGGACAGGTGATCCAAGGCAATACTGAGGGAGGCATGGCGTGCAGGATACTGATTAAGTTCAGTTGACGATACAGTCTAAGAAGTTTGGATTTGGAGTTCATTTATGAGCTATGTCCCATCAGACATCCAGACACATTCTAAGACAGGTATTGCTCATTTCGGGAGATGGGTTTCTCCGCGAACATGAGATATAGAGAGACATAGAAAGAAACGTCAAGGCGGATCCACTCACTAAGGCTATTCCTCGAACGCAATAGTTCCGCAAACGAGCTTTGTGAGACTGACTAGTAGAGGAGTTGGATGTTCGGTATCACACGGGCTGTGAGTATGCGACATCGCAATAATTAGCCTTGAGTGCAAGTGGGAGATTGTTGGAGATAGTGCCCTCAGAGTCAATTATTAGGTCACAGGTACGTGATTGTAATGATTGAGGGAGGACCTATCCCGGTAGGACAGTCTTACTCGAGATGATAGTATGCTATCTGGTTTACCTTTATCATCGTGTACTGCTTTAGGTGACATGACATGTCGCTATTACACGTTGATAGAGCCCCTAGGATTCTTGCTTGACCACCAGCAGTATGAGGGCGATCATATAAGTGGGAGCTGGGGGTCTACAAGCATATCCTTAAAAGGTCCCTAGTCGTGGGAGTTTCGAGACTGGGCATCGATACTCCATTAGTAGACTAGTGTATACAGTCGAGACCCCGACGAGGGGTGGTGGCCGGTCTCACAAGCCACTGGTGTCAGTTGGATCACCTAAGATGTATACAGGTGCTCATTGGGTTATGAGTACACCGGACAGGACTCGTCGGGAACATGCTAGTTGGTCATATACCAGACGTCAGATGGCAGTTCCCTGGTGACATGTGTGCAGGTTAGTTCATCGACCTGGGGATCGTCATTTGTCTCGTGTGAGTTCCCACTGTACTTTGATTACTACCCTACCACGGCTCAAAGGAGTCGTGCAAACAGGTTTTAGTTGGGTACAGTCCCGAGCCACATGGAGGCAGTGAGCGTATCTTCAGGGGTTCGTCTCTCCCGGTATTGGGGGTGAGGTCGTGCTGTGTCTAGGAGAGCCATTACACAAAGTCCTTGGCCAAGGCAAGGAGATTTACTGGTAGGTATTCCAGTAGTATCTCAGGGTGTTCTGGGCTACACTCCGACACGACTTGTACCGCTTTTGGGGGTCTGACTTTTACCAACCCCCTAGGCCCGCCATGCGATACTCATAGACGAACGGACCGGACTGCACGGATATTGTCACTGACAGGCTCAGTAGGGTGTCAGGATGAGTTCGCTCATCGACGTCCCTTTTAGTCAATAGCTGGTGGCCCGTTACGTATTGGCTTATACCTCTGACGGGCTAGTGGTTAAATCCATAGCCATAGTATTGACGAGTCTTTAGAGTCCACCACACTTTCTGTTACTCAGCTTTCGGGCGAAACGCTGTAGAAGCCGTATGGAGATATGGCAGGGTCCGATCAGATACGTGCGGTATTGCACGGATCAGGATCGGACGGTTTGTACTAGTAGCCGTATAGGTATATGGCAGGGTTCGATCAGATACGTACGGTATTGCACGGATCAGGATCGAACGGATATTACTAGCCGGCTTTGGTTTAAGTCGGTCCTAGTTTAGTACAGTGTAGATTTTGTCTCTTTGCATTTGTATCCGGACGGAATACAGATGCGGGTGTGTATGCACAGTATCGGGGTTTTCCTGTAATTTATTACGGGACCAGTTTTCTGGAGTTGCCAGTTTGCATTCCGTTCCGGCCGGTTTTCCTTTGTTCTTTCCCGGCCGGACTTTTCCGATGGAGGGGGTAATTTGCAGTTTTGCAAATTACATTTGTGGAGGGGTTTTCTTGCAAAAGGGTTTGATATGATAAGAATCTTTGCTTTTTCAACCATGCTTTTGCTTTATGAGATTTGATTGAATTGGAAAGGGTATGGAGGAAAAAGTATGGTTGATGTTTCTTTGACTTTGGATGTGCTCACCTCTTCCATTGATCCTACACTCACCTCCCTTAGTTGTTTTCCTCCCTCCATTTTCATACAAATGACTTGGCCGGCCACATTAGGAAAGGATGATGGTTCATTTCATTTTTGGTGAGGGTGTGGAAAATTATTGATTCATATCATTTTTCCATTGCCTCAAAAATCCCCAAGTTCATATCATCTTGATTCCTCCATCATGGCAACACCACCCCAAAAGGAGACTACAATTCTACACTACACTTCCTACAGCGAATCTTGGGCACGTCGAGTAGCCGGCTTCGTGCCCGAGTTGCCTCGGTATTGAGGTGGGAGCCCGTAAAAGTACCCGGCTTCGTGGTGCCCTTTCCGACGAGGAGGAGATGGACGGAGATCCCGCGAGGAGATCGGAGTGGAGATGAAGACCGGAGGACTTGGATCGTCGGTATACATCTTTCCCTTTCTTATTAGTAGCGTAGACTAGTTAATGGTTCGATCCGGAGTTTAGTGCGCGGTGGTGCCGGTTTGCAAAGTCCGCAAAAATTTAAGTTTATCACCGTTTCCGCATTCCGGCGTCGGATTGACGGCCGGGGCGCCGCCGTGCACTTACACAATCAACTCTACTTCCTGATTATTCGATACCGGTTCAGGATCTCATATCTGTAATTCTTTGCAGGCGCTGAGAAGCCGTAGATTTCTGAAGACCGGTGATATGACCCTCAGGGTTGCTAACGGAGCGAGCGTCAATGCTGTGTCCGTAGGGGAATATCACCTTGGATTGACGAGTTGACAAATTTTGGTTTTACGCAACTGTTTTTGTGTACCTAGTTTGACTTGTAATATCATTTCTATATCTTTGTTATCAAAAGAAGCTTATGATTTTACATTTGCAAGCGATGTCACAAACATCCACCTTAATCATGGTCTGATTGGGTCTGGTACTCTAAACAACGGTATATACGTATTAAACCAACAACAAATTTTCAATATCCAGAATACATATAAAAGAAAGACTCCAAAAATAAATCATGCTTTTTTTATGGCATTGTAGACAAGGTCACATCAACGAAACAAGGTTGACCAAGTTACATAAAGAAGGATATTTCAATCCGTTCGAATATCAATCTTATGCAACTTGTCAATCATATCTCAAAGGAAAGATGACAAAAACTCCGTTCACTGGACGCGGAGTAAGAGCGAGCGAGCTTTTGGAACTGATACACAGCGATGTGTGTGGTCCAATGTCTACACATGCAAGAAATGGTTATTCCTATTTCATTACTTTTACGGATGATTTCTCTAGGTATGAACATATTTTCTTGATGAAACATAAATCCGAGGCCTTTGAGAAATTCCGAGAATATAAGAATGAAATGGAAAAACAAACCGGCAAAAGTATCAAGACACTGAGATCTGATCGAGGTGGTGAATACTTGAGTGCCGAGTTCCTGGATTACCTAAAAGAGAATGGAATTCTCTCTCAGCTTACTCCTCCATACACACCACAACACAACGGTGTATCAAAAAGAAGGAACTGAACCCTATTGGATATGGTACGTTCCATGATGAGTAACGCTGAGTTACCGAAATCATTCTGGGGCTATGCACTAGAATCAACTGCATATCTTTTGAACAAGGTTCCTACCAAGACTGTGCTTACCACACCATATCAGATGTGGTGCGGAAAGAAACCCTATCTTCAGTATCTGAAGATATGGGGATGTCCAGCTTTTGTTAAAAAGCAGCATGCGGACAAATTCGAGGCACGATCAGTACTGTGTAAGTTTTGGGATACCCAAAGAACTCCAGGGGGTATTTTTTCTATTTCGCAGAGGAACAAAAGGTTTTGTTTCTCGTCATGCCCTTTTGTTAGAACATCAGTTTTTAGAAAAAGAAACTAGTGGGAGCACAAAAGAACTGGAAGAAATTCCAGAAACACAAGCTATTACTGAAAGCTTGGTAGAACCAGAAGTTTTAAAAGAATAGGGCATTCCCGCACCACTCCGCAGGAGTAGTAGGCTGTCTCATCCGCCTGAGAGATACTACGGTTTTCTCGTAGACGGGGATAAAGAAGATTGCATCATTGATAAGCCGACTAACTTCCAGCAAGCCATTTAGAGCACTGACTTGGTAAAATGGCTGGATGCAATGCGGATCGAGATGGAGTCCATGTACACCAACAAAGTATGGACTTTGGATATTGCTCCAGAAGGGGTAAAACCCCGTAGGCTGCAAATGGATCTTCAAAAAGAAGATTGGTGTAGATGGACTGGTTGAAACCTATAAGGCTAGACTTGTTGCAAAAGGATTTTGTCAAAGACCTGGTTTGGACTATGATGAAACCTTTTCTCCAGTGGCTATGCTCAAATCCATTCGGATCCTTCTTGCCATTGCTGCCTTCCACGATTTTGAGATCTGGCAGATGGTCGTAAAGACGGTTTTTCTAAATGGTCATTTAGAAGAGTGCGTCTATATGGATAGGCCAAAGGGTTTCATTCAGAGTGGAAGTAGCGGGAAAGTGTGCAAGTTGCTTAAGTCCATCTATAGACTAAAGCAGGCATCACAGAGTTGGAACATCTGTTTTGATAAAATGGTCAAAGAATTTAACTTTATCAAAAATCCAAATGAACCATGCATTTATAGTAAGATTGTAGCACGAACTATTGTATTCCTCGTCTTGTACGTGGATGACATTCTCTTGATAGGAAATGACATTCCTATGCTACAATCTATCAAAGGGTTCTTGTCATACAGGTTCTCTAAGAATGACTTGGGTGATTCCTCTTACATTCTGGGGAACCGGATCTATCGTGGTAGATCCAAGAGAATGTTAGGACTTTCACAGTCCAGGTATATCGACACCATACTGAAAAGATTCAGTATGGAAGATTCTAAGCGCGGTAATCTACCGGCTTGTCACGGAATCACCCTATCCAAAAAGATGTCTCCCAAAACTGATTTGGAAAGGGATCGCATGGCAATTATACCCTACGCTTCTACGGTAGGCTCTATAATATATGCGATATTGTATACCAGACCAGATGTTGCTTACGCACTGAGTGTGGTAAGCCGGTGTCACGACCCGAAATGGCACGCGGCTGGCACTTGAATCATTTAAAGTCCATAAAACCCCATATAATTCAAGTAAGCCAAGAAATCCCAAAAATCTAAACCATTTTAAATAATAAATGAAGGAAAACTGGTTTTAAAGAAGTGGTTTTAATAGCATAAGCCGAATATGCATTTTTAAAATTTCAAGTCTTTTCGGAAAATTTCGGCAGAGTTTCCTTTGTAAATATTGGCCCCAAACGGGGTACAACATTAATAATATATGCACAATGATAAAAGGCTATACAGGATTTAAATACAAGATCAAATTGAAGACTAAACAACTAACTCAATACTTCTGTTGTTTATTGTTGAATCCATATGATTAATTATGTTGGGGTTGGTGGATTATTTTTTATCCCGCAGCCCCAAGAGGGAGCTAGCTCTTCGTCAATCGACGGTCACAACAACGGATGCAATATAATATACAACCCCGAAGGGCGAGGATCAAAACTCAAAAGGAAACTCAAAACATCAAGGAAACCATAATAATACAACGCGCGACTCTTAGGTCAAAAGAATATACAACTGGTCTCTAAGTCAAATACATATACATGTCTGGTTGTTGGAATTTTTCTAGATACAACTGAAAATAAATAAGTACAATGGTGGTCACGATGTGAGTGAACCCAACTACCAAAGCAATCACCCAGAAAGGAAGCAGTGTGCCAGAAAGCCGCAATGAAAGCTGCACGGCAAAAACCTGCAAGAACTGTGGCATAACGGGGGTGAGTTGCCAACTCGTTAGTAGAAAACATCACAGAGCAGAAATCGTATGTATGACTCAATCCTAGGTCAATACGATCAGCAATATAAATATCCTCAATATGATAAAGTCTGAAGCATGATTAGGTGGCAAGGGTAAACATCTAACCATAAGTGTATTACCAAGTGCTCGTGTCAGTGCCTCAGGTGGCAACATATCATAAATTTGAGGTGTCATCAATGAAATCAGTGTCAACTATAGCAAGAAGTCTATAAGTATGTGGGTATCATCCAACTATATAATCATTGCCTGTATGCATGTGGATCTCGTCCACGTGTCAACCAATGACACAAAAACTTCATGCTTGTAGATATCATAAAACATATTCATGAAAGTATGAGAATATAAATCAACGTGTGTCCCTCACGACACATCAAAATTATGGAACCTGAGTGTCCAGTATCGACACTCGAAAACATCATGAAACCTGTGCCCAGCATCGGCACGTAAATCCTTATATATATAGGGCTCCATCAGTCCAGATCGGCCCATATCATCTCTCAACTCCGGTCGGTATCCTCCGTATATCCGCCGAGCCCAAATACAATCACCGGTAGGTAGTAGTCCCTCTGCCAGGCTCACCGTCTGTATACACAGGATCTCTTTCTTGTTCCAGGGTACCATACCGGGTCCACCATGTACCCGCACACGGCCCACGACTCCTCCTCGCATGGGGTATATATATATATATATCAGAACCGATGAAACTCATAGTGGACGCACTGGAATATCATATCAAAAGAAACCGGGTTTTTAAAACAGTACATACTTTCTTTTGAAATACCCACGGTTCTCAAATCCAGAAATATCATGGAAACAACATATCTCAATCCGTATAATCATAAAGTATGATGTATTTGACATATAACAGAATGTAAATATATCCTTATATCATGCAACCTGGAACAGTAATATGCACATATCGAGGGAAAACCGCTCTTGTAAAATGAATCCAGTTTTCAAATTGTAACGTTTCTGAAATCGTTATACAAATTTTTCCGTTTTAGGGTAAAATAGTCGGTATTTTCCGTTTTAACCCGATTGTGATCAAACTTCCCTATAAACTTGCCGGCACCTAATTTAACTATAATAGTGCTAGTGCGGGGGCTTTGGGGGTCAATTGAAAGTTTTGGTTCACATAGAATTTTTCACTAATTAAAATATTATTTTGGAATTTAATATTAAAATATTATATTTCGCTAAAACTACCGATTTGCGAATTGGGATTTTCGTAAAATGGTATAAATATATATACCAATATTTGTGAAATAATTGGGAGATTAAAATAATTTATTCATTTAAAAATATTATGGTGATGGAAATTTGTTAGCTAATTTCTTTTTGGCATTTCTTTATGATGGGCAATTTCAAAAGGGGGGGTTCTGCAAATTTCGAAGAGATTGGATGGTGCAGTGAACATGGATGGCATGGGTTTTTGTGTGGCTCATTCTTTTTCATTAATTGGCTTTTGTCAAGTGTACGATATTTTGAGTTGATATTTTTATGTGCATTAATTTATTGTGACAAGGTTTTCTTCTTGTGGTTGTTTGTTGTATTGCTGGCAATATATTGTGGGGATTAATTTATTCATTTGCATACATTCACCACTCATCCATTCACATTCACAATGAAGAATTCGAAAATCCCCAGAGATAATTCTTCTTGAGTTTGGCCGACCCCCTTTTTCAAGCAAAAGAATTTCAATAGCTCACATTTTCTTCTCATCTTCTTGGCAACTTCAATTTACCTCCACCCAAATCATTGGGCTCTTTGAGACAAAGTATTCCTACACTCTCTCTACTTCATCTTGGACATGTCGGCTAGCAAACTTCATGTCCGAGTTGCTTCAGTTTGAAGCGGGAGCCCGTATAAAGATTCGTTGATGTGGTGCCACTTTGACGAGAAGACCGGAGATCGGAGATGCCGTGAGGGGCATGCATTGATAGCTAAAGACCGAAGGACACGGATTGATCGGTATAATTTTTTATACCACATTACAGTTTACTAGTTAGGGTTTTGATGTGTTAAATGGTTAATCATGAAGTGTAGTTTTGGAAAACTTAATCAATTGGTGAGAATGATATTTGTTAAATTCCTATTTGTCTAATTGAGATAATTAGCAAACTAGGTTTTACAAAAACATGTTTGGGTGAGACTTAAATTGTGGTAATGATTTGGATAACTAAGTTAAGCTAATTTGTGTGGTTGGAAATCGCTAAAATCGTTAAATTTCTAGACCTTGTGCTAAATTGAGAGAAAATGATATAAATTGCTTACTAGCTTTTCGGTAAAATTTGGCATGGGTTTTAAATGAAAGTGGAGATGACGTAAATATTAATACCTACGATATTTATTCTGTTTGTAAATGCGTATTGGTATTACTGGGTTTTAATATGGCTGTTTTCATGTATAGCGACCCTATTTAGGGTTTCGGCTATGTTTTCGGGTATTTGGATTCTTGGTTTTGAGTTTTGGATACTGTATTTGGTCGTTGGATGTTTGTACGTCAATAACAAGGATGGTTGATTGTTTTGAATGTGTAGGCTATAGGTTCTAACCTATGAACGCACCGCGTGCCGTACTTTTGGATTTCGGAATTTGATGTTAATAGCTTTGCGAATTCGTATTGATTGTAGGTACATTCACGTGGATTCCGAGACGACGAAGTGCATCGACTACGGTTAAACGAGGAGTTTAGCAGGTGAGTAGATTTATAT
Source organism: Agapanthus africanus (assembly GCA_030015575.1). Taxonomy (NCBI): domain Eukaryota; kingdom Viridiplantae; phylum Streptophyta; class Magnoliopsida; order Asparagales; family Amaryllidaceae; genus Agapanthus; species Agapanthus africanus. The sequence continues at coordinate 421,167,715 of CM057345.1, read as the reverse complement.
CTACCGAGGAAGTCGGGTGGATGGCGTATAGCACCCCGCAAATACTGGATTGAAAGATCATTGATTATTATATCCTGATAAATGATATGCGATGGACATGATTATAGGAATTGCAAAAGATAATATGATAGAAGTGGACATTAGTGAACATATTGGTTTAGGAGAATATGAAATGATAAGTGAATCATGATGAGTAATATTTGAAAGAGAACAAGTGTGATGTTTATACTAATGTGTTGCGAGATATTAGTGTAATGAACGGGTGTACGATGTGATATGATGACTTAGTGTGATAGGTTGTTATATCGATTCGAGTCGATATGTGATGGTTGATACTTTTGTAGGTCCACTGATATGAGATTGACATGGATGTGACCTGAGAGATTGGTATATAATTATCATGGATAAGGATTGCATAACGAGTGATATGCCGTACGAGACTTAGATCCGTACCCCGATGTTGTATAGGTTGATAGAATCCCTATTCGTTAATGCTGCTGAACGTTAGATTACCGTACGCGATGACTTTTATCTTTTGATTTATCCACACCCTTGATTAGAGGATGTCGTACGATGGATTGTATCGTACGTGATATTGTGAGGCTGGATGTCGATTGATAGACTCACCGACTCGGTCCTATTGATATGTATACCCCATAGCATTTGATTCATTATATGCATTATGCTGCATTCATGCTATTTGTAGGGATCCCATCGATGGCAGCGAGGTTTCAGGAGGCATCGTCCATGCCATTTTTAAAAATTTGCCGTTAAGGGGAACTCTAAACTAGAATCGTTAGCTAGAATACAATACGGAAACATATAGTAAACCATTACTATCTAAGTAAAGAAGAAAATACAACCTTTGTAGATCGGTCCTTCACTTCATTAGCTCCTTGTTGAAGTCCCTTCACTGCGATCATGGTTCTTCCAGACTCTTGCATGGCTTCACGAGGCTAAAAGAGCGTCCTTGCTTGAAGTCTTCAAGGCCGAAGATGATCTACGTCGAGGGGATGCCAACTCAAGCTTCTACTTCATTAACTAGAGAATTAGTGAAGAAAACACCCTAAACTAAAGTGCTAGTCTAGTAGAGGATGGAGAAATAGAAAGTGGGTTCACTTTAGAATGTCTTTTCTCACAATATTTCTCACTTTGGATCAAATCCTAGAGAGCTTTTGAGCTCAAAGAAGAAGATGAACAAAATGAGATGAAGATAATGATCAAGTAAGTGAGCTAACCATGGGCGAGTGGGTATCATATACTAGCTCATGTAGAGACATAACCATGGCAAATTATCATGGTTAGGTTACTAAATATCTCAAGTAAAACAAATCTAGTGGACTTAGTCAATGCATCCATAAGCTTCCACTAGCTTCATGCATATTTCTAATTTTCCACTAATTTTGTAATTACTTTAAATACTAAACCCAACATGATAATTAGCATGGTGTAACTCTTGTACACCCATGAAAGTTGTATCAACAACCATGATACAAAACTATGCACAATTTAATATATATCTCATATATAATAAATGTGCACGTGCGAGAAAAACAAATGCTTAAGTGAACCAATGTTAGTTAATCTAAATTAGTATATCACATATACAATTATACACTAAATTATTAAATCAACACTTGACTTAATAATCCGGTTATATCATATATAACCAACTAACACAAAATGTACCAATTTATGGAATCAACACTTCATCTGATAACCCGGCTATATCACATATAACCGGCTGATACAAAAGTCGCGAGAATAGAATACGGTATCACATACACGCATTATTCTCAGTCCCGCACATATCACATATGCGCTCCTATTTCGTTTTTCCTGAGCCAGTAAAACTTCTATGTAGGACTCTAAAGGCTCGTCAATACGCCGGCAGTAGGTGATGATCACATCAAGCACCCACAAGCCATCAGCGGTACTAGCTGGACGTAAGGGCTACCCGGGTGTTGAGCGATCAGAAGATCAGCAAGCAAGGCCGCTCCAACTCCTGCAAAAGCCTGACGGTAACACTTACCGTACATTCTGGTCTCCTCGTCTGATATGTTGCAAATCAAGTCTAGGGGTGGTAAACGTCAGACCCCAATAACCGATAAGTCATGCCAATATGAGGCTCATAATGGGTCGAGAAACTACTGGTAACACTTACCAGTAAATCTCTAAATCAGCACTGGCCAGGGACTTCCTTGTTATGGTCAATCGAGCACAGTGCAACATCAACCCCCAATACCCGGAGAGACGAAACCCCTCCTATCGCTCATTGCCTCCATGTGACTCGGGACTGTACCAAAAAACCATCGTTTTGCATGCCCTCTTAGACGTGGTAAGGTGGAAATCAAAGCACAGTGGGAATCACACAAGACTCTATGACGATCTCGGGTCTACAGACTAACCTGTACAAGTGTCACCAGAGAACTGCCATCTGACGTGAGGTATAATACCATCTGGGAGTTCTCGGCGAGTCCGTCCAGTATACCTAGTCTCCACTGAGCACCTGTATACCATCTCTGATGTCAAACACCAATGGATATGGGATCATCCATCGCCCATCTCATAGGTCGAGAAGCGTATACGCTAGTCTACTCTGGTATATCGATGCTCTGTCTCGATACACCCATGACTAGGAACTTTAAAGGATGAACTTATGGACTACTATGGCCCCACTAGTATGATCTGCATCATAGTCCTGGTAGTCAAGTACACATGCTAAGGGCTTTACCAACATGTAACCATAAGACAGTATCAAGAGACTAGTATACATGTAAAGATAAAGAGCAACCAGATAGCATACTATCATATCGAGCAAGAAAGTCCTCTCTATATATGTCCAACCATCCAATATAATATACATCATCTGTACAATACTGGCTTCTAGGGCATACATACAACTAACAATCTCCCACTTGCACTAGGGCCAGTAGCTGTAGTATCGCATACCAAGCATCCCGAAGAGTCTCTCAAACTGTATCTGGGGAATGGCATTCGTGAGTGGATCCTCTGTGTTGTTCTTCATGTCAACCCTCCTAACCTCGATCTCACGGCGATCAACTATCTCCCGGATCAGGTGATACCACCTCAGAATATGCCTGGATCGCTGATGGGACCTGGGTTCCTTAGCCAAAGCCACCGCTCCATTGTTATTACAATACAAAGGTATTAGATCCTTAATGGATGGAACCACTCTAAGTTCAGTTATGAACTTCTTGATCCAGACAGCCTCTTTGGCAGCGATGTATTGAGCCTCCATCATCGAGCCTGCCACGGTTTCCTGCTTGGAACTCTTCCAGCTTACCGCCCCTCCATAAAGGGTGAAGACAAATCCCGAGTGCGACTTAGATTCGTCCTTATCACTCTGGAAGCTCGAATCGGTAAAGGACTCCACTTGGAGTTCTCCGTTACCATACACCAAGAGCATCTCTTTAATCCTTCGTAAGTACTTGAAAATGCTCTTCACAGCTGTTCAGTGACTCTCTCCAGGATCAGCTTGATACCTACTCACTACACTTAGTGAGTGTGCTACATCGGGTCTGGTACATAGCATCACGTACATGATAGAGCCTACAAACGAAGCATAGGGTATCCCTTGCATGTGAGCTATTTCCAAATCAGTCTTGGGAGACATCTCTTTAGAGAAAGTGAGTCCAGAGATCGTGGGTAAAAACCCATGCTTGCATTCTTCCATACTAAACCGCTTTAGTATGGTGTCAATGTACCTAGATTGGGACAATCCCAGTATCCGTTTAGATCTATCTCTATAGATCTTAATCACCAAGATGTAGGAGGCATCCCCTAGATCTTTCATTAAGAATCGTTGTGATAAGAAGAGCTTGACCGATTGCAGCATAGGAATGTCATTTCCTATCAAGAGTATGTCGTCCACGTACATACGAGGAAGACAACCCTACGCTCTGCTACCTTCTTGTATATACAAGGATCATCTACATTTTTGACGAAATCAAACTCTTTGATAACGACGTCAAAGCAGATGTTCCAACTCCGCGATTCTTGCTTTAATCCATAAATGGATTTAAGCAGCTTGCACACCTTCCCACTGCTCCCACTGGCTATGAAGCCCTCCGGCTGAGTCATGTACACACTCTCTTCTGAATCACCATTCAGAAAAGCGGTCTTAACATTCATTTGCCAGATTTTGTAGTTATGATATGCATCTATGGCAAGCATGATCCGGATTGATTTAAGCATAGCCACTGGAGAAAAGGTTTCGTCATAATCCACACCTAGTCATTGACGAAAACCCTTTGCAACAAGTCTAGCTTTGAAAGTCTCCACTTTCCCATCTATACCAAGTTTTTTCTTGAAGATCCACTTGCTCCCAATAGGTTTTACTCCTTCAGGAGCATCTTCCAAAGTCCATACTTTGTTGGTGTACATGGATTCCATCTCGGACAGCATTGCATCCAGCCATTTCACTGAGTCACCACTCATGATGGCCTGCTCGAAGCTAGTTGGGTCATCCTCCTCCATGATGCAATCCTCACCATCCATGAGAAAACCGTAATATCTCTCAGGTGGGTGAGGAACCCTACTAGATCGATGGAGAGGCTGAGGTTCGTTGGGAACTACCGAATCCTGTGGCTCCACCAAATCTTCAGTTCCAGTTTGTGCTGCTGGAACGTCTTCCAGCTCTACCTCTTTGCCATTAATTTCTTTTACAAGAAATTCCTTTTCTAAAAAGGTTGCATATTGAGAAACAAACACTTTTTGTTCCTCAGCGTGGTAGAAAATATATCATTGTGAATTCTTTAGATATCCCACAAACTTGCAAAGAACCGATCGTGCCTCGAGTTTGTCCGGATTTTGCCTTTTGACAAAGGCCGGACAACCCCATATCTTAACTCGTTTAAAAAATGGTATCTTCCCACTCCATATCTCATATGGTGTGGTAGGCACAGATTTAGATGGAACTTGATTCAATAGGTATGCAGCTGTCATAAGCGCATAGCCGCAGAAGGAAATAGGTAACTCAGCTGTGCTCATCATAGAGCGCACCATATCTAATAGGGTGCGGTTCCTCCGTTCCGATACACCGTTGTGCTGTGGTGTATATGGAGGGGTTAGCAGAGAGCGAATCCCATTCTCTTTTAGGAAGTCCAGGAATTCATTGCTCAAGTATTCACCTCCTCGATCGGATCGAAGGATTTTAGTACTTTTCCCGGTTTGGTTCTCGACTTCTTGTTTATATTCTCTAAATTTCTCAAAAGCTTTTGATTTGTGTTTCATCAGGAACACATATCCGAATCTAGAGAGATCGTCAGTGAATGTAATGAGGTACGAAGAACCATCCCTGGTATGTGTAAACATGGGACCGCATACATCACTATGTACTAGTCCCAAGAGTTCCGTAACTCTTTCTCCGTGTCCCGTAAATGGAGTTTTGGTCATCTTGCCTTTGAGACATGACTGGCAAGTGTCATAAGATGAAAATTCGAATGGATTCAAATATCCATCCTTATGTAACTTAGCTAGCCGTGTCGCATTGATGTGACCAAGTCTATAATGCCACAAGAAGGATTCGTTCATTTCTGAACTCCTCCTCTTGTGTGTGTTTGTTATGCTCAGAACTATTGATTGATTTAGAACATAAATGCCATTGCACAATGTGCTTGATCCAACCAACTTTTGGTTCAGGAAAATGTTGATAACATTATCCTGTAATGTGAAATTATATCCCTCTTTACTTAATAAATAAACCGATATAATGTTGCATATCAGGTTCGGCATGTAAAAGCATTTGTTCAGAATCAATGTATTACCAGTTGGTAATACAAGGTGATATTCCCCGACGGTTTTAGCTGCAACAATTGCACCATTTCCAACCCTTATATCTTTATCACCTTCTCCAAGTTCTCTACCTTTTCTTAGCCCATGTAACTGATTACATTTATGAAATTCTGACCCGGTATCTAATACCCAGGACGTAGAGGAAATGGAGAAACAGTTCTCTGTAACGAACACACCCGAAGGTAATGCATCAACATGTACTTTCTTCATTCGGGTGGCATGGGAATCCTGGTATTCCCCTATATCCTGTTCAGTCTTATAATTTTTATAAGAAAGAACAGAATCAACGTTCCCCAGCACAGTATAACATGCGGGTTCGGCCAATACATCCATATTATTATCTTGATTAAGGCATGATATGGTCGCTACCTGGAGAAAGAGAGAAGAAAACACTTTAGCGTATGCTCTTGCAAGATCAGATTGGTTATTATTTTATCTAATCAGGATGGCTCCCACTGTTTTTATCAAATCTTCCTTCAACCCTAAAAGGAAAGACTAGCCGGGATTAATTACACCCTACAATTTCGCCAATCTTTCAGCCAGGCCAGTGTCAGTACTTTGAGGGAGGTTCCCCGTGCTTTCGCACGGACCTAATTAAAATAAACCTCATTTTGCCAGAGGCCTAACCCCGTTGACACCTTTCTAGACACCTACTTGATCGGCTAATTGTCCTGTGTAAAACTCTCCCAGGAGTAACAATTACTCGTAGTGGGTATTGGGATCCAACTATCTCATAGAAGGTATGCAATCTCATTGCAAATTTCAACACTTGAAATTCCCGATAATATTTTGCCCCTAGCAACTCATGACCTTAACATAGTCAACAAATCATAAGCGCTAGCCAAGTTCAACCCGTCATTTCTTGATTGAATTAAACCCCCCCGCACGACCCTTAACATAGTCAACAAAGTCGTACGACTACCCTAATCCAATCTGCATCATATGCATAAACAGATAAACACTAGTTAGCTACCGCACACTACGCCTTAACATAGTCAACAAACGTAGCATGAATACTAAGTAGTATCTATCTGAAATGAAGGAGGGCTACGACAGGTTTTTCAGAAAACCTATTGCGTTTTGAACTTGATATCGTTGTAGAATCGAGTGAATTTTGAAATGGAGTGTTTTGAGGCTTTCATTAGTTTTGCTAAAGAGGTCATTCCCGGTGAAAGGATCTCGGCTTTTTCCTAATCGAATAAGGTGCGGGATATATTATATATATCACTATGCAAAGCAAAACTCCAAAAGCAATCAAAAGACAAACCGAGTGTTGTAGCATCTGCCAGTTTGGCTAAAGAGGTCATTCCCGGTGAAGGGATCTCGGCTCTTTCCTCATCGAATAAGGTGCGGGATATATCATATATATCACTATGCAGAGCAAAAACTGTAGCTATCCTTTTTGAAAAATTTGATTCTACAACATATTTTAGGTTTCTTTTCTTTCATTAATCACATTAATGAGGTCCCATCATTTAAGTCACCTAAATATCACAGATAAATATGACGTACACTTATGCCATCCGCATTCGCCTCGATGTCCCGTCATGCACCGTTAGGTTAGGTAACTAACGGCAGAAGGGGCAGGGCTAGCGCAGGTGTAAAACATAAGTAATGTCTATATAGTATATCATATATACTATATACAGTATCTATCACAACATATCAAATGATCACATCACAGATATCGCAGCAGAAGAAACACATGAAATAATGGATATACTAGGAGGTCCGTGTTTTATTTTGAGCCTCTATAAAACACGGATTCCACGGTCGCGATGAATAGCTAAACCCACACCTCTAGACCCCTACGAGAGCGGCAAGCAACCCTACCAATTCTAGAGTTAGGAGACCCGGACTCGACTCCTCGAGTTGGTCTCCCACTGAACTCTAGAACCCGGTTATTTATGCTCTCGTCCTTGGGTCTATCTTAATGCAGAAAAGTAAATAATATACATCAATGGTGACAACAACCTCAACACGGAAGTGCCCCAATAAAAGAATATTACATACATTTAATTTTACATGAATGAAAACAAAAACTCTCATCTCACATAAAACCCTCGGCTATTCAAAACGCGACGATCCAATATAACATATCCAACCGCAACACATAACATCACATATCATCAACGCAAGTTGATATGCGCATCCCAATTGTCGTTGACATATAGCAACGAAACCGGCGATATCACATATTACACTTACGGTCGCAGAAAAACTAGACGATGTTAAACATTCCAATTAAATCATCGAACACCCAAGATTACCCAGAAAGCTCAACACTTGAGCATAGTTTAAAGTAATTCAACACACGCCACAGCACCAATGAACCAGCCGTAGAAGGGTCAAACGAACGCCTCACTTGTGAAACGCTAAACTACCACAAACCCTAGGGTTCAAATGGCGGTTTTGACGGCCACATAATCGAGTTAAGGTTTACGTTCTTCTAGAGGGTCCATCGAATAACTTCCATGATCTTTGAAAGCTTTTTAAGTACGGGAAAAATCCAACACTTGGAAATTTTCCCGACAAGGGTTAAAGTGGGTATTTGACATCCGATCGAACTTTTTAATATCGTCTAAACTGACCCGAAAATAGTTAAAATACGACTACGAAACACTCCGAGTTGTTATTATAGTAAATTAACATCACAAGACAATTTAGCAAAAATAAACAACACCTGAAGCACCAAAACCCATGTAAAAGAACACTGGAAAAATTTGGAGGGGGGTGCTCGGAATTGACCGGTGAGGCGGGGGGTGTCACCGGCCCAATCAAGGCAGAATGCCTCCAGATTTCTTCAGTGTTCATAGTATCACATATACTACATTCTGTACATGTTTAAAAAATTTATTGGGCTCGTTTTAAATTCGACAGAAAGTGGGTTTTAGCGATGCAAGTTTCGGAGTTTGTTTCGTGTTCGTAATCTAACAATATCCGTATAATTTGCTAGCTAGGCTCTGATACCACTGTAGGGATCCCATCGACGGCAGCGAGGTTTCGGGAGGCATCGTCCATGCCATTTTTAAAAATTTGCCGTTAAAGGAAACTCTAAACTAGAATCATTAGCTAGAATACAATACGAAAACATATAGTAAACCATTTACTATCTAAGTGAAGAAGAAAATACAACCTTTGTAGATCGGTCCTTTACTTTATTAGCTCCTTGTTGAAGTCCCTTCGCTGCGATCGTGGTTCTCCCGGACTCTTGCATGGCTTCACGAGGCTAAAGGAGCGTCCTTGCTTGAAGTCTTCGAGGCCGAAGATGATCTACGTCGAGGGGATGCCAACTCAAGCTTCTACTTCACTAACTAGAGAATTAGTGAAGCAAACACCCTAACTAAAGTGCTAGTCTAGTATAGGATGGAGAAATAGGAAGTGGGTTCGCTTTAGAATTTCTTTTCTCACAATATTTCTCACTTTGGATCAAACCCTAGAGAGCTTTTGAGCTCAGGGAAGAAGATGAACAAAATGAGATGAAGATAATGATCAAGTAAGTGAGCTAACCATGGGTGAGTGGCTATCATATACTAACTCATGTAGAGACATAACCATGGCTAATTATCATGGTTAGGTTACTAAATATCTCAAGTAAAACAAATCTAGTGGACTTATTCAATGCATCCACAAGCTTCCACTAGCTTCATTCATATTTCTAATTTTCCACTAATTTTGTAATAACTTTAAATACTAAACCTAACATGATAATTATCATGGTGTAAGTCTTGTACACCCATGAAAGTTGTATCAACAACCATGATACAAAACTATGCACAATTTAATATATATCTCATATAAAATAAATGTGCATATGTGAGAAAAACAAAAGCTTATGTGAACCAATGTTAGTTAATGTAAATTAGTATATCACATATACAATTATACACTAAATTATTAAATTAACACTTGACTTAATAATCCGGTTATATCACATATAACCGACTAACACAAAATGTACCAATTTATCGAATCAACACTTGATCCGATAACCCGGCTATATCACATATAACCGTCTGATACAAAAGTCGCGAGAATAGAATACAGTATCATATACACGCATTATTCTCGGTCTCGCACATATCACATATGCGCTCTTATTTCATTTTGCCTGAGCCAGTAAAACCTTTATGTAGGACTCTAAAGACTTTTCAATACGCCGGCAGTAGGTGATGATCACACCAAGCACCCACAAGCCGTCAGCGGTACTAGCTGGACGTAACGGCTACCCGGGTATTGAGCGATCAGAAGATCAGCAAGCAAGCCCGCTCCAACTCCTGCAAAAGCCTGACAGTAACACTTGTCGTACAGTTCGGTCTTCTCGTCTGATAGGTCGCATATCACGTGCAGGCGTGGTAAACGTCAGACCCCAATAACCGATAAGTGTCACGACCCGAAATTGGCACGTGACGGCCCTAATACTACGCAACGTCTACAGGCGTAACGTAGTAAAAGTAAGCCAAAACCCAGAAATCTAAACCATTAAAAGACAAGAAAAGATACGAAACATTGTTTAAACTTTTGAAAATCTCAAGTATAAATTCTTTAATTCCAATTTACTTTCTTGAAAATTTCGGCAGCACCTCCTTTATAAAAACCAACCCCAAAAATGGGTACAACATAAATATAAAGTAAAGCATCCCCAACGGGAGAAAATCTACGCCAAAAGGCGGAAAACAACCACCACAACAGATATACGACGCAGTAGCGAAGAAAGAGACGATATAAATAAAACTGCATAAAAACCTCCAAGTCACAAAATAATATACAATACCGTCCTCACATCAAGTCTCTAAGTCATACAAGATAATAGTAGATGGAGAGTACATGATACAATGAAATATACAACAAGCGACATTAGATAACAGCAAAACCAACCTAAGCAAAACTGCACACTATCAGGCGAAGCGGTGTCCACAACAAAAGATGATACGACGGATGAAAATAGCCCTGTCTCTGACTATCCTGAGGAACACCTGCAAAACACTGTGGCACAACGGGGGTGAGTTGCCAACTCGTGAATAGTAATATAACATATGCAGGTAATCGCGAGTATGCACGTACAGCGCGAATCTAACATAAGCATCTAATAGCAATGAATTGTCATATCTAATGCAATAATCATGAAAAGTACACTAGCAGGTACAATTAATACATGAAATAATAATATGACGATATATATGTAAGAGTCATGTAAGGTACTCTATCAGGTAGTACAAGTACATGAAGTAATGATATGACAATCGGTATGCAATAATCATGTTATAATGATATAAAAATATATATATGCAACAGTCAGGAAAGGTACTCTAACAGGTACTACTAATACATGAAGCAGTGCATAAACAATAAATGTAGAGTATGAGATGAAATATGTCATTTCCACGGAATCCTGATATCATGGTAGGATCAAAATCCATCAAGGCAATCCAAATCCCAATTCCTCAAATCAGCCCCCAAATTGGCTCTCATATCATATAAGTCTCGCAAATCCTGAATGTTCAATATCAAGTAAATCTCATATATCCTGAATGTACAAAATCAGCAATTCTCATATATATCCTGTATCCAATATCAAGTAAATCTCAAATGTCCTAAATCCAAGATCAAGTGAATCTCTTATATCCTAGGTATATTTGCATGAATAAATATGATGATGTATATAAATTGATATGTATACATATATATTAGCGTCCCACTCCACTAATATATATATACTTAGGAGTAAAATATCATGAAAACAATGTGTCAAGCATCGACACAGAAAAGCTGATCTATCAGGTGCTGTCACCATGACTGGCACCCTCATAGGTACGTATCATACGCTATACCGAAAGCTCGAGTACCTAGCTCTGACCCTCGCCTCTCGACGTATCCATACGCATATGAATCTCGTCCGTATCCCCATGATAACCGCCGAGCCATTGGTAATGTCACTGGAAAGTATGGTTCCCCCACTAACTCATCTCCTCATTGAGATTCTTGCCCGGGGTACCTCCGGGCCCCACCATATACCCGCACACGGACCCTTCCTTTTCTCGCGTGGGGTATATATATCAGAATCGATAAATCTCATGTTGGCTGCTGAAATATCATGTGAATGGAAACTGGGTTTTTCAAATAATGCATAATTTCATGAAACTACTACGGTCCCCAAATCCAGAAAACATCATGAAAAATCCATATCTCAATGCGAAAATCCATGAATAAAATATATGCAACATAAAACTGTAGTGTAAGCATATAAAGGAAAAGCCGCAATTAACTACAACAAGTTAATATAATATATCTCGCGGTTCCTAATTTCTCCAATTCTAAATAATATCAAGTAAAGGTAAACATGTAGCTATAACCAGATATATGTGTAAATATAAATGTATAGCAAGATATAGACATCTACGTATCAGTAATGATGTAATATATCCCCCGGGTATAAGTGAAGGATGTATGCAAGATATACATGTAGCTATATCATTATGTGTATGTACCTATCGCTAATGGTACAATACTCTATAGGTATACAGATAACTAGCATGCAAGCATGTCAAGCCATATGTGTAAACACGTAGGTATACAGGTATGCTATATATATAATATGCGATAAGAAATATGAATCAATGCCACAATGTTCCTAACCAAACAATATCATATCTATAAGTGGGTTGTGTGTGACATGGCGGTTATTGACGGTGTGTGTGGCATACAATCAGTTCTCGTGCAACATGAGCCGTCAATTATAGTGCAGTGTCCTAAGGATACTAGTCCAAGCACAACAATTAATTAAGCAGTAGGGTGAATGCGCAATTCTAAATATGACATAGAATATGCGACAAATCAAGTCATTTCTAACCCAGACGCATAACGCCATGCGGACGATTCCCCTGTAGATGCTAAATCTACTCACCAACGCTCCTGGCTAAGTGAAGCCAACCACTAGTTTTCCCCTTGTAGTAGTGTCTGAAGTCCCCGCCTGCAAACCTACCACATTAAAACAATAAAGCAAGTATATATTAATAATAGACCCAAAACTCGCACAAACTACATTTAATCGACCCAACAACATAAAACATACTCTCAAGTGTTCGTATTGTGGCTAACGTGTGTAGCGACACGACGAAAACAAGGTAAGAGCAAAATCACACTAAGTGCACGATCCGTGTCGTATAACGTATTGCGCGGACACAAAATACTAGATTATAGGAAAACGATCCCAGATTTTGCATACTGCAAATACTAAAACAGTAAACAGTACCAAACACCCTTAAACCACAGCAGACAACTACCCACAAAAAACCCAACACCCAACTCCCCTCCAAAACCGGTGTCGCCGGAATTCCTGCTTGGGTCGCCAGCCAAATCCGGTGGGGTGGGTCCCGTGTCTCAGGTGGAGTCTTAGGTTCACTAGTACATCACAAAAATCTTGTTTGGTCACTCAGTAAAAATCCCAGGTCACAGCAGATCACAGAGACTCAAAAAGACACTAAAATACGATATTGCACTAATCGATACATAAAGTGTTCTACGCAACAACCAATGAGCTAAACATCATAAATACTCCTATTTAACAGTTTAGGAATTATACCTATCAATACTTGCTCCCAAGATCCAAGCTTTCCTAGCTCCAAGTGATTAAAGAAGGAAAAATCAAGAATTGAAGTATTTTTGTGATAAATTTTGGGAATTTTGGAGATTTATTGAGCTTGGATTGATGCAAAAAGGAAAAGAATTGATCAAGGGCAGAAGGAGAAAGAAGAAGCTCGGCCAATAGAGGAAAGGTAAGAAATTGTGTAGGGTTTTCTAGCTAAGTCAATGATAAATACACATAAATGCTCATCAATGTACATTCATGCACATACCATCTCTCCCATTCTATTTCTTTTCTTTAAAATTTTAAATCCCTTTGCACAAACAAAAATATCTAGATATTATAAGTAGGGTTTTGTTTTACTTAAACTTGATTAGTTTGCCAAGTTACAAATTTTGGAGAAATTTCCCAATATAAAAATACCACATTAAAATAATATTAAAATAGGGAAAAATTCTATCTGAACCAAAACTTCCCATATACCCCCAAAGCTCGCGCACTAGTTTTATTTTAGCTAAATTAGGTGTCGGCAAGTTTATATGGACGTTTGATCACAGTCGGGTTAAAATGGAAAATATCGACAATTTTACCCTAAAACGGAAAAAATTTCGCATAACGATTTCTAAAACGTTACAATCTCCCCCCTTATAAAAATTCATCCCCGAATTTAAAATTCTCACTAAGCATACCTTCAATGAAAAGAGTATAAAACTCCAAAATCTAGCTCGCAGTCTCCCAAGTGATCACTTCACTATACGGCTACGTCCATGAAAACCCTCCACAGATGGCAAGACCCATGACCGAAGTTTCTCCACCTGCCGAGCCACTTATACAAATGGCTGCCGGTGAACGAAAGATCGTGTCCAAGCTAAATGGTCTGGTGCTGAATCATGTTAGAAAGGTCATGAAGGTATTTGCAAAGTAACGACACAAGGAATACGGGGTGAAAACTCAATAATCTGGGCGGAAGTGCCAAATTAAGGGCAACGGAACTAACTCGCTAAAAGGATCTCAAATGGACCTACAATCCTGGGATAAGCTCCCCAAAACTCAACACGTCATTCATCGGAAAATCCTTAGGAATACATGATCTCCCACTGCGAACTCAAGTCTGCGATCTCCACGATCGACATAAGACCTCTGTCTGCACTGGGCTGTCCTCATCCTGACCTTAACCAACTGGATCATCTCCGATGTCTCTAGACTAGCTGGGGTCCAAAAATCCTATTTATGCAGAGTCAGAAAAACAGACTGGAGATCGAAACGACCTAATAACTAAACCTAAAGGTTGCTAATTGGAATGTCTCCTGATAACTGCTATCGAAGGAGAATCCTAACAATGGCAAGTGACGATCCCAACTACCGAGAACAATTAATACGTACGCAGAAGCATATCCTCCAGAGTCGGTATAGCCCGCTCTCACAAAACCATCATCCTGTGGATGGAAAAACGGAGCTAAAGCTCAACCAGTATCCAAGGCTTCCTGAAGCTCCTGCCCAAGACGGCAAGTGAACAGGGTGCCCTTATTGGATACGACCCATGAAGAAACTCCGTGCAATGCACAACTTAACAAAGGACAACTGAGCAAACCGAGTATAACCGGACGACAAACACCTGAATGGAGTCACACCCTGACTAAACCTGGGTAGACACCATAACGAAATTCGTGGAGATCTGCTCCCATTCCCACTCCGGAACGGTTAAAGGTTGCAACTCTCCAGCCGGTCTCAGATGCTCAACCTTAACTCACAACAAGACAGACACCTTAAAACGTAATCCGAAACTTCACTCTACATCCCTGCCAACCCGTAACTATCTCACAAGTCTTGTCAAATGTTGGTGCAACTTCGATGAACACTGAGAGTTGACAGATGTTCCTGCTCTAGGATTTCACGTCTCTACCCAATAGTATCAGGTACACAAATGCGTCCTTAAACTTAGCACATCTGGTTAAATCAAGGACTCCGAATCTTTACCTAGCCGAGTATGCTCAAGAATCTCAGACGAACGAGCATCGGCGGGCTGTGCCTCGTGAAAGCGATTAAGGAAAAGTGGTCGGGCGCGGACATGAGCAAGCTGTCCCTTCAGTAGAGGCGAACATAAGCTGTACTCAACGATTGCACAAAAACTGTAAAACTGCAGAAGACTAACTCAACAATCAAAACCCGCTGTAGGAAGATGTACATTAAGCTCTGGTGGTCCGTGAAAATCTAACACGACTCCTCAAACAAGTAGTGTCTCCAAATCTCCAATGCAGGACCACCGCGGCCATCTCCAGATCATGAGTAGGATGTCCTGCTCGTACTTCCTCCAACTGTCAGGAAGTAAAAGTGATAACTCTATAGTGTCACCTCAGTACACAATCGAGCCTCACTCACGAAACATCACAGTTAAACAACAGAGTCACCCGAACCAGAAAGTAAGAAAGAACTGGTGCAGTTGTCAACCGAATCTCCAACTGCTGAAAACTCCATACAAATGCCTCAGTCCACAGAAAAAGAACCTCCTTCCCGGTCAGTTCAGTCAACGGTGCAGCGATACACAAGCAATCCTGCATGAAACGGCGGTAAAAACCTGATAAGCCTAAAAATATGCGGATCTCTGTCCTGGATATAAGTATGGGTCAAAGCTGTACGGCCTCGATCTTCCTCGGAACCATACAAAACCGTCTCCCGTAACTACAAGACCTAGGAGTCAACACAAACAAGCCTGAATGAACACTCCGAGAATCTAGCAGATAGCTGGCACTCTCCCAATGTCTGCAAAACAAATTCTCAAGTGCTGCTCCTATTCCTCAAGACACATTAGAATAGACCAGAATGTCATCAATAACACAACAATAACTGGTCGAGGAACGGCTTGAAGAAATCTGGTTCATCATATCAAAGCCCGTAGCACGCACAAAGCCCGTAGCACGCACAAAGCAGTCTTCAGAATGTCATCACTCCGAACCCGCACAATGATGACCTGATCCCAAACAAACTTAGAAAATGTCTCGCACTCTGGAGCTGATCGAAGAAATTGTCAATGCGAGGTAAAGGATACCTATCCGCAACGTAAGCCGGTTCAATTGACTATCCATCGATACACAACCTCAAACTACCGTCCTTCTCTTTGACGAACAGAAATAGGAGCTCCCCAATGCAAAACACTCAGACGCACTAGTCCCCCCAATAAACAACCCTGTAGCTAATCCTTAAGCTCCCTAAGCTTCGCCGGCTCATCTGGAACAACGTTGGAAAACTCTCGCACGAAAGGAATCTGGTCCAACTAACCCACTGTGGCTCCGGTATCATGAATGAACGCCAAGAATCCTCGACATTCTCTCCTCAAAAGCCGACTAGCGAAAAAGGCTGAATTCGAGCTGTGAGAGACGTCACCACTGTCCCCCTGCACAATAAGAACTGACTTGCCGGGAAAACAGAACCTGACTGTTTTCTCGCAGCAGTCCACAGATGCCTAACACGTAGCTAACCAGTCCATGCCCAGGAGAACGTCAAATCCAACATCTATAGAAGGATCAAAATGACGGACGAATCTCTATCTCCTATCCGATTGGCACACGACCGAAATACATGTTGCGCAACAAAAGAATCGCTGACAGAAATTATCACAACAAACGACTGATCTACCTAACACGACTCTCGTCCCAACCACGGCACAAAGTGTGTTAAACAAACAAGTACATCAACAGAACATACGAATTGAGAATACCTGAAAACTCTGCAATAGACGCCCGCGCGTCCCGATGAGTAGAAGAAAACTCCTGAGTTTGCCCTCTACCCGCAACTGGCTGAAATCCTCCTTTGCTAACCTGTCCATTCTGAGCAAACCCTCCGCGTCCACGACCTCTCTGAGTACGACCTTAACGCGGTGTTAGGGAACAACTCCTGATGTGGTGATGAAGGCTCCCGCACCGATAGCATCCAGAATAAAACTGCTGACCCTCCTGGGGTTGAGAGCTGAACGACTGTCCTCGTCCAAAGCCTCTGCTACTTCCACGACGATCACGAAATCTGTCTCGACGAATAGGCCTCTGTCTCTGAGATGGTACACCAGTATGAGTCCTCCACTGTTTCGGAACCCCCAAAGTCTCTGGAAGATGTGCCTCGTCAACTGGGGATGCATCCACTGGTGCAGTGTAAGTGACGAAATGCTGTGTGTTGATCGCAAGGAACAACTGGGTAACAGGGGTGACAACCTCATGTCGCTATGCTCTAATGGCCTCAACCAATGAACTCATCGATTGGCGCATGTCCTGCATCTCTGCCACAAGCCTAGCGATACTATCTGTCGAAGGCGGATCCATCTGCTCTTGTGAAAAGAGCGCGCTATCCTGGTCAGTCCTCGTCCCACCCGAGTCAATCCTGACCTCTGCCCTCGCTGCATCACTCTGAGTCCCCATAGTCATCGGCGGCGAAGGCTATAAATGAAAATAGGATTCGATAAGAACACGGAAATCGAATCACAAGGATATGAATCATCAAGGAAGGAATTTCAAGCAATTTGTACTTAGGTCACTTTAGGCTGAGTACCGCATCGTGAGTATGCCGCGGACATACACACACTACGTTACTCTGCCTAAGGTACCTACTCCATCATACCAAGGTCATCCTACACTCCGAAAGGTAAAACCTAGCGGTCTGATACCAACTTTGTCACGACCCGAAATTGGCACGTGATGGCCCTAATACTATGCAACGTCTACAGGTGTAACGCAGTAAAAGAAAGCCAAAACCCAGAAATCTAAACTATTAATAGACAAGAAAAGATAAGAAACATTGTTTAAACTTTTGAAAATCTCAAATATAAATTCTTCAAGTCCAATTTACTTTCTTGAAAATTTCGGCAACACCACAGTTGTAAAAACAAACCCCAAAAATGGGTACAACATAAATATAAAGTAAAGCATCCCCAACGGGAGCAAATCCACGCCAAAAGGCGGAAAACAACCACCACAACAGATATACGACGCCGTGGCAAAGAAAGAGACGATATAAATAAAACTGCATAAAAACCTCCAAGTCACAAAATAATATACAATACCGTCCTCACATCAAGTCTCTAAATCATACAAGATAATGGTAGATGGAGAGTACAGGATACAACGAAATATACAACTAGCGACATTGGATAACCTTAAAACTTACCTAAGCAAAACAGCACACTGTCATGCGAAGTGGTGTCCATAGCAAAAGATGATACGACGGATGAAAATAGCCCTGCCTCTGACTATCCTAAGGAACACCTGCAAAACATTGTGGCACAACGGGGGTGAGTTGCCAACTCGTGAATAGTAATATAACATATGCAGGTAATCGCGAGTATGCACGTACAGCGCGAATCTAACATAAGAATCTAATAGCAATGAATGGTCATATGTAATGCAATAATCATGAAAAGTACACTAGCAGGTACAATTAATACATGAAACAATAATATGACGATATATATGTAACAGTCATGTAAGGTACTACAAGTACATGAAGTAATGATATGACAATCGGTATGCAATAATCATGCAATAATGATATGAAAATATATATATGCAACAGTCATGAAAGGTACTCTAACAGGTACTACTAATACATGAAGCAGTGCATAAACAACAAATATGGAGTATGGGATGAAATATATCATTTCCACGGAATCATGACATCGTGGTAGGATCAAAATCCATCAAGACAATCCAAATCCCAATTTCTCAAATCAGCCCCTAAATTGGCACTCATATCATATAAGTCTCGCAAATCCTGAATGTACAATATCACGTAAATCTCATATATCCTGAATGTACAAAATCAGCAATTCTCATATAAATCATGTATCCAATATCAAGTAAATCTCAAATGTCCTAAATCCAAGATCAAGTGAATATCTTATATCCTTGGTATATTTGTATGAATAAATATGATGATGCATATAAATGGATATGTATACATATATATTAGCGTCCCACTCCACTAATATATATATACTTAGGAGTAAAATATCATGAAAACAATATGTCAAGTATCGACACAGAAAGGCTGATCTATCAGGTGCTGTCACCAAGACTGGCACCCTGATAGGTACGTATCATACGCTATACCGAAAGCTCGAGTGTCTATCTCTGACCCTCACATCTCGACGTATCCATACGCACATGACTCCCGTCGGTATCCCCATGATAACCGCCGAGTCATTGATAATGTCCCCGGAAAGTATGGTTCCCTCACTGAGATTCTTGCCTGGGGTACCTCCGGGCCCCACCATGTACCCGCACACGGACCCCTCATTTCCTCGCGTGGGGTATATATATCAGAACCGATAAATCTCATGGTGGCTGCTGAAATATCATATCAAGGGAAACCGGATTTTTCAAATAATGCATAATTTCATGAAACTACCACGGTCCCCAAATCCAGAAAACATCATGAAAAATCCATATCTCAATGCGAAAATCCATGAATATAATATATGCAATATAAAACTGTAATGTAAGCATATAAAGGAAAAGCCTCAATTAACTGCAATAAGTTAATATAATATATCATGCGGTTCCTAATTTCTCCAATTCTAAATAACATCAAGTAAAGGTAAACATGTAGCTATAACCAGATATATGTGTAAACATAAAGGTATAGCAAGATATAGACATCTACCTATCAGTAATGATGTAATATACCCCCCAGGTATAAGTGAAGGATGTATGCAAGATATACATGTAGTTATGTCATTATGTGTATGTACCTATCGCTAATGGTACAATACTCTTTAGGTATACAGATAACTAGCATGCAAGCATGTCAAGGCATATGTGTAAGCACGTAGGTATACATGTATGCTATATATATCATATGCGATAAGAAATAAGAATCAATGTTACAATGTCCCAAACCAAACAATATCATATCTATAAGTGGGTTGTGCGTGACATAGCAGTTATTGACGGTGTGTGTTGCATACAATCAGTGCTCGTGCAACATAAGCCATCAATAATAGTGCAGTGTCCTAAGGATACTAGTCCAAGCACAACAATTAACTAAGAAGTAGGGTGAATGCGCAATTCTAAATATGACATAGAATATGCGACAAGTCAAGTCATTTCTATCCCAGACGCATAACACCATGCGGGCGATCCCCCTGTAGATGTTAAATCTACTCACCAACGCTCCTGGCTAAGTGAAGCCGACCACTTGTTTTCCCCTTGTAGCAGTGTCCGAAGTCCCCGCCTGCGAACCTACCACATTCAAACAATAAAGCAAGTATATATTAATAATAGACCCAAAACACACACAAACTACATTTAATCGACGCAACAACACAAAACATACTCTCAAATGTTCCTATTGTGGCTAACGTGTGTAGCGACACGACGAAAACAACCTAAGAGCAAAATCACACTAAGTGCATGACCCGTGTCGTATAACGTATCGCGCGGACACAAAATACTAGATTATAATAAAACGATCCCAGATTTTGTATACTGCAAATACTAAAAAAATAAACAGTACCAAACACCCCTAAACCACAGCAGACAACTACCCACAAAAAACCAACACCCAACTCCCCTCCAAAACCGGTGTCGCCGGAATTCCGGCTTGGGTCGCCGGCCAAATCCGGTGGAGTGGGTCTCATGTCTCAGGTAGGGTCTTAGGTTCACTAGTACATCACAAAAAATTTTTTTGGTCACTCAGTAAAAATCCCAGGTCACAGCAGATCATAGAGACTCAAAAAGACACTAAAAAATATGATATTGCACTAATCGATACATAAAGTGTTCTACACAACAACCAACGAGCTAAACATCATAAAAACTCCTATTTAACAGTTTAGGGATATACCTATCAATACTTGCTCCCAAGATCCAAGCTTTCCTAGCTCCAAGTGATCAAAGAAGCAAAAATCAAGACTTGAAGTATTTTTGTGATAAATTTTGGGAATTTTGGAGATTTATTGAGCTTGGATTGATGCAAAAAGGAAAAGAATTGATTAAGGGTAGAAGGAGGAAGAAGAAGCTCAGCCAATAGAGGAAAGGTAAGGAATTGTGCAGGGTTTTCTAGCTAAGTCAATGATAAATGCACATAAATGCTCATCAATGTACATTCATGCACATGCCACCCCTGCCATTCTATTTCTTTTCTTTAAAATTTTAAATCCGTTTGCACAAAAAAAAATTCTAGATGTTATAAGTAGGGTTTTGTTTTACTTAAACTTGATTAGTTTTCCAAGATAGAAATTTTGGGGAAATTTGCCAATATAAAAATACCACATTAAAATAATATTAAATTAGAGAAAAATTCTATCTGAACCAAAACATCCCATATACCCCCAAAGCTCGCGCACTAGATTTATTTTTGCTAAACTAGGTGCCGACAAGTTTATATGGACATTTGATTACAGTCAGGTTAAAACAGAAAATACCGACAATTTTACCATAAAACGGAAAAAATTTCGCATAACGATTTCTAAAACGTTACAATAAGTCATGCCGATGTGAGGCTCATAACAGGTCAAAAAACTACTGGTAACACTTACTAGTAAATCTCTAAATCAGCCCTGGCCAGGGACTTACCTGTTATGGCCAATCGAGCACAGTGCAACATCAACCCCCAATACCGGGAGAGACAAAACCCCTCCTATCGCTCATTGCCTCCATGTGACTCGGGAATGTACCTAAAAACCACCATTTTGCACGCCCTCTTAGACGTGGTAAGGTGGAAATCAAAGCACAGTGGGAATCACACAAGACTCTATGACGATCTCGGGTCTACAGACTAACCTGTACAAGTGTCACCAGAGAACTGCCATCTGACGTGAGGTATAATACCATCTGGGAGTTCTCGGCGAGTCCGTCCAGTGTACCCAGTCTCCACTGAACACCCGTATACCATCTCTAATGTCAAACACCAATGGATATAGGATCATCCATCGCCCATATCATGGGTCGAGAAGCGTATACACTAGTCTACTCTGGTATATCGATGCCCTGTCTTGATACACCCATGACTAGGAACTTTAAAGGATGAACTTATGGACTACCATGGCCCCACTAGTATGATCTGAACCATAGTCCTGGTAGTCAAGTACACATACTAAGAGCAAGAAAGTCCTCTCTATATATGTCCAAGCATCCAATAATATACATCATCTGTACAATACTGGCCTCTACGGCATACATACAACTAACACTATTCTCATTGCATTTTTTATACCTATGCCAGTACACCTACACCATTATCGATGATGCGTATGTTATACATACACAGATTTGCCGGCTCACACACTTCTTCATCGATAATTTCCATGTCACTTACACAGTAGAATTGCTATATCATGCTATGATATACTGCCATGTTCATATCACTATGCTAGGTTGCACGATATATTGACATGTACACCTACATACTTTGCTACAGCTACATCTACATCATGAATACATACTGACATGTACACCCACATATCTCGCTACAGTGGCATATACCCCTAGGTGGTATTGCATTGACATGTGATATTGAAACGTTGACTACTGCGCCAATGCACTTATGAAATGCATCATACATACTTGATTACATGTAGATACTTATACCTTACTACAGTTACATGTACACTTCATATGATGCTGCACTTGATTTCGGAGAATTTGGGAACCGCATGATATATTTTAAAGCTGGATTCATTTAAAAGAGCGGTTTTCCCTTAATATGCTCATATTGTTGTTTTATGTTGCATATATCAATTTTTCATGGATTTACGCATTGAGATATGGATTTCATGTGATTTATGTATTTGAGAACCGTGGGGGTATTTCAAGAAATTATGTGTTGTTTGAAAACCCGGTTTCTCTTGATATGATATTTCAGTGCGTCCACCATGTGATTTCTCGGTTCTGAGATTGGCATGTGAAATCCGACTCGAGGATCGGGAGGCACCGTCTGCGGGTACATGGCAGACCCGGTATGGTACCCGGGGCGAGTGGTGATTTCATAGTATAGACGATAAGCCTGACAGAGGGACTACTACCTGCCGGTGATAGTATTTGGACTCGGCGGTTATCGTGGGGATACCGACCTGAGTGATGTACGGACATGATATCAGGGCCAGTCGTGGTGACAGCGCCTGAGTTATGAGGATTTACGTGTCGATGCTAGACACGGGTATTCATGATGTTTTCGGGTGTCGGTGGTAGACACCTAGGTTTCCATGATTTGATGTGGCATTGATGGACACACATTCTTTGATATCCTCATTTTTACCTGCATATGCTTTTATGATATTTACATGCAGGAGTTGTCGTGTCAGAGGTTGACGCGTGGACGAGATCCATGGCATACATGCATTGATTATATTGTTGGACGAGATCCACCCGCATACATGCATTGATTATATTGTTGGATGATATACACTTGCTGTTAGGCATTTATATTGTGTTGGCACATATGCAGATACGGTCACCCTAGATATCATAGTATTACCTTTATGATATAGTTGACCTAGGAATCGTTGTTTATTTCGATTTCTACCTATTGATATTTTCTACTCATGAGTTGACATCTCACCCCCGTTGTGCCTCAGTTCTTGCAGGTTGTCCGCTTGGATCAGTAGCGGTATCGCTGGCACACAACTTGCTTTCGGGTGATTTGTTTTAGTACGTGGTACATATTGGATCGTGCCCCTCTTGTACTTGTTATTCATATTGTATTTAGTCACTACATCAAATCAGAAACTAGAAATTGTATATGATGTAGACTTAGAAGACTTGTAGTTGCGAGGCTTGAGCGATGGGTTTTATGCTCGCTTGTGGTGTTGATGTCTTGCTTTACTTTATTTCCTTATGTGGATCTTCGCCGTTGGGAGTCGTATACTTGTTATTTGTACTTGTGGTGTTGTTTCCGCCGTTGGGCGTGTTTTTCTCCCGTTTGGGATGCTTTCATTATAGTCTTTGTTGTACCCGTTTTCAGGGCTAGTTTTTACAGAGGAGGTGCTGCCGAAATTTTTATGAAAACCAAGGAAAAGAGTTAAGTGAAGTTTTAAGGATTTTTACGTAAGTTTCTAAATGTTGTAAATTTTTTCTTTACTTACTTCTATTGTAAGGTTTAGATTTCTGGGTTTCGGCTTACTTAGGTTACGTTATGCCTGTCGTCGTTGCGTTATTTAAGTGCTGGTCATGAGCTAATATTTTGGGTCGTGACAAAGTTGGTATCAGAGCGCTAGGTTTAACCTTAGTTCGAGTCTAGGTTTGACTATGTGGGGTCTAGGGCATATGGATTTTGGAACCTAGGCTTGACCTTACGGAACTTAGACTTGATTAAGGGGGTGTTAGACCCGAACTTTCGTTTCATAGGCCGACCCTGATTGATGGAGTAGGTAGCTTGAGTAGAGTGACGTACCGTACGTATGTTCCGCGGCATATTTACGATACGATACTCCACTTAAGTGACCTTAGGATGTACATATCTTGAGACTAGTGATTCTCTTCGTTCCTTTGATTTTACATCCATTGAGATACTTGATTTTATTCGCTTCCATGATCATACTCTCAGTGATTTGACTCCTCCTTATGATCATGTATCCATTTCAGGATCTGTTAACTCTTTCAACCCTTGATTTTTTCGTCGATACTTGATTGAGGTTACGATCACCATGGTTTGAGCGCAGATTGAGCTGCTGTTGGTGTTGCGGTCAGGGCAAGCTCGTCGTGGATGAGGACTGACCATCGTGGTTTCTGTTGACATGGGAACGTATCGATGTAGTGTTGTATTGTTGTGACCCCTCGTGTGAGACGAGTGTACGGTTGTGTACCGGATGATCGGGCCTTTGTTAGAGGCTGCCTCTTAGGAGTGGACTGTTGATGTACAGCCTAGCTCAGAGATTGTGATGTCATCTACCGTGCAGACAGATGACCCAGCCATTGCTGAGATTGATGTGATGCCGCTTCCAGAGCTTTCGAGCTGAGATCGCTGGAGCTTTCACGCAGAGAGGCGACAGGTGATAGCTAGTCTATCTTGAGTTGTGAGACGATGGTGATTCGTCTGATTGATGCGCCGACGCAGGCCCAGTTGAGTTGAAAATTGCCAGTGTGGAGAGTCTTACAAAGGTATAGAGTAGTCCGACCCAGAGATGACCATTGATGTATCGTCTATCCTTGAGGATTGGGGGCATTGTTTAGCATGCAGACGAAGGGTGTTCACATGTCGTCTGGGCGGAGCTGAAAGGTTCGAACGAATGTCAGAAAACCCATTTTTCCAAGTATAAAGTATTCGGAAGGACATGCAAGTGCTTCTGTGGACCCTATAGAAGAATGAAACCCTAACTCGACGTGATGACCATGAAACCGCTTTTGAACCTTAGGGTTTGCGGCAGTTTAGCGGTGCCATCAGTGAAGCTTGGGTCTGCCCTTCTACGGTCGGTCTATAGGTACTGTGGCATATACCGAATATTATTAAACTGTGCTCAGGTGTTGAGTTCTCAGAAAATTTTAGGACTTTTGATGACTCGATAGAAAAGTTTAACGCCGTCCGGATATCCTGTGATAGGAGATCAGCAACAAGACCAGTTTCGGATAGAGGACCTTACCCAGGTGTGTTGTGAGTTGATCGAGAACGGACGAATATTCAGTATTCCTCCGATTGTTGGGACGGGTTCCCTAGGACGTGTTCGGCTAGATATCTTCGATAGAGTGATGAAGATACCGTGTTCGTAGTTCGAGTCTGTGTGAGAGACTCCGGATTGACTTTAGCCGAGAACATTTGCGGTACGCAGATAGCATGATGCGACGTCAAGTGGACGATAATGAAGACGAGTGGAGCAAGAGGTTCCTGCGAGACGTTAACGAGCTGTTGTTACTCCCCGTTGAGGTTAAAGATCGGATATATGTACAGAGGCGTTGAGATACGGCCAGTTTCCGAGGAAAAGTTGTGCTGAGAAGGCAGATGTCCTGAAGGCGAAAAAAGATTTGTAAGTGTACCGGCCTTCATATAGTTCGATATAGACGAGATTGGAAGAGACCTTGAGCCAGTTCCTTCCATGACACTGCTGAAATAAGATTTGCACCGAGGATCAGATGTGTTACGTGTATTCTGAGGACCCAGAGACAGAGGACAACAGACCGTGGGCAGGGGGCGAGCGGATGTTCTTGCTCTGCCGGTTTGGGCGCACCGACTTTTTCTTCGACATTGTAGGAGGTGAACTTCAATGTCATTTGTTGCTATTTGCGTTGTAATCCGAGTATCACGCTTATATCGCTTGGATTGGAGTTTCATGATATTTCGTGCACCATGGCTGCACCTACTGGGTATTTACATTTTGTGCATAGTTGTTGCACTGGATATACGTTTTACTCACCGTTGTATTGGTTCGTGATTTGTGCATATCTATTTGCACTTGATATTGATTTTGTGCCTTAGCTGCACATGTTTATGATTTCGTGGATTTCATACAGTTGATTTGATATGTGCGTGTGGTACGCACTCGATTTGATTTTAGCACTCGGTATAGCTCATATGTGCTCGCAGTGCATTGATACGTGTTTTGTGCATGCAGTTGCACACTTTTATGATTTTTATACACCTTGGTACGCTCATGTGGTTTTCATACGCATTTGAGTTATTGATGATATTTCGTGCACGGGATGCATAGGATTTGATATTTCGTGCACAGGATTGGTATTTCGTGCATTGGTTGCACTCGATTTATGCCTTTGAGCATTCATTTTACCGGATTTGTGTTTTCGTGCGCGTGCATACTTAATGTTCATTTTCGTGCATGCTACTGCACTTGATGCTTATTATGGACCTGACGCGCTTGGGTCGGATTTTGCGCATATTAGGCGCTTGATTTAGATTTTTATTCGTGCATATGGGATGCACTTGATTTAGATTGTATTTGTGCACCCCGGATGCACTCGATTGGGATTTTCGTTCGTGCATGACAGTTGCACTGGTTGAGATTTTCGTGCACTATAGATGCACTGGATGTTGTTGTCGTGCACACCTGTTGCACTCGACAGATACTTTTGTGCACACCAATTGCACTTAGTTTTGCTTTCGTGCATATTGGCACATGTATATGGGTTTGATTTCCGTGCGCACCAGACGTACGTGATTGTTGGATACGCCTTTTGAGGCTGATTTTGCTTTTGAGCACTTTGTTTTCATGATAAGGCCCTATACTTTGTAGTACCCTAACAGGACTGATCCGAGGACGGTACCTGTGTACTTTGCATGCATAAAAATTTTACCAAGAGATTTTCAAAAAGGAGCTATAGTCTCTCTATTTCTTACGTGTCTGCGAGTGACACGAACGTTTACAAATAAACCTTTTGGGATATTTCAAAAAGGCGGGACGCATATTTTGGCAAAACATGTATGCTAGTATATTATTACTTTAACAATGAGCGTCCGCCACTTGTGCCGTGAGTTACTCATTACGCGACAAATTAGAAAAGATTATGCATATGATTTATTCGGTTTTTGGAGATTTTTTTCAAACAGGATGCGTACTATATACGTATTATGGTATTTGATTAGTGCATATAGTATTTTGGTAGTGGATTTGAGATTTGTATCTCCTTTGTGACTCCGATGATATGCGTGCAAGTCCGTTGATTTGTGTGACGCTTGACGGAGATCGGTTTTGAGTTTAGTACTCATTTTTCCGGCGCGCAGGATGCGCTGTGGTTTTCTGTTTCTTCCGTTATTTCGGAACCCGTTGATTTAGCTGTTTATTGCAATGTTTTAGCATTTGGGAGTTTAAATTTAAATTTAAATTCGGGAACCGAATTTCCTTAAGTGGGGAAGATTGTACGTTTCTGAAATCGTTATACAAATTTTTCTGTTTTAAGGTAAAATAGTCGGTATTTTCCGTTTTAACCCGATTGAGATCAAACTTCTGTATAAACTTACCGGCACCTAATTTAACTATAATAGTGCTAGTGCGCGGGCTTTGGGGTTCAATTAGAAGTTTTGGTTCACATAAAAATTTTCCCTAATTAAAATATTATTTTGGAATTTAATATTAAAATATTATATTTCGTGAAAACTACCGATTTGCGAATTAGGATTTTCGTAAAAAGGTATAAATATATTGTAACATTTCAAAAAAAATAAAATATTATTTTTGGGAATTTTTATAATTTAATATTATTTTAATGAATATTTTAATATTTCGGTATAATTAAATACCGATAAATGGGGGAAATTTTGGGAAAATTATGGAAAATTCTAAAATAGGGTATTTTATGGAATTATTCCAATTTTAAGTTTTTATGATTAATTATATACTAATTTAGTGCTAATCGCGATTAAAAATCGCTAATCGGTTTTTTAGCATTTTTAGGCAAAACATTCACATATCATTTTTTCCACACTTGTCACATTTTCTTACATGCTGTGGGTGTATGGTTGCCTAGGGTTACCATTGTGTGAGAAGAAATAAAGGAAAATGGAAAAGAAAAGAAAAGGTAAGAATGATGAAGAGAGAGAAAGGTGTAGGTCAACCCTTTTGTTTTGAGTCATCCCCATCATTTCCTCTTCTCATTCTCTCTCCTCTCCCTCTTGGGCTGCTGCTTGTCACGACCCGAAATTGGCACGTGACGGCCCTAATACTACGCAACGCCTCCAGACGTAACGCAGTAAAAGAAAGCCAAAACCCAGAAATCTAAACCATAAAAATACGGAAAAGATAATAAAAGTTTTTGAAACATTTGAAATCACAACCCAAATTCTTTAAAAGTCCAACTTTATTTCCTTTAAAATTTTGGCAGCACCTCCTTTGTAAAAGCTAGCCCCAAAAATGGGTACAACATAAATATAAAGTAAAGCATCCCAAACGGGAGCAAAATCCACGCCCAACGGCGGAAAACAACACCACAACAGATATACAACGCCGTAGCGAAGAAATAAGAGACAAAAGAAAGCAAACTGTATAAAAGACAACAAATCCAACATAATATACAACATCGTCCTCACCAAGTCTCTAAGTCAATATGAAAATAGTAGATGGAGAGTACAGGGATACAACGAATATACAATACAACGAATAACCACAAAACCCACCTAAGCAAACTGCACACTGTGAGCTGATGCGGTATCCGTAGCAAAAGATGATAGATGAATAGCCAGCCTCGACTATTCTGGGGAACACTCTGTAACACCTGTGGGACAACGGGGGTGAGTTTCCAACTCGTGAATAGTAAATAACATATGCAGGTAATCGCAACAATGTACGTACAACATGAATCTAATATATGACAATTGCAGTAATAACAGGTCATGAGTACGAAATAATAGAAAGTACACTAAAAAGTACCACCAATATATAAAGCAATAATGATATGACAACAGTATGCAATAATCATGCACTGGGGATATGAGAAAGTAAATGTGCAACACTCATGAAAGGTACACTCATAGGTACTCCTAATACATGGAACAGTGCACAAGTATATAAAGATGAGGTATGGAGTGAAATATGTCATTTCCACGGAATCCTGACATCATGGTAGGATCACAATCCAACAAGACAAATCAAAATCCCAATTCCTCAAATCAGCCCCCAAATTGGCTCTCATATCATCTAAGTGTCACATCGCCTCAACTGCACAATACCAAGTATTTCTCGCATATATATCGAATGTACAACATCAAGTAGATCTCACCTATCTAGTATGTACAATATCAGGTATATCTCATATATATCAAATGTACAACATCAAGTGGATCTCACATATCTCGTATGTACAATATCAGCATATCTCACATATATCAAATGTACAACAGCAAGTGGATCTCACATATCTCGTATGTACAATATCAGTATATCTCACATAGATCAAATGTACAACAGCAAGTGGATCTCACATATCTCGTATGTACAATATCAGTATATCTTACATATATCAAATGTACAACAGCAAGTGGATCTCACATA
The DNA here is from genome assembly GCA_030015575.1 of Agapanthus africanus. NCBI lineage: Eukaryota > Viridiplantae > Streptophyta > Magnoliopsida > Asparagales > Amaryllidaceae > Agapanthus > Agapanthus africanus. The sequence continues at coordinate 421,137,401 of CM057345.1, read as the reverse complement.
TCTCGTATGTACAATATCAGTATCCAATCCCAATGAATCTCTTAAGTCCCAAATCAAATCTCCAGCACAGTTCTAACATCCTAATATAATGTCATAAATAAATATGATGAGGGCAATACACATATATTAGCGTCCCATTCCACTAATATTGGTGTAAGGGTATATATAACAGCGGCTCAATCCCCTGTTATATATACAAAGGAGTAATTAGAAATATCATGAAACCAATGTGCTAAGTATCGACACAGAAATGCTGATCCATCAGGTGCTGTCTCCATGACTGGCCCCCTTGATGGGTACGTATCATACGCTATCCCGAGAACTCGAGTGCCTAGCTCTGACCCTCGCCTCTCGACGTATCCATACGCACATGACTCCCGTCGGTATCCACTCGATAGCCGATGAGTCAATGGTCCTGTCACCGGAAAGTATGGTTCCCCTAAGCCTCATCGCCTAGCACCGCGATGTCGACTCACACTATGACAACGTTCTTGCTTCTGGGTACCTCCGGGCCCCACCATGTACCCATACACGGATCCCTCCTTTCCTCGCGTAGGGTATATATATCAGCACCGATAAATCTCAAGGTGGCTGCTAAAATATCATATCAAGGAAACCGGGTTTTTCAATGTATGCATAATTTCATGAACAACCACGGTTCCTAAATCCAGAAAACATCATGAAAAATCCATATAACAATGCGATAATCCATGAATAAAGTATACGCATCATAAAAACTGTAATGAAAGTGTATAAAAGAAAAGCATAGCATTCACCAGATATAAATGAACACATGAATGGTATAGCAGAAATATAGGTATCTACCTATATGATGATGTGATATACCTATCAGGTATAAGTAAAGTATAAAATGCAAGTACACCTGTAGCTATGTCCTTAGGTGTGTATGTACCTATCACTAATGGTACAATACCCTATAGGTAAACAGATAACTGTATGTTAATGTGATAAGAAATATGAATCAATGTCACAATGTCCCTAACCAAGCAATATAACATCTATAAGTGGTTATGTGTGTGACATGGTAATTATTGACGGTGTGTGTAGCATAAAAACAGTGTTAGTGCAACATAAATCGTCAATAATATATGCAGTGTCCGACTACTACTAGTCCAGGCACACTACAATCTAACTAATAGGGTAAATGCGCAATTCTAAACAAGACATAGAATATGCGACAATGTAAATATTTCTAGCCCAGACGCATAACGCCATGCGGGCGATTCCCCTGTAGATGTTAAATCTACTCACCAACGCTCCAAGCTAGGTGAAGCCTACCACCAGTATCCCCTTGTCGTAGCGTCCGAAGTCCCCGCTTGCGAACCTAAAATTTCACAAACACAACACATAAGCTAAATATCCTAAAATGACGAAAAGACAACGAAACACGACGAAAACGCCCGGAAAATTACACTGCGCGCTTAGCGCATCTATCGCGCACGATACCGGCCAAAACCCTAATTGGGGTCGCTAAACTACAAAACACCAATTCTGGACCCCGATCGTCCCGATCGCGTAACACAACACAAAAATTACGAGGAATACACTGGATATAACCTCGCAACTACCAAAAGAACCCTACGTCGGAAAAACCCCGAAATCTAGTAAGCAACCTATCGCAATATATCGCACTAGATTCAAGATAACACAAATCTAACAATTACAAATATCTTAAAATAGCTTAACTAAGCTATCTAAACCAATCCTATATTTTTAAACTTACTTAATTAAGTTTTAGCAAAAATCTAGTAAGTAAAAACCCTTAATTAGACAAAGTAGTAATTAGCAAAAATTTGCCTTTTCTACTAGGTTAAGCTTTTCCAATTCACAAATTAACACTTAAATTAAATATTAAACACTTAAATTAAGCTTTAACCTTAACTTGTATTTCTAAAACCATTTTTAGAATTTTGAAACATGAAATTTAAAGCTTAAACTAATATCTAATTAAGCTAGCATAAAGTATTAAGCAACTAAAAAAAAGATTAGAGTTAAGGTTTTATACCTTCAAGAACACTCTTGAATCAAGGATAAAACCAAATATTATCCTCCAAAATCCTCACTAGAATGAAGATCCAAGCAACTTTTGTGAAAAAGAATGAAGGTTTTGGAATTTATTTGAATTTCTATGAATTTATTTGGATTATTCATGATTATTTTGAAGAAAAATGAGAAGAAATGAGATGAGAAACTTCATGGACAGCAAGAGGAAGGATGTGGCCGGCCAAATGATGAAGGATATGATTTTTGGTGAATTATACAATTTTCTAGAAGAAAAAGGGAATAATTGGATAATAAAACAAAACTTATGTTCACACTACTTTTCTTTTTCTTTATCTTTAAAAAAATAAATCCTTTGACCAAAAAAAATCTAGATATTTAAAAAGAACCTTCTAAAATAATTCTAGTGACAAAATTAATTTATTCACAAAATAAAAATTTTCCCGATTTACGTGCACAAAATACCGCTTAAAATAATATTTTATTCGGGAAAAAATCTATCTGAACCAAAACCTCTCAAATACTCCCAAAGTTCATGCACAAGCTTTCTTTTGGCCAAATTAGGTGTCGGTAAGCTTATACGGTCGTTTGATCGAAATCGGGTTAAAACGGGAAAAACCGACAATTTTGCCCTAAAACGGGAAAATTCGCAAAACGATTTCTGAAACGTTACAATCTCCCCCCTTATAAAAATTCGTCCCCGAATTTAAAATTTTCACTAAGCGTACCTTCAAAGAGAGGATTACTAAACTCTCATATCTCGTTCGCAGCCTCCCAAGTGATTACCTCACTATACGGCTACGTCCAAGAAAACCCTTCACAGATGGCAAGACCCTTGACCGAAGTTTCTCCACCCGCCTAGCCATTAACACAATTGGCTGCTGGTGAACGAAAGATCGCGTCCAAACTAAATGGTCTGGTGCTGAATCATGTGAGAAAGGTCATGAAGGTAATTGCAAAGTATCGACACAAGGAATACGGGGTGAATACTCAATAATCTGGGCGGAAGTGCCAAATTAAAGGCAACAGAACTAACTCACTTTAAGGATCTGCAAAGGATCTACAATTCTGGGTAAGCTTCCCAAAACTCAACACGTCCTTCATCGGAAAAATCCGTAGGAATACATGATCTCCTACAGCGAACTCGAGCATGCGATCACCATGGTCGGCATAAGACCTCTGTCCGCACAGGACTGTCATCATCCTTACCTGAAACAGCTGGATCATTTCCGAAGTCTCTAGACTAGCTGGGGTCCAAAAATCCTACTATGCAGAGTCAGAAAAACAGACTGGAGATCGACACCACCTAACAAACAAAATTTAAGGTTGTCAATTGGAATGTCTCCTGATAACAGCTATCAAGAAGTATCCTAACAATAGCGAGTGACGATCCCAACTGCCGCAAACAATTAAAACAAATGCACAACAAGACAAACACCTTGAAACGAAACCTGAAATTTCTCTTTACATTCCTGTCCACCCGTAACTATCTCACCAGTCACGTCAATATTGGCGGAACTTGAATGAACATAGAGAGTTGACTGATGTGCTTGCTCTAGGATTTCACGTCTCTACCCGATAACATCAGGTACACAAACGCATTCCTAACTTAGCACAACCTTGTCACAATCACAGACTCCGAATCAAAAGCAAGAACTGATGCAGTTGCTAACTGAATCTTCAACTGCCGAAAACTCTGTACACATGCCTCAGTCCAAAGAAAAGAACCTTCTTTCAGGTCTGTACAGTCAACGGTGCAACAATACGCTTAGTAATCCTGTACGAAACGGTGGTAAAAACCTGCTAAGCCCAAAATCAAAGGACCTCCGTCCTGTACACAAGTCCGGGCCTAAGCTGTACGGTCTCGATCTCCCTCAGAACCATACGAAACCGTCTCCCGTAACTACAAGACCTAGGAGTCAACACAAACAAGCCTGAAGGTGTAGGGTTCCTAGGCACTCTCAAGAGGTCTCAAAAGGCATCAACCATGCAAATTTCAAAAATTACGGTGCCGAGAAACCCTAGTGTACGGATCGTTGGCTAGATATTTAGGCGAAACAAGAACTAGTAAACTATTTTACTAAGAGAACGGAAATTCAACCTTTGTAGATCCGGTCCTCCACCTCCACGGCTCCGTGATGAAGTCCTCTCCGCTGTCCAAATCAAAATCCGGGCTCTAGCGTCGGCTTCATCGGAGGATGGGCGGGCTAGGTCATCGACGACGATGCCGAAGATGATCTACGTCAAGGCATCACTAGATCAAGCTCTCACTTCACCAAGTCAAGAAACTTGTGAAGGAAACACACTTTACTACTTGGCAAGAGGTAGAGGATGAAGAAATAGGAAGTGGGTAGACTTTAGAATTGGATTTTTCACTTGTTTTCATCAATCACCATTGATGAAGTAAGCTTCTTCATGGAAGAAGAAGATGAAGAAGATGAATATTGTTATGATAAGTTATTTCAAAATAGAAAATAAAATGAATGCTTATCATAATCTAACCATGGTGAATAGTAGAGAATCAACTAGGGTTGAGTGGAGTGGTTAGGGTTAAGCATGAGACAAAATGGTGACTAAGTCAAAGCTTCATGAAGCTTCAACATGCAAGTCCAAAATTAGCCACCATTTCATTTCTTTATGCTTAATATTTTTCCAAAATAAATAAATGAATAAATAATGGATAAAACAAAACCCTAATTTCCAACTTAACCATGGTTTAATTCTTTACACTTAACCAAAAAGCATGTATCATCAAACATGATACAATCATGTGTACAAAAGTATATCACATATACAATGTGCACAATCCAAGTGAGAAAATCCGTTTAAAGTGAACCAATACTAGTTAGTGCAAAGTAATATATCAAATATATAATTATGCATTAAATCATTAAATCAACACTTGATTCAATGATCCGGTCATGTCGCACACAACCGACTAGTATTCAATGTATCGGCTTATCGAATCAATACTTGATTCGATAACTAGGTTATATCGCATACAACCATTCGATACATTCATCGCGAGAATAGAATACGGTATCACATACACGCATTATTCTCGGTCCCGCACATATCTCATATGCGCTCCTATTTCGTTTCGCTTGAGCCAGGAAACCTCTGTGTAGGACTCTAAAGACTCATCAATACGCCGGCAGCAGGTGATGATCATATCAAACACCCACAAGCCGCAAGCGGCCTGCTAAACGTAACGGCCACCCGGGTATTGAGCGATCAGAAGATCGACGAGCAAGCCCGCTCACACTCCAGTGAATCCAATCAGTAACTGTAAGTCTACGCTAGCGCCCCGACCGTCTACAGACGCCAAATGCGGAACAAAAAACTTTTAACTGGCGCTATCGTATACTTTAACCCGGATCTGCCATTATTGCTAAACTAACAAACTGTAAAGAGTGTAGAAAGGTTATACCGAACGATCCGAGTCCTTCGTTCTTTAACAATCATCCCACGCTCCGTTGCGGCTGCACCGATCTCTTCGATCTCCGATCTGCTCGTCCAGGTGGCACCGCGTCACTGATTCTTTAAACGGGCTCCCGCCTCTGACTCGAGGCAACTCGGTCGTCAAGTTTGCTAAAAGAGACGACCAAGAATGATGTAGAGAATGAGTAGATGACTTTGTCTCGCTTCGTCCAAAACCATGGACGAACGGTTAATGAAGTTGCCGTGGGAATCGGGTGATGGAATGAAATGAGCTGTGAAATTCCATACACCCCAAAATCTATCATATCTTTTGTAACCAAATGAAAACATCAAGCGAAGTAGAGAGAGAGGAGGGGCCGGCCATTTATAGGTGGAGGGAGGTGAGTGTAGGAGAGGGGAGAGTAACCTTAAGAATAAATATCATGAACAAATATCCTAAGGATAAACAAGAATCATTAATGTCAAAGCATGAGTCATAAACACCTAGTCATCATGTAATCAATGTAAGCAAAGGTTCATGAACCTAGTCACCTCTTCTAGTTGCTTCTAGAAACTTCCAGAACACTGACTCACCTCATCTCAAGAAAAGATAAATCCGTCTTTAACCGAATGTTAAAAGACGGCTGATAGAAAACTGGAAACTGGCAACTTCCAAAAGTGATCCTGAAACGACTTTCAGGATAACCCCGTAACTGTATAAATATACCCGCATTTGTATTACAACCGAATACAAATGCAACTGAGACAAAGATATTATACCTACTCAATATAATATTCGGATCCGGCTTAAACCAAAGCCGACCAGTATCATCTGCCCGAAAAATAACACGTGCGTAAACGCACGTGCATTTTCCGAACCCTGCCATAAAACCATACGGCCTCTACAACGTTTCGCCCGAACTTGGGAAACTGTCTGTGGGGGACTCTAATGACTCGTCAGTACCCTGGCAGTGGGTTTAACCACAAACCGTTAGCGGCACTAACTATGCGTAACGGCTGCCCATGGACTGACCTCAAGGGAGGCTGATGAGCGAACTCATCCAGAAACCCTACTGAGCCTAACAGTGACAATGTATATACAGTCCGGTCCGTTCGTCTATGAGTATCGCATATCTGCCTAGGGGGCTAGTAACGTCAGACCCCCAATAGCAGTATAAGTCGTGTCGGAGTGTAGCCCAATAACACCCTGAGATACTACTGGAGTACCTACCAGTAAATCTCCTGCCATGGCCATGGACTATGTGTAATGGCTCTCCTAGACACAACACGACCTCGCCCCCAATACCGGGAGAGACGAATCCCCTGCCGATCCGCTCACGTGCCTCCATATGGCTCGGGACTGTACCCAAAAGCTACCTGTTTGCACGACTCCTTTGAGCCGTGGTAGGGTAGAAATCAAAGCACAGTGGGAACTCATACGAGACAAATGACGACCTCAGGTCGATGAACTAACCTATACACATGTCACCAGGGAACTGCTATCTGACGATAGATATAATACTAACTAGCAGATTCCCGGCGAGTCCTGTCCGGTGTACTCATAACCCAATGAGCACCTGTATATATCTTAGGTGATCCAACTGACACCAGTGGCTTGTGAGACCGGCCACCGCCCCTCGTCGGGGTCTCGACTGTACACACTAGTCTACTCCGGAGTATCGATGCCCTGTCTCGAAACTCCCATGACTAGGGACCACAATTAAGGATATACATATAAACCACCCAACTCTCACGTATATGATCGCCATCATACTGTTGGTGGTAAAGCAAGATCCTAAGGGCTCTATCAAAGTGGAACATGTAATCAATCACCTGAACATGTACACAACTGATAAAGGCAAACCAGATAGCATACTATCATCTCGAGTAAGTCTGTCCTACCGATATAGGTCCTCCGCAATCATTGCAATCACGTACCTGCGATCCAATAATTGACTATGAGGGCACTATCTCCAACAATCTCCCATTTGCACTCAAGGCTAATTATTGCGATGTCGACTACTCACAGCCCGTGTGAAACCGAACATCCAACTCCTCTACTAATCAGTTTCACAAAGCCCGTTTGTAAAACTATTGTGTTCGAGAAATAGCCTCAGTGAGTGGATCCGCCTGGATGTTTCTTTGTATATCTCTCTAAATCTCAAGTTCGCGGAGAAAGCCATCTCCCGAATTGAGTAATACCTGTCTTAGAATATGTTTGGATATCTGATGGGACCTAGTTCATAAATGAACTCCAAATCCAAACTTCTTAGACTGTATCGATCACTGAACCTAATCAGTATCCGGCACCATGCCTCCCACAGTATCCTTTTGGACCACCTGTCCATAATACTGTCCCTCTTCGTCAGAGGGAAAACTATAACTCTGACAATCACTCTGTCATCCATGTCACCTTTGAAGCCTGGAATGATGATCGTCTCCCGAAGGAGGCTGCCGTCATCAAATCTGTAGAACATGTACTTATGTTCTAAAACTGCTTCCTTATGTTTCTCCAGGATTGGATTAATACAAACTCATTGCAACTAGTGCAAAAACATCTGGTGTGGTACTTGACATCTTATGATTGACTCAATTGCCTAAGCAAGTGATCTGCCAATCATGCACTCCCTCTCCCCTTTAGTCTATACGACACCTTTAGAGAGGGTGACTCCATCACCTGCAGGTACACCACCATGCTAGGAGTCAACTATTCTAAAAACCATTAGAATATCTGTCAATGTACCCACATTGGGAAACTACCTAATTCCAGATCTAAAACCATAGATCTAGAAACCAGAATGTCAAATATTATATCCATATCCTGTCTGGAGAAACAACTGTGTGACGACCACAGTACAACCGTTCGTAGTATAGGAATTTTACTTCCCACTCTGTGTATGTCATCCAGATACCATGACATCATACCCTACTACCTTCTTAACAGATCCATCCCCTATTCTGATTGAAGTCAAACCCATGACTGTCACATCAAAACTAGATGATCTATCTCCGCTATAACTGCTCAAGTCTATAAATAGACATAAGCTACTTGCCCACTATGCTTCTGCTGCTCCCACTGACTACGACAACCCTCCTACCGGGTCTCATAGCCTGGAACATCAGTAGTGTCAAGTCTGGGTAGATAAGAACCTCCCTGTCACCGTCCTTGAGGCTACCAAAGTACCTCTCGGGTGTCTGAGGTTACCCACCATATCTACGGAGTGGCTATTGGAATGTCAGTCTTGATTGAATCTTTAGGTCCTATTAAATTTTCCGTAATCATTTGCGGTTCTGGAATCACTTCCAGTTCTACCATACTCCCACTACTGTTTTCTGAAAAAGATCCATTTTACTAAAACTGTGGCGAGTCAAGAACAATATCACTATTGATCTTCCAAATGGTAGAATATCAACCCTCGTCATAGCCAGGGTCAACCCACAAACAGCCATTACAGAAACGTGCCCTGAGTTATCCAGAGTCTGGTTTTAAGCATAAGCTGGACAACTCTCCGTACCTTAACATCTTTTAAGGTACGATCCATTCTATATCCAATACAGAAACTTTGGCACTTATTTAATTGGAACCAGATTCAAATCATGTAGCTGTCTCCAGTGCATATCAACTTAATGGAAAGAGGCTAATCAGCATTACTCAACTTAGGAATCCATCCAATTATGAGTAATTTGAAAGAGAAACACGTTTCTCAAAACCATCACTATCATCTGAATACCAATCACAAGAATCTACATCTTCGATCTCTTTGAAGAATCCCGACACTTGTGACACCTGGTTCTCTACTTTATTCTTATACCCATAACTTCTCAAAACTTAGACCTTGTATTTCTACGAAACACTTGTCCAAATACTAGAGAAGTTATAAGTAAATAGAACATAGTACGAGGACCTACCCCTTTGTCCTGATGGACACTGGACAACATACAATACTCTGTATAAGTCCGCTGAGTTAAACAACTCAAAATCTGTGCGTCGTAGGTTGAAAACTGTACCCTGGCGATTTCCTCAAATATCACCAATTACAACGAATTCCGATATAATGAGGATAATCACCTAATTCCCAATAACTTACTCCCACTCATCATCTGTAAAACCATACAGATATGAGAATGAAACCTGGTAAATACATACCCTTGGAGTAAGTGTCTAATCGGGAAAACAGTTTTCTTTAACAATGCACTGAAACATGAAAATGTTTCGTAGGGGTATCCTGGTATTCATAGCAATGCCTCTTCCATAATCCAATTCATGACTTCAACCGTATATTTTATTGCCATCTCTCCAAATCCCTTTATTTATCTTTAGTCATTACCTTCTGTACACCATCGTTAGGCTAAATGGTTTTCTTCCTTCCCTACCGTTCGGCACCAGCCTATGGTTTGGAAGAAGACTATCCAGTAAGCATAATAGGTGTACCCTCCTAAACCAAGGAGTACTCGCATCTCGAGAGAAGGTGATGATAAAAGACAACTGAATAATACCTTATTCTTTTAAAGGTGAAATAAGAGTGGCGATGAAGTACGCGGTTTGGTCGTGAATGATAACAGTCGCAATTTACTTTGCCCTCTTTCTAATCCCTTTATTTTGTCTTTACATATTACCTTCTGCACACCCTACTTAGGCTAATTGGTTTTCTTCATTCCCTACCTTTCGGCATCTGCCTATGGTTTGGAATAAGACTATCCAATAAGCGTAATAGGTGTACTCTCCTAAACCAAGGAGCTCTCGCAACCTGAGAGAAGGTGATAATAAAAGACAACTGAATAAACCAATTCTATTTCTCCTGAACCTGGATCCATCCTCGAAGAAGTCCCTTCGAGTTCGTATATAACCATACGATGGATCTATCCAATGGAAGTGGATATCCGTAGTAATACGGGTGTTCTGAGAAATTCAAAGGGTAAAAGAAGGAGTGGCAATGACTTATGCAACATAGACAATCCAAAAGCCAGTATTTTAAGAAGATTCGGTCAACTTGGTCACTGAGTCATAGTCTAGGGTCGGTCAAAGGTCGCTGCCAAAGAGAGAGAGAAAAGAAACACTCTGCGTGCACTCTAACCTAGATCAGAATGGTTATCACTTTATCTAATCCGGAAACCTCCCACTGTCCTGTCAAATTCTCCTCCAAACCAGAAAGAAGAATCAATCGGGATCACCCGAAGAGTAAACCAACTCATCAGTGGGAATCGGGATCCAACTCTCATCGCATGATAACGTGATGGAATGCATCCACGTTACTCATACTCCAGAAGGTATGCGCATACTTGGCAAGTTTCAGTTTCTTTAGAAACTCCCGATAAGATTTTTGCCCCATGCTCTTATAACCTTGGCGTTGGTCAAAATGTCATAAGTCACATGCCAAGTTCTACCCGTCACTATCTTGTCAATTTGAACCCACCCGCACATGCCCTTGACGTTGGCCAAAATGGCAGAACGACTGTCCCAAACCAACTCATCTATCTATGCAACAATTGATTACCCAGCAGCTACCAAACACTATGCCTTGGCGTTGGTAAAAATATATAGCTTGAATACTACTGAATACCCAAAAGAAGTGACGGAGGGCTACGGCTGGTTTTTGGCGAAAAACCTTTAACGTAGTGAACTTGATATCGCTGAAGGAACCTGATAGCTTTTTAAAATATAGTAGCGAAAACCTTTTGCTAAAGAGGTCACTCCCGGTGAAGGGATCTCGGCTCTTTCCTCGTGGAATGAGGTGCAGGATATTCCACTGAATACCGCTATGCAAAGCAACTTGTAATCGACTATAGTGAAGTTATTACCCTGACGCAAACTTCTGCCCAAGGGGTCAGTCCCGGTGAAGGGATATCGGCCCTTGCCCCGTCGAATGAGGTGCAGGATATTCCACTGAATACCGCTATGCAAAACAAAAGGAAACGTCTTTGCAATAACACTTTTTAAATTTGTTCCAACAACTATAAACAGGTTTGTTTAACTTTTTGCATTGATCAGAATCAACGCAGTCCCATCAATCAATCACACCAGAAAAGAACGAAAATAAAATGTACGTATATGCCATCCGCATTCGTCACTGGGTCCCGTCATCACCCGTTATCCCGTCATCACCCGTTAGGTTACTTAACTAACGACAGAGCGGGGACTGGACTAGCGCGGGTGTAAAACATATACAACGTCTAATAGTATATAAACCAATATACAATAATCGCTCCAGGCGTGATAATATGCAATATTACAGAAAAGTAATAAGCATCACAGAACAATACAGATAATCTGGGATCCCCGGATTTCACAGAGCCGCTGCTGAAACCCGACGTTCCCCTGTCGTGTGGATAGCCTGTGCAATGAAACCTAGACCCTTACGGGTGCGGCAAGTTACCCGCCAAAACCTGAAGCGAGGTAGTCCCCACAGCATAGTGAATGGAACACCCGGCACTTCACGGAATCCGGTAAATTGAGCACCCCTCCTTGGGTCAACCTATATCCCCTACGAGTGCGGCGAATAGTCTGCCAATTCTAGAGTGAGGCCCCTCTGCCTCTCAAAGCCATGAGATGCGGACCTGTTGCCCCTCAGAACCCGACTATCCGTGCAATCCGTCGCGGGGCAAAACCTAGTACAGTAATGAAAAATAGTACAACAGGTACATCGACCGCAACCTGGTCGTGCCCCAAAAGAATATTATACAACAGGCAGTGACGGCAGTCCACAAGTTGGATGCTCGCCCCGCAATATCAAATGTACAAATAAATTCAAACTGCACTATCATTGCACACTGCTATCCACCACGACAAATCCGCAACATCACAGCACAACACAGAACATCAACGCGAATGTCACGTTCGCAAACCTGTCTAAAAGAACTATAGCAATCAGACGCGGTTTACCGATCAAATGACATTCCCGGTCGGAGATATAATGTAAGCACTGTAAACTAACATGTTTAAATTTCGATCGACAAAATATCACAAAGTGGGCCCCACGAACAACTGGTGAACAGTAACAAAATCTGGGCCCAAAAGATATATACCAAAAACCCCAAATTCCAACAGAGAAGACACAGAGAAAATTTGGTGCACTGATTCCATAGAACGGCCGCGGATGCGCGGCCAAACTATGGTGTCACGACCAGAAAGAGCACGTGACTGGCCCTTGAACCATATGAAGTCTATAGGACCCCATCTGATCCAAGTAAGCCAAAAGCCCAGAAATCTAAAACCATATAAAGAGTAAGTAAAGAAAACTGGTTTAAAGAAGTGAAGAAAAACATATTTGAAATCAAGGTTTTTAAATAACTAAGCCGAAAGTACGTTTTGAAAACAATAAAGTCTTTTCTAAAAATTTCGGCAGAGTTTCTTTTGTAAAACTGGCCCCGAATGGGGTACAACAAGGATAACAATATACACGCAATGATAAAGGCATCCCCAAGCGGGAGCTAGCTCTTCGTCAATCGACGGTCACAACCACATATGCAACAATAATATACAACGCCAAGTGGCGAGGATCAAATCCAAAAGAAAGCTCAAAGCAACAAGAAAACCGCAATACTACTAAGCGCGACTCTAAGGTCGAATAATACATCACTAAAGTCTAGGTCTGAAACAATATACAAGTTTTGGTTGATGGAAATTCTAGATACAATGAAATAAATAAATACAATGGTGGTTCTTGATGCGAAAGAATCCACCTACCAAAAGCAAATCACCCGCAAGAAGGTAGTGTGCCAGAAATGCCGCAAAGGAACCTGTACGGCAGAACCTGCAAGAAACTGTGGCACAACGGGGGTGAGTTGCCAACTCGTGAATAGAAATATCTACAAGCAGAAACCGAATGCAAGACATAAACCTAGGTCAACAATCAGTAATATAACCACAAGAGTACATCTGAAGTATGATAAGGTGGCAAGGTAACATCTAAACAGGTATGTAGTGCCAGGTACTCAGGTAATAACATGTCATCAGTATAAGGTATGTCTGCATGAAGTAAATATGATGAAGTACCAATGATATCAATACACATATATTAGCGTCCCATACCACTAATATTGGTGTAAGGGTATATATATAACAGCGCCCTCATACCCTGTTATATATATAAATAAAGTATGATCAGTGTAAATCCAGTCTGTATATGATCCATGTCTGTATATGATCTATGTCTGTATATGATCCATGTCTGTATATATACGTGGAATCCTGTCCACCCGTCACCCAATGACAATAAACGTGGAACCCGTCCACCCGTCACCTAATGACAATAAGCATCATGTATGCAATATGAGGATATAAACAAAATCATGGAAAAACATCATGAAAACCCGTGCCAAGCATCGACACGCAAATCCTCATCCACGATATGGGGTTCCGTCTGCGGTATCGGCCCTCGGCCCCGGCAGTACGGGTCAGCCCATGTCCATCTCTGGGCTCCGTCTGCGGTATCGGCCCTCGGCCCCGGCAGTACGGGTCAGCCCATATCCATCTCTCAACTCCGGTCGGTATCCTCTAGATATCCGCCGAGCTCAAATACAATCACCGGTAGGTAGTAGTCCCTCTGCCAGGCTCACCGTCTACTACACAGCGAAACCGTTCTCGTCCCGGGGTACCATACCGGGTCCACCATGTACCCGTAATCGGCCTCAACCGCCTCCTCGATTCGGGTTTTCATATATCACTCTAGCACCGAGAAAACACATGGTGGACGCACCGAAATATCATATCAAGGGAACCGGGTTTTTTAAATGATTACATATTTGCAATAGCCACGGTTCCCAAATCCAGAAATCACATGTAATCCAAACCAGAATGCAAGTCAATGATCCGATATGATATGTGCGTCAAATATAAATAGCATGTCAAGTCACATATAGATGAGCTACAATATGATGATCAGATGTGATATAAGCATCAAGTATGAGTAGCATGTCAAGTCACATATAGATGAGCTACAATATGATGATCAGATGTGATATAAGCATCAAGTATGAGTAGCATGTCAAGTCACATATAGATGAGCTACAATATGATGATCAGATGTGATATAAGCATCAAGTATGATTAGCATGTCAAGTCACATATAAATGATAATGTGCATATGTCGAGGGAAACCGCTCCTTTAGACTAAATCAGTTCTTAAAGAATACCTTGCGGCCCTCAAATCTCTAATAAAGTCAGAATCATATATGTTTGTGTACCGGTATATGTGTACAATATGCCATGCGGAAATCATATCATGAATGCAGCAGTACTACAGTGTAGTGGCATGGCAATTATCGATGATGAAGTGTGTGAGCCGGCAAATAGTGTACGTGGAACATACGCATCATCGATAATGGTGCTGGTGTCCTAACAGCATGATATCAGTATAGCAATAACATATGCAGGAATTATGAATAGCATGAATATGCGGAAGTCAAATAATCAACACTACAGTGAATAAATTACATCAATATTTATAAGTCTTGCAGTGATGCCCTTTTGAAATAAGACGAATCAGGGTTTTAGTAAAATAAGGGATGCGAAGTTTTTAAGAAAGGATACGCCTTTTAAGTATTCGCAAAATCCCTTTGTTTGTCTTTTAAGATACCCCTGATTCATAGCTTTTGAAATAGGTATGCCTCGGTCTAGTCTAACATCTACTATGCAAACTACAGATCTAAGTATCAAGTAAATCAGGAGGGGTATGGAAACCACCTAAATCTGAGTCAATATATATATAGATATAATAGTCGGTGATCCCGCCTCAATAGTATCGCGTACGATACAGTATATCATATGACATCCTCAAGTCATGAGCGCGGATCTATCATCAATATCGGCTCGTACGGTAAATCATCGTACGGCATCCCAAAAGCTGGGTAGGGGCCAACATCTCACAATCTCGTCACATAACAGGTATCACTATCATCAGATCATATAATCTGGGGTACTACTCTATGTCTAGTACAAATCGATACCATCAATAAAGTATGCATGCGGGGGTAAACACACATCCCAAGCCCGCAAGAATCACAAGTCATAGCCCACATATGAATCATATCAAATCACCGATCTCACGGCATCAAGCCCACATCATCGACTCATCTCCAAAGTCATCCCATATAATCAAACACAGTGCGAGTATAAGTAATATGCAAGGGTGTGTGTGTAGGTGTAATTCTATCCTAGGGTTCGCGACTATGAACTACACTAGTCACTTCTAACCCTACACTATCCATAATACACCTATTATCACAATAAACTACATAGTATTCTATCTACGGACTGCGGGGGTGCTATACGCCATCCACCCGACTTCCCCCTGTAGATATAATCTACTCACCTTGCATCATCATTTGCGGACATCACCATGCATTTGCTTGTCGTTCCGAAGTCCTCATAGGTACCTACACATCAACATATCGTATATGCGCATTAAAACCAAATCCAAGCTAAAACGGCGCATGAAATCCAAAACGATACGATAAGGGGCCTATAGGTGAGAACCTATGGCACGCCTTCAAAAACCATCAATAAATCCTCTATATCGTCGTATAAACGACAATTAGTCGAGGCAAAACACAATACACCAATGCAGAAATGAAAATACGGAATACGGAAACTAAGATCCAAAACAGCAACTCATGAAATATGTCCCAGATTTTACCCTAGATCACTTTACACAAATCTATATATACCAGGGGTCTAACATAAGCATGTAGGAGCTACAGAACCAATACGAGCCAAGAAGGTGGGACCCAGGCCGCAAATTGCGGCCAATTGGGAGAAATTGGCGGCCGTACGGATGAGTTGGGGGCTAGGGTTTGGGGTGTTGGTTCAATGGTGCCTGCACATCTCACTGTCCACTCAATATTCTTTTAGGAGTCTCGGGGTGAAAGCAGATCCAATAAACACTACACAGATTTCACATTTTCCCCGATATCGGTTTCTAAAATCCGTATTCTGTTTTTAAGCTTCAGGTTTTGGGTTCCAATTCATACACTAAGGTGTTGGTAAGACCTCTACTGAGCTCAATTTCATAATACAACACCAATTCCCTCAAACCCTAACTAGGTTATCACCAAGTCCATAATATCACACAATATCGGTTAAATCTTAACATGGGGTTATAGGAAAGGCTATAATTAAGCTAATGGTTCAGTAATTACCTCCATTAGCAACTCAAGAAAATTCTTGAGTTGCCCCTAGTGGCCAAAATCCACGCTTTCTTGGTCCATTGCGTAGATCTCGAGCTTGTGCATCTTTTTCGTGAAAGGGATGTGAGGTTTTGAGATAGATTTTGAGGTGAAGTGAGGAGTTGAAGAGGGAGGGATAAGGGGTGCAGGAGCAGCAGCAGGAGGAGGGAGGAGAGGAAGGGAAAATGATGGGAGAAAATGGCTAAGTCCCAAGGTCAAAGAGCCCATGCCCCTCTCTCTCACCTACTCTCATTCTTTAATCTTTTTCTTTTCTTTCCCTTTTCTTTTTAAACCATAATCCTTCTCACAAGAATAGTAAACCCAAATATCATGAAAGAAAATGCACAAGTGTGAGAAAAAGTGATATGTGCAAGTTTTGCACAAAATTGCCAAAAAACCCGATTAGCGATTTTAATCGCGATTAGCACTAAATTAGTGTCAAACTAATCACAAAAACTTAAAAATGTCATAATTCACTAATTTACCCTATTTTAGAATTTTCCAAAATTTTTCATAGTTTTTCTAACATTTTTCCTATTTATTTGCATTTAATTATAGATTTAATATTAAAATAATCAATAAAATAATATTAAATTATAAAAATTCCCAAAATTAATATTTTATACTTTTGAAAATGTTACACATGGGTTTGGCCGCGACTCCGCAGCGGTTTGGTGGGTTCACGTGCTCAAATTTTGTCGTTGTACTTCTGAAACCCTGCACAACTTTCTGTGATATGTGGAATATTTTTAGGACACCATTTAAAATCAACAGAAACTGTCAAATTGAAAAAATGCGATTTTTGATTTCCGGTTCGATCGATATTTTAAACGCGTTAGCACAAATTAGTATAGCAAAATGGTGAGGCTCTGATACCACTGTAAGTCTACGCTAGCGCCCCGGCCGTCTACAGCCGCCAAATGCGGAACAAAAAACTTTTAACTGGCGCTATCGTATACTTTAAACCGGATCTGCCATTATTGCTAAACTAACAAACTGTAAAGAGTGTAGAAAGGTTATACCGAACGATCCGAGTCCTTCGTTCTTTAACCATCATCCCACGCTCCGTTGCGGCTGCACCGATCTCTTCGATCTCCGATCTGCTCGTCCAGGTGGCACCACGTCACTGATTCTTTAAACGGGCTCCCGCTTCTGACTCGAGGCAACTCGGTCGTCAAGTTTGCTAAAAGAGACGACCAAGAATGATGTAGAGAATGAGTAGATGACTTTGTCTCGCTTGGTCCAAAACCATGGACGAACGGTTAATGAAGTTGCCGTGGGAATCGGGTGATGGAATGAAATGAGCTGTGAAATTCCATACACCCCAAAATCTATCATATCTTTTGTAACCAAATGAAAACATCAAGCGAAGTAGAGAGAGAGGAGGGGCCGGCCATTTATAGGTGGAGGGAGGTGAGTGTAGGAGAGGGGAGAGTAACCTTAAGAATAAATATCATGAACAAATATCCTAAGGATAAACAAGAATCATTAATGTCAAAGCATGAGTCATAAACACCTAGTCATCATGTAATCAATGTAAGCAAAGGTTTATGAACCTAGTCACCTCTTCTAGTTGCTTCTAGAAACTTCCAGAACACTGACTCACCTCATCTCAAGAAAAGATAAATCCGTGTTTAACCGAATGTTAAAAGACGGCTGATAGAAAACTGGAAACTGGCAACTTCCAAAAGTGATCCTGAAACGACTTTCAGGATAACCCCGTAACTGTATAAATATACCCGCATTTGTATTACAACCGAATACAAATGCAACTGAGACAAAGATATTATACCTACTCAATATAATACTCGGATCCGGCTTAAACCAAAGCCGACCAGTATTATCTGCCCGAAAAATAACACGTGCGTAAACGCACGTGCATTTTCCGAACCCTGCCATAAAACCATACGGCCTCTACAACGTTTCGCCCGAACTTGGGAAACTGTCTGTGGGGGACTCTAATGACTCGTCAGTACCCTGGCAGTGGGTTTAACCACAAACCGTCAGCGGCACTAGCTATGCGTAACGGCTGCCCATGGACTGACCTCAAGGGAGGCTGATGAGCGAACTCATCCAGAAACCCTACTGAGCCTAACAGTGACAATGTATATACAGTCCGGTCCGTTCGTCTATGAGTATCGCATATCTGCCTAGGGGGCTAGTAACGTCAGACCCCCAATAGCAGTATAAGTCGTGTCGGTGTGTAACCCAATAACACCCTGAGATACTACTGGAGTACCTACCAGTAAATCTCCTGCCATGGCCATGGACTATGTGTAATGGCTCTCCTAGACACAGCACGACCTCGCCCCCAAAACCGGGAGAGACGAATCCCCTGCCGATCCGCTCACGTGCCTCCATATGGCTCGGGACTGTACCCAAAAGCTACATGTTTGCACGACTCCTTTGAGCCGTGGTAGGGTAGAAATCAAAGCACAGTGGGAACTCACACGAGACAAATGACGACCTCAGGTCGATGAACTAACCTGTACACATGTCACCAGGGAACTGCTATCTAACGATAGATATAATACTAACTAGCAGATTCCCGGCGAGTCTTGTCCGGTGTACTCATAACCCAATGAGCACCTGTATACATCTTAGGTGATCCAACTGACACCAGTGGCTTGTGAGACCGGCCACCGCCCCTCGTCGGGGTCTCGACTGTACACACTAGTCTACTCCGGAGTATCGATGCCCTGTCTCGAAACTCCCACGACTAGGGACCACAATTAAGGATATGCATATAAACCACCCAACTCTCACGTATATGATCGCCATCATACTGTTGGTGGTAAAGCAAGATCCTAAGGGCTCTATCAAAGTGGAACATGTAATCAGTCATCTGAACATGTACACAACTGACAAAGGCAAACCAGATAGCATACTATCATCTCGAGTAAGACTGTCCTACCGGTATAGGTCCTCCGCAATCATTGCAATCATATACCTGCGATCCAATAATTGACTATGAGGGCACTATCTCCAACAGTAGCACTACCGTACATTCCGGTCTGATCGTCTGATATGTCGCATATCTTGCCTAGGGGTTGTAAATGTCAGACCCCAATAGCTTGATAAGTCGTGTCGATATGAGGTCTATAACAATTCGAGAAACTACTGGTAACACTTACCAGTAAATCTCAGCAACCCTGGCCAGGGATTTCCTGTTATAGCCAATCGAACACAGCGCAACATCAACCCCCTATACCGGGAGAGACGAATCCCCTCCTATCGCTCATTGCCTCCATGTGACTCGGGACTGTACCCAAAAACCACCGTTTTGCATGCCCTCTTGGACGTGGTAAGATGGAAATCAAAGCACAGTGGGAACCACATAAGACTCTATGACGATCTCGGGTCAACAGACTACTCTGTACCAGTGTCACCAGAGAACTGCCATCTGACGTAAGGTATAATACCATCTGGGAGTTCTCGGCGAGTCCGTCCAGTGTACCCAGTCTCCACTGAGCACCCGTATATCATCTCTGATGTCAAACACCAATGGATATGGGATCATCAATCGCCCATCTTTATGGGTCGAGAAGGTACACGCTAGTCTACTCTGGTATATCGATGCCCCATCTCGATACACCCACGACTAGGGACTTTCAAGGATGTACTTATGGACTACCATGTCCCCACTAGTATGATCCGCATCATAGTCCAGGTAGTCAAGTACACATCCTAAGGGGTTTACCAACATGTAATAGAGAGACAATCTGTGTACACGTTAAGGTATAGAGCAACCAGATAGCATACTATCATGTCGAGCAAGAAAGTCCTCCCTATATATGTCCCAGCATCCACTACAATATACATCCAATGTACAGTAATAGTCTCTAGGGCATACATATAACTAACAATCTCCCACTTGCACTAGGGCCATCTGTAGCAGTGGTTGTAGTATCTCATACTCAACCATCCCATAAAAGTCTCTCTCTGGGAATAGGCCTTCGTGAGTGGATCCGCCGTGTTGTCCTCTGAGTCTATTCTCCTAACCTCGATCCCTTAGAGATTAACCATCTCCATGATCAAGTGATACTGCCTTAGAATATGTCTGGATCACTGATGGGACCTGCGTTCCTTGGCATAAGCCACAACTCCATTGTCACACAATGGGAGGAACATAGTTCATCTCATGAACCAATATACACCCAAACAGCCTCTTTGGTAGCATCTTAAGTAGCGATGCATCCTGCCTTTATCGTCTAGTATGTCACGGTATCTAGCTTGGAACTCCTCCAACATACCGTCCCTTTACTCAGGGTAAAGACAATGCCTGCGACTGACATTCAGTCGTCTTTATCACCCTGGAACCTTTCCAGTGATTTTCCCCAGAATCGTTTGATATCATCTCACTACAACTAGTGAGAATCTTAACATCCAATTAAATCTATCTCATAGATCTAAAACTCAGGATTTAGGAGGTATCATTTTGATCTTATATGGAGAATCATTATGATAAGTGGAGATTGACCGAGCGTAGCATAGGAAACTCCTTCCCTATCAAGAGTATGTCATCCATGTACTCTACGAGGATCACCACCATACTCCCTACTACCTTTTTGTTTATACAAGGTTCATCTACCATTTTGATGATGTCAAACACTTTGACTACCACATCAAAACAGATGATCCAACTCCGCGATGCCTGCTTTATCCTATAAAACTTCTTGCACACGTTTCCGCTGCTCCCACTGTCTACAAAGCCCTCTGGCTGTGTACTTATAGACGCTTTCTTCCAAATCATCATTTAGAAAAGCAGTCATGACACCCAACCACCAGATATCGTAGTCATGGTCTGTAGCCGTGGTAAGTAGGATCTGGATGGACTTAAGCATAGATCCTTAGAAAAGGTTTCATTATGATCCATATCTGGTCAATGATGCAAACCTTTAACAAGTCTAGCTTTGAAAGTCTTAACTTTTCCAACTACACCAAGTAATCTTCTCAAGATATACTTGCTTCTGATGGGGATTTAACCCTTCAGATATAGCAACCAAAGTCCATACTTTGTTGGTGTATAAGGATTCCATCTCAGATCGCTAAGCATCCAGCCATTCTAACAGAGTCTTACTCCTGATGGCCAGCTCGAAGCTAGTTGGGTCATCATCTCATGATGCAATCCTCGCTCCCACTGTCATAGAGAAACAGAAGTATCTCTCAGGTGGGTGAGGAACCCTACTAGATCGGCGGAGAGGCTGAGATTTGTTGGTTACTATTGAATCCTTTAGTTCTACCAAATCATCAGCTGCAGTTTGTATAGTTGGAACCTTTCCAGTTCTACATAACTTACATTGCCTCGAGCTTGTCCGGATTTTGCTTTCAGACATAGGCCGGACAACCCTAAATCTTAACCAACTTAAGATATGGGCTCTTCCCTTTCCATATCACATATGAAATGGTAGGCAACTGATTTGATTGGAACCCTATTCAATAGGTATGCAGCTTCTCAAGTGCATAACTCCCAAAAAGGAAATAAGTAACTCAGTAGTACTCATCATAGAGCACACCTTATCATATAGGGTGTGATTGCTCCGCCCCGATATACCATCGTGCTATGGTGTATACGGAGGAGTAATGCTGAGAGAGAATCTCATTCTCCTTTAGAATAATCCAGGAATTCCGTGCTCAAGTATTCTCCTCCTTGATCTCATCAAAGGACATAATACTTATACCCGTATTGGTTCTCTACTTCTAACTTATATTCTGTGAATATCTCAAAAGGTTCAGACTTGTGTTTCAACAGGAACATATGTCTGAATCTTGAGAGATTATCAGAGAACGTAATGAAGTATAAAGAACCGGTCCTGGCATGTGTAGACAGGGGACCTTACATACATCAACATGTATCATCCCAAGAGTTTACTAACTCTTTCTCTGTTTCCAATAAACAGAGCTGGTGTCATTATATCTTTGTGACAAGACTGGCAAGTTTCACAAGATGTAGATTCAAACTGATTTAAAAATGCATCTATATGTAACTTCAGCTAGTCGGGTCGCATTGATATGACCTAGTCTACAATGCCACAAGAAGGATTCGTTCATTTCTGAACTCTTCCTCTTTTGTGTGTGTTCCATATACTAAGAACTGTAGTTTGATTTAGAACATCAACGCTTTTAGATAACGTGCCTGATACGATCAACTTTTGATATAGGAAATGTTCAAAACATTATCCAACAATACAAAATTTTATCATTTCTTTACTAATAAAGAGAGTGATATGATTTTGTATATCAGGTTCGGTATCTAATAACATTCGTTCAGAATCAATGTATTGGTAATACAGGGTGACAGTGACCAACAGACTTGGCTGCAACACTTGCCCCGTTTTCTGTCTCATGAAACTTATCACCCGTTCTCAGTTCTCTACCTTTCTGTAGCCCTATGTAACTGATTACATATCTGGGATCCTGATCTGGTATCACATACCTAGGATGCGGAGGATACTGAGAAACAGTTCTTTGTAATGAACACACCCGAAGATGATGCATCAGCATGCACTCTTTTCGTTTGGGCGGCACGGGAAATCTGGTATTCCCCAAATTCCTGCTCTGTCTTATAACAATTATAAGTTGGAGCGGGACCAATGTTCCCCAGCTCAGTATAACAAGAGGGTTCGGTCAAATATCCGTATTATTATCTTGATTAAGGCGTGATATGGTCGCTACCTGGAGAGAGAGAGAGAAGAAAACACTCAGCGTGCGCTCTTGCAAGAATAGATTGGTTATTATTTTATGTAATCAGGATGGCTCCCACTGCTTTTTTATCAAATCTTCCTTCAAACTCTAAAAGGAAAGACTAGCCGGGATTAATTACACACTACAAGTTCGACAATCTTTCAGCCAGGCCAGTGTCGGTACTTTGAGGGAGGTCCCCCGTGCTTTCGCACGAACCTAATTAATGTAAACCTCGTTTTCCCAGAGGCGTAACCTCGTTGACACCTTTCTAGACACCTACTTGATCGGCTAATTGTAATGTGTAAAACTCTCCCAGGAGTAACTCTTACTCGCAGCGGGTATCGGGATCCAACTATCTCATAGGAGGTATGCAATCTCATTGCAAATTTCAACACTTGAAATTCCCGATAATATTTTGCCCCTAACGTGCTATGACCTTGACGAAAGCCAACAAACCATAGCCCGCTAGTCAAGTTCAACCCGTACATTTCTTGATTGAATTAAACCCACCCGCACGACCCTTGACGAAAGCCAACAAAGCCGCATGACTACCCTAATCCAATCGCATCGTATGCTGGCAGATAAGCAGCATATAGCTACCGCACACTGCACCTTGACGAAAGCCAACAAATGCAGCATGAATACTATATACAACTTATCTGAAATGACGAAGGGCTACGACAGGTTTTTCTAAAAACCTATTGCGTAATGAACTTGATATCGTTGTAGAATCAAATGATTTTAAAATGGAGTGCTTTTGAGGCTTTTCTAGTTTTGCTAAAGGAGTCACTCCCGGTGAAGGGATCGTCGGTCCTTTCCTCGTCGAATGAGGTGCGGGATATATCATATATATCACTGTGCAAAGCAAAAACTCTTAAAAGCAATCAAAAGACAAACCGAGTGTGTAGCATCTGCCATTTATTGCTAAAGGAGTCACTCCCGGTGAAGGGATCTTGGTCCTTTCCTCATCGAATAAGGTGCAGGATATATCACATATACCTCTGTGCAAAGCAAGAACTGTAGCTACCTGTTTTAATTTTGAAATTCGATTCTACAACATCTTAGGTTTCTTTTATTTCATTAATCACATTAATGAAGTCCCATCATTAAAATACCTAAACATCACAGATAAATACGACGTACACTTATGCCATCCGCATTCGCCTCGATGTCCCCTCGTGCACCGTTAGGTTAGGTAACTAACGGCAGAGCGGGGCAGGGCTAGCGCGGGTGTAAAACATAAGTAACGTCTAAATAATATATCATATATACTATATACTGTATCTATCAGAGAACATCACATGATCACATCACAGATATCGCAGCAGAAGAAACATATGAAATATTGGATATACTAGGACGTCCGTGTTTTCAATACGAGCCAGTATAAAACACGGATTCCACGGTCTCGATGAATAGCCAAACCCACACCCTTAGACCCCTACGAGAGCGGCAAGCAACCCTGCCAATTCTAGAGTTAGGAGAGCCGGACTCGACTCCTCGAGTTGGTCTCCCACTGGACTCCAGAACCCGGTTACTTGTGCCCTCCTCCTTGGGTCTATCCTAGTGCGGAAAAGTAAATAATATACAACAACGGTGACAACTTCCGCAACCTGGAAGTGCCCCAATAAAAGAATATTACATACAAGTTTTTACATGAATGAAAATGAAAAACACTCATCTCACATAAAAACCCCCGGCTATTCAAACACGACGATCCAATATAACATATCCAGCAACACATAACATCACATGTCATCAACGTAAGTAAATATGCACATCCCAATTGTCGTTGACATATAGCAACGAAACCGGCGATATCACATATTACACTTACGGTCACAGAAAAGAAAGTGTAAAACTACAACAGTTGGAATCCGCAATCTCCATAGACATCGCATGCCTAACCAAATGAATTACTTAGACATCACATGCCTAACAATTATAAACCCCGCATTTTAGTCTCATTATCGAAAACTCTTTTCAATATCAAGTCAGGCAATTCAACAAGATTTCCGACAACCTGATCGAATGCTCGTCGCAAACTTTAGTAGACGGCCGCACCCCCGCTTCCGTCGACGAAGTGCACCAAGGCGGAACACCGCTGCCGCGAGCACCCGAACGGATGCTTTCGGCGACGGGGTTCTCCTACAGTCACTTGGTCGGGGCTATGGAGTGAGACTGTCTATTAAGTTTACCCGGCGAGTATCCGCGTACGCTACGTGATTGCGACGGACTTTTGATCACATCAAAATTCTGTGGCAACCGATCAATTGAGACTAAACTGCTATGTTTATAACATTCATTCAGTTATCTCATAACTTCTTGTGAATTCCAATTATTGTATCCCATTCCGGATAAATAGAAAATGTCAAACTTTCCGATCGAACAATCGAACACCCAAGTTTTCCCGATACAGATCAACACATGAAACAAGTCTAAAAACATTCAGTTCGTGCCTCAGTACCAACGGTCCAGCCGTAGAAGGGTCAAGCCAACGCCTCACATGTGGCACGCCGTACTGCCCCAAACCCGAAGGTTCAAAGGGCAGTTCAAGACGGTCACATAATCGAGTTAAGGTTTGTTGTCTTCTAGAGGGTCCATCGTGTTACTTTCACTACTTAGAACGTCGTTAAACTACGGAAAAATCCAATACTTGGAAATTTCCCGACAGGGGAAAAATTGGGTATTTATATCCGGTCGAACATTTTAACATATTCAAAAATTATCCGGAAAGCCACATAGACAAAATCTGATACTCCGATCGAAACACCGAATCCCCAAAACAACCCCAAAAAATTCAACTCTTGAATAAAATATAAAAATTTCCAGAAGACTCAGCTCTTTGACACAAGAATTACTGTGCAAGACACGTGACCTAAATCACCAACATGGCCGCGGAACCGCCGCGAAACCCATGATGGGGCCGCGGTTCCGCGGCTCTTTGGTCGATTTACAGTCACGTGCTTCACAGTAACTCATAGGATTCCCTGCTGAATTTTTTGGCAATTTTTAATTCACAAAAATCCCCGTTTTTGAAAAAAGGACAGAGAGCCATTTTTGAGTTGGGTTTCGGGTTCGTTCGGGTTTCAAATTCCGTCTAGACTTCGCCTAAGGCTCTAGCTAGGCTCTGATACCACTGTAGGGTTCCTAGGCACTCTCAAGAGGTCTCACAAGGCATCAACCATGCCAATTTCAAAAATTACGGTGCCGAGAAACCCTAGTGTACGGATCGTTGGCTAGATATTTAGGCGAAACAAGAACTAGTAAACTATTTTACTAAGAGAACGGAAATACAACCTTTGTAGATCCGGTCCTCCACCTCCACGGCTCCGTGATGAAGTCCTCTCCGCTGTCCAAATCAAAATCCGGGCTCTAGCGTCGGCTTCATCGGAGGATGGGCGGGCTAGGTCATCGACGACGATGCCGAAGATGATCTACGTCGAGGCATCACAAGATCAAGCTCTCACTTCACCAAGTCAAGAAACTTGTGAAGAAAACACACTCTACTACTTGGCAAGAGGTAGAGGATGAAGAAATAGGAAGTGGATAGACTTTAGAATTGGATTTCTCACTTGTTTTCATCAATCACCATTGATGAAGTAAGCTTCTTCATGGAAGAAGAAGATGAAGAAGATGAATATTGTTATGATAAGTTATTTCAAAATAGAAAATAAAATGAATGCTTATCATAATCTAACCATGGTGAAGTGTAGAGAATCAACTAGGGTTGAGTGGAGTGGTTAGGGATAAGCATGAGACAAAATGGTGACTAAGTCAAAGCTTCATGAAGCTTCAACATGCAAGTCCAAAATTAGCCACCATTTCATTTCTTTATGCTTAATATTTTTCCAAAATAAATAAATGAATAAATAATGGATAAAACAAAACCCTAATTTCCAACTTAACCATGGTTTAATTCTTTACACTTAACCAAAAAGCATGTATCATCAAACATGATGCAATCATGTGTACAAAAGTATATCACATATACAATGTGCACAATCCAAGTGAGAAAATCCGTTTAAAGTGAACCAATACTAGTTAGTGCAAAGTAATATATCAAATATATAATTATGCATTAAATCATTAAATCAACACTTGATTCAATGATCCGGTCATGTCGCACACAACCGACTAGTATTCAATGTATCGGCTTATCGAATCAATACTTGATTCGATAACTAGGTTATATCGCATACAACCATTCGATACATTCATCACGAGAATAGAATATGGTATCACATACACGCATTATTCTCGGTCCCGCACATATCTCATATGCGCTCCTATTTCGTTTCGCTTGAGCCAGGAAACCTCTGTGTAGGACTCTAAAGACTCGTCAATACGCCGGCAGCAGGTGATGATCATATCAAACACCCACAAGCCGCAAGCGGTCTGCTAAACGTAACGGCCACCCGGGTATTGAGCGATCAGAAGATCGACGAGCAAGCCCGCTCACACTCCAGTGAATCCAATCAGTAACACTACCGTACAGTCCGGTCTGATCGTCTGATATGTCGCATATCTCGCCTAGGGGTGGTAAACGTCAGACCCCAATAGCTTGATAAGTCATGTCGATATGAGGTCAATAACAATTCGAGAAACTACTGGTAACACTTACCAGTAAATCTCAGCAACCCTGGCCAGGGATTTCCTGTTATAGCCAATCGAACACAGCGCAACATCAACCCCCTATACCGGGAGAGACGAATCCCCTCCTATCGCTCATTGCCTCCATGTGACTCGGGACTGTACCCAAAAACCACCGTTTTGCACGCCCTCTTGGATGTGGTAAGATGGAAATCAAAGCACAGTGGGAACCACACAAGACTCTATGACGATCTCGGGTCAACAGACTACTCTGTACCAGTGTCACCAGAGAACTGCCATCTGACGTAAGGTATAATACCATCTGGGAGTTCTCGGCGAGTCCGTCCAGTATACCCAGTCTCCACTGAGCACCCGTATATCATCTCTGATGTCAAACACCAATGGATATGGGATCATCCATCGCCCATCTTTATGGGTCGAGAAGGTACACGCTAGTCTACTCTGGTATATCGATGCCCCATCTCGATACACCCACGACTAGGGACTTTCAAGGATGTACTTATGGACTACCATGTCCCCACTAGTATGATCCGCATCATAGTCCAGATAGTCAAGTACACATCCTAAGGGCTTTACCAACATGTAATAGAGAGACAATCTGTGTACACGTTAAGATAAAGAGCAACCAGATAGCATACTATCATGTCGAGCAAGAAAGTCCTCCCTATATATGTCCCAGCATCCACTACAATATACATCCAATGTACAGTAATGGCCTCTAGGGCATACATATAACTAACAGAAGGAACACTCCGAGAATCTAGCAAACAGCTGGGGCTCTCCCAATGTCTGCAAATCAAATTCTCAAGTGCTGCTCCTATTCCTCAAGACACAAAGTATAGACCAGAATGTCGTCAAAACACAACAGCAACTGGTCGAGGAACGGCCTGAAGAAATCTGGTGCATCATAACTACAAATGCTGCTAGGGCATTGGCGAGTTCAACGACACCACCAAAATACAAACTGCCTATAGCACGCACAAAAACAGTATTCGGAATGCCACCACTCCGAACCGGCAAGAATGATGACCTGATCCCAAACAAACTTAGAAAAAGTCTCGCACTCTGGAGCTGATCGAAGAAATCGTCAAAGCGAGGTAAATGATACCTAACCGCACCGTAAGCCGGTTCAATTGACGATCTATCAATCCACAACCACAATCTGTCGTCTTTCTCCTTGACGAACAGAAATAGGAGCTCCCAAAAGCGAAACACTCGGATACACAAACCTCCCAACAAACAACTCTGCAGCAGATCCTTAAGCTCCCTGAATTTCGCTAGCTCTCCTGGAATATCGTCGGAAAACTCTCGCACGATAAATACCCGGTCCAACAATCCCACTGTGGCTCCGGTATCTCGAATGAACGCCAAGAATCCACGACATCTCCTCCAAAGCTGACTAGCGAAAAAGGTTGAATTCAAGCTGTGAGAGGCGGCACAACTATCCACCTACACAACAAGAACTGACTCGCCGGGAAAACAATTCCTGACTGTTTCCACACGGTAGTCCACAGACGCCTAACACGTAGCTAACCAATCCATGCCCAGGAGAACGTCATATCCAACATCTCTAGATGGATCCAATGACGGCAAAATCTCCCCACCAATTGGCATACGACTGAAATACGTGTCGTGCAACAAAAGAATCGCTGACAGAAGTTAACACAACAAAACGGCTGATCTAACTAACACGATCTTCGTCCCAACCACGACACAAAGTGCGAAAAACCAACAAGTACATCAAAGAACATGAACAAGGATACCTGAAAACTCTGCATTGGACGCCTGTGCGTCCGGATGAGTAGAAACAAACTCTCGTGTCTGCCTTCTACCCGGAACTGTCAAAACTCTTCCTCTGCCAGACTGACCCCTCTAAGCGAACCTTCCACGACCACGGCCTCTTAGAACACGACTCTGACGCGGCGCTAAGGAACAACCCCTGATGAAGTGGTGAAGGCTCCCACATCGATAGCATCCAATATAACGCTGCTGACCCTCCTGGGGATAAGAGCTGAACGTCTGTCCACGTCCTATGCCTCTGCTGCTCCCGCGATGGTCACGAAATCTATCTCGACGACTAGGCCTCTGTCCCTAGACTGGCACACCTGTACGGGTCCTCCACTGTCCTGGAACTCGCAAAGTCTCTGGAATACGTGTCTCGTCGACTCGGGCTACATCCACTGGTGCTACGTAGGTGACAGACGGCTGCATGCTGATCCCAAGGAACAACTGAGTAACAGGGGTGTCAACCTCCTGTCGCTGCGCTCGAATGGCATCAACCAATGATCTCATCGTCTGGCGCAAGTCCTGCATCTCTGTCACAAGCCTAGCGAGCTGATCTGTCGAAGGCTGAACCGTCTGCACCTGTGCAACAAAAGTGCCATCCTGGTCAGTGCTCGTCTCACCCGAGCTAACTCTGACCTCGGCCCTCGCTGCACCACTCTGAGTCCCCATAGTCATCGGCGGAAAGGCTATAAATAGAGATAGGATTCGATAAGAACAAGGAAATCGAATCATAAGGATATGAATCATCAAGGAAGGAATTTCAAGCAATTTGTACTTAGGCACTTTAAGCGAAATACTACATCGTGAGTATGCTGCAGACATACACACACTACGTTACTCCGCTTAGGTTACCTACTCCATCATACCAAGGTCATCCTACACTCCGAAAGGTAAAACCGCGCTCTGATACCAACTTTGTCACGACCCGAAATTGGCACGTGACGGCCCTAATACTACGCAACGCCTCCAGACGTAACGCAGTAAAAAAAAGCCAAAACCCAGAAATCTAAACCATGAAAATACGGAAAAGATAATAAAAGTTTTTGAAACATTTGAAATCACAACCCAAATTCTTTAAAAGTCCAACTTTATTTCCTTTAAAATTTTGGCAGCACCTCCTTTGTAAAAGCTACCCCCAAAAATGGGTACAACATAAATATAAAGTAAAGCATCCCAAACGGGAGCAAAATCCACGCCCAACGGCGGAAAACAACACCACAACAGATATACGACGCCGTAGCGAAGAAATAAGAGACAAAAGAAAGCAAACTGTATAAAAGACAACAAATCCAACATAATATACAACATCGTCCTCACCAAGTCTCTAAGTCAATATGAAAATAGTAGATGGAGAGTACAGGGATACAACGAATATACAATACAACGAATAACCACAAAACCCACCTAAGCAAACTGCACATTGTGAGCTGATGTGGTATCCGTAGCAAAAGATGATAGATGAATAGCCAGCCTCGACTATTCTGGGGAACACTCTGTAACACCTGTGGCACAACGGGGGTGAGTTGCCAACTCGTGAATAGTAAATAACATATGCAGGTAATCGCAAGAATGTACGTACAGTATGAATCTAATATATGACAATTGCAGTAATAACAGGTCATGAGTACGAAATAATGGAATGTACACTAACAAGTACCACCAATATATAAAGCAATAATGATATGACAACAGTATGCAATAATCAGGCACAGGGGATATGAGAAAGTAAATGTGCAACACTCATGAAAGGTACACTCATAGGTACTCCTAATACATGGAACAGTGCACAAGTATATAAAGATGAGGTATGGAGTGAAATATGTCATTTCCACGGAATCCTGACATCGTGGTAGGATCACAATCCAGCAAGACAAATCAAAATCCCAATTTCTCAAATCAGCCCCCAAATTGGCTCTTATATCATCTAAGTGTCACATCGCCTCAACTGCACAATATCAAGTATATCTCGCATATGTATCGAATGTACAACATCAAGTAGATCTCACCTATCTAGTATGTACAATATCAGGTATATCTCACATATATCAAATGTACAACATCAAGTGGATCTCACATATCTCGTATGTACAATATCAGCATATCTCACATATATCAAATGTACAACAGCAAGTGGATCTCACATATCTCGTATGTACAATATCAGTATATCTCACATAGATCAAATGTACAACAGCAAGTGGATCTCACATATCTCGTATGTACAATATCAGTATATCTCACATATATCAAATGTACAAAATCAAGTGGATCTCACATATCTCGTATGTACAATATCAGTATCCAATCCCAATGAATCTCTTAAGTCCCAAATCAAATCTCCAGCACAGTTCTAACATCCTAATATAATGTCATAAATAAATATGATGAGGGCAATACACATATATTAGCGTCCCATTCCACTAATATTGGTGTAAGGGTATATATAACAGCGGCTCAATCCCCTGTTATATATACAAAGGAGTAATTAGAAATATCATGAAATCAATGTGCCAAGTATCGACACAGAAATGCTGATCCATCAGGTGTTGTCTCCATGACTGGCCCCCCTGATGGGTACGTATCATACGCTATCCCGAGAGCTCGAGTGCCTAGCTCTGACCCTCGCCTCTCGACGTATCCATACGCACATGACTCCCGTCGGTATCCACTCGATAGCCGATGAGTCAATGGTCCTGTCACCGGAAAGTATGGTTCCCCTAAGCCTCATCGCCTAGCACTGCGATGTCGACTCACACAGCGACAACGTTCTTGCTTCAGGGTACCTCCGGGCCCCACCATGTACCCATACACGAATCCCTCCTTTCCTCGCGTAGGGTATATATATCAGCACCGATAAATCTCATGGTGGCTGCTAAAATATCATATCAAGGAAACCGGGTTTTTCAATGTATGCATAATTTCATGAACAACCACGGTTCCCAAATCCAGAAAACATCATGAAAAATCTATATAACAATGCGATAATCCATGAATAAAGTATACGCAACATAAAAACTGTAATGAAAGCGTATAAAAGAAAAGCATAGCATTCACCAGATATAAATGAACACATGAATGGTATAGCAGAAATATAGGTATCTACCTATATGATGATGTGATATACCTATCAGGTATAAGTAAAGTATAAAATGCAAGTACACCTGTAGCTATGTCCTTAGGTGTGTATGTACCTATCACTAATGGTACAATACCCTATAGGTAAACAGATAACTGTATGTTAATGTGATAAGAAATATGAATCAATGTCACAATGTCCCTAACCAAGCAATATAACATCTATAAGTGGTTATGTGTGTAACATGGTAATTATTGACGGTGTGTGTAGCATAAAAACAGTGTTAGTGCAACATAAATCGTCAATAATATGTGCAGTGTCCTACTACTACTAGTCCAGGAACACTACAATCTAACTAATAGGGTAAATGCGCAATTCTAAACAAGACATAGAATATGCGACAATGTAAATATTTCTAGCCCAGACGCATAACGCCATGCGGGCGATTCCCCTGTAGATGTTAAATCTACTCACCAACGCTCCAAGCTAGGTGAAGCCTACCACCAGTATCCCCTTGTCGTAGCGTCCGAAGTCCCCGCTTGCGAATCTAAAATTTCACAAACACAACACATAAGCTAAATATCCTAAAATGACGAAAAGACAACGAAACGCGACGAAAACGCCCGGAAAATTACACTGCGCGCTTAGCGCATCTATCGCGCACGATACCGGCCAAAACCCTAATTGGGGTCGCCAAACTACAAAACACCAATTCTGGACCCCGATCGTCCCGATCGCGCAACACAACACAAAAATTACGAGGAATACACTGGATATAACCTCGCAACTACCAAAAGAACCTTACGTCGGAAAACCCCGAAATCTAGTAAGCAACCTATCGCAATATATCGCACTAGATTCAAGATAACACAAATCTAACAATTAAAAATACCTTAAAATAGCTTAACTAAGCTATCTAAACCAATCCTATATTTTTAAACTTACTTAATTAAGTTTTAGCAAAAATCTAGTAAGCAAAAACCCTTAATTAGACAAAGTAGTAATTAGCAAAAATTAGCCTTTTCTACTAGGTTAAGCTTTTCCAATTCACAAATTAACACTTAAATTAAATATTAAACACTTAAATTAAGGTTTAACCTTAACTTGAATTTCTAAAACCATTTCTAGAATTTTGAAACATGAAATTTAAAACTTAAACTAATATCTAATTAAGCTAGCATAAAGTATTAAGCAACTAAAAAAAGATTAGAGTTAAGGTTTTATACCTTCAAGAACACTCTTGAATCAAGGATAAAACCAAACATTATCCTCCAAAATCCTCACTAGAATGAAGATCCAAGCAACTTTTGTGAAGAAGAATGAAGGTTTTGGAATTTATTTGAATTTCTATGAATTTATTTGGATTATTCATGATTATTTTGAAGAAAAATGAGAAGAAATGAGATGAGAAACTTCATGGAAAGCAAGAGGAAGGATGTGGCCGGCCAAATGATGAAGGATATGGTTTTTGGTGAATTATACAATTTTCTAGAAGAAAAAGGGAATAATTGGATAATAAAACAAAGCTTATGTTCACACTACTTTTCTTTTTCTAAATCTTTAAAAAAATAAATCCATTGACAAAAAAAAATCTAGATATTTAAAAAGAACCTTCTAAAATAATTCTAGTGATAAAATTAATTTATTCACAAAATAAAAATTTTCCCGATTTACGTGCACAAAATACTGCTTAAAATAATATTTTATTCGGGAAAAAATCTATCTGAACCAAAACCTCCCAAATACTCCCAAAGTTCGTGCACAAGCTTTATTTTGGCCAAATTAGGTGTCGGTAAGCTTATACGGTCGTTTGATCGAAATCGGGTTAAAACGGGGAAAAACCGACAATTTTGCCCTAAAACGGGAAAATTCGCAAAACAATTTCTGAAACGTTACACTGCTGCTCCTGCTCCTCCCTCTTCTTCCTCCATCTTCCATCCCCCAAAACACCATGGATCCAACCCCAAAACCCTATTCCCATTTCACAAAAATTGTTCCCAAGCTCACTAGCTACACATTGGACTTAGAAAGAGAGGATCTTGAGGACTTTGAGCAACTCAAGAAAATTCTTGAGTTGCCAAAGGAGCTAATTTCTGCACCCGTAGAGTAGTATTTCCATTCCTTATGCAACTATACTTGTTTCATGTCGATATTGTGTGTTTTGATGAACTTTGGGAATTTCAAGTTAGGGTTTAGGGTTTGAAATGAAATTAAAGGTGATTTGAGTTGTAATTAGAGACTACAACCCCTGTTGTGATATTAGATTGGACCAAACTAGAGACTAGAACCCAGAATACGGATTTATGAAAACGGTATCGGGAAAAACTGTAATTCTGTGAGTGTTTTTGGAAATCTGCTATCAACCCGAGACTCCTAAAATAATTTTGGTTTGACAGTGAGATGTGTAGGAAACTAGGAACTACCACCCAAAACCCTAGCCCCTATCTCTATCTTCAGGCCGCCAATAAATCCTTTCTGGCCTCAATATGCAGCCAGAGCAGGTTGGAACCCCCTCGTTTTTGTTTCAGGGCCCTATCTCCAGTAAATTTGACCTTTGGTATATGCATTTTGACTGATTCCATCTAGGATAGAATCTTGGGTAGTTTTCTTGTGTTGGCGTATGGTTTATGACTTGTTTTAGCATGGATTTTGGTATTTGGTGATTCATTTCTGTCGGGTGGCGTTTGAACGTCAACGGCAAAGGATTATTGATCGTGTTTGCATGCGAGACTATATGTTTTTACCTATGAAAGTAGCGTGTCCCGTTTTGGTTTTCCGATGTGATTTTCATGTGCTTTAGCGTTTGTGATATCCTTGTAGGTATCCTACGTGATATTGAGGCGATGAAGATGAAGATGGCGACATCGGCATCGGTACACAAGAAGTAAGGTGAGTAGATTTATATCTAAGGGGAGAAGTCGGCTGGATGGCGTATAGCACCCCCGCAGTTCGTGGTGATGTATACGAATACGTTTACACACAGATATCTATTATATATTGTTGAGATTATTGATGATAAAGATGGATTCTAGGTGTGACTGGATTGATTTAGTATTGCGAAACCCTAGAGTAGTGGTTGCACCACACATACACACACACCCATACTTGCATACATTATTCTTTCATATATGCGTATATGGGATTATATATTTATTTGTTCACATGGGTATGGGACGATGTGTTCATATACTGGATTTGAGAATAGTATTTGGGATTTGAGGTGAGTCGATGAGATTTGATTTAAGACCGTGAGATCGGTCATATGGCCAGATTCGTATTTGAGATACGTCATGATGTTATAGCGGATCTTTGGACGACGATACCATGTGAATAGTGATATAAATAAAATGGTCGACATGTGATCGTGATATGAGATATGATACGCTAGGATATTTATAATTGGCCGTATTGGGCGATGTATACCTCTTTATGATGATTTGTGGTGATGACATCGGTTTGTATGAGGCTGTGGATCAGTAGTCAGATCATGAATATATTGATGATATTAGTATTGTACTAGACGTAGATCAGTACCCCGGATTATGATCTTTGATAAAGAGGATACCAGATGAATAATATGATGAATGTGATATTGACCCGTACCCAGCATTGGGATGCCGTACGACGGATTTACGTACGAGCTATATATTGATGACTGATCCACACTCTTGACTTGAGAATGTCTGATTATGAATATGGTATCGGATGTGATATTATTTGTAACGTTTTGAAAATCGTTTCGGTGAAATTTCGAAAAAATCGGTAAAATAAGGGGGTTTTCTGTAAAAAGTCAAAATATAATTAGCTTTATTATAAAATTAAAAATACATATTCTACCAATGAAATTGCTAGTGTTTAGTGTTTATTGAGCCACTGGTAAAATTTCTGGTTTTTTGAAAAATTTTCCGAATTTAATTATTTTAATATTATTTTAAGCCGGTAAGAAAATATATTAAATTTACGATAAATACAAATTTAAATGGGCTAATTTTAATCTTTAAAATCATGTTAATTAAAATCTAGTTGTAATATATTTTTTTAGTATTTTATTTCAAGTTTTAATTGGTTTTTATTATGGAAAACAAAAATATAATTATTTTAAGCTAAAACTTGCAATTTTGAGCTTGTGGGGGGTCTTTTCGCATAGAAATTCTTTGTAAAATCTCTCACACTCATCCCCACTTCATCATGGCCGGCCCCACACCCAAAAACAGCCCACTTTTCCTCGCCTCCAATTTTCTTCAACTCATGTGAAGAAATGCTTTGAGAAATGATATAAAATATATTAATTTGACTAAGTATACTTGAGTAATGGATGTCTTTGACTTTGTGTGAATTTTCCCCAACTCCCACACCTCTCCCCACTCCTCCCTACTGCCGAGAGCAGCCATCCCCCCCTCCATTATTTTTCCTTCTCTTTTCACTTCATTTTCATCAAAAAAATCCAACAAAATCCATTAAAAATCCACAAATTCCTTCAATAATTCAAAGCAAATCCCTATTCTACTCTTTCACACACCCAAATTTGTTTACAACTTGATGAAAGGAGACATCTTTGGAGGTTAAGAGCAAGCTAGGGTTCTAAGCTTGTGAGGTAAAATCTTAAAGTTTTAGCTAATTTGTAGTTTAACTATGCTAATTTAGAATTTTAAAGTGTTAATTTGGTGTTATTGCTTGTTTAATGAAATTTCTAGAAAAGGGTTTGGATTAAATTAGGGTTTCTATCATAGGATTATGGTTGTGATGGGTAGATTAATATGTTGTGACATGCTAAAATCTAATCTAGTTGCTATATTACAATTGTTATTTTAAAAATGGTCCAATTAGCATAATATTGCAAACTAGGTTTTTAGTTTTAATTCAAAATGAGAGATTAAAAATATGGTTAGGATTTCATCATATCATAAATATTATATTGAGTGGTTTAATGCTTTTAGTTCATGAAAATCCAAGCTAAATTGTTGTTTGTGCATTTTTGCTATAAAATTGTTAAAATTTGGATATATTGTAAACTAGAATTTTGGGGTTAATGAAATTTATTGGGATTAAATTATGGAAATTGTTTTATGACTTATTTAAGATATTTAATAAGTATTATGGCTGCTAGATTTGTTTAAACGTCGAGTTTTGTACTAAAACGGGAAATTTTTGCTTGCTAGATTTCGGAAAAATGGCTTTTAAGGTGAATTTTGGGTTTTTGTGAATTTTAACCTATTTTATATTATAATTAGTGTTCGTGAATGCGAAAATGAGAGTGTTTGGGTTTTTCCCGATGGTTTGACGTTCGTACATCGACATCGAGGGTTGGTTTGACTATTCTTGCATGCGTAGGCGATAGGTTTTGACCTATGCGTGATACGCGTGCCGATTTGATTTTCGTATGCCGTTTCGATTTCGAATTTGATTTTAATGCGATACGGTGTATTATGATATGTATGTACCCCATGTGGACTTCGAGATGACAAGCAAGCGCGTGGTGATGTCGGTAACGGCGAGCGAGGACCAGGTGAGTAGATTTATATCTACGGGGAGAAGTCGGGTGGATGGCGTATAGCACCCCCACAGTTCGTGGTGATGTATACGAATACGTATACACATATATATATTGATTGTTTATTGTTGAGGTTATTGATGATAAAGATAGCTTTTAGGTGTGATTGGATAGGTTTAGTGTTGCGAAACCCTAGAGTAGTGGTTGCACCACACATAGACACACACCCATACTTGCATACATTCTTCTTTCATTTGTGCTTACGGGGATATGTATTTTTGTGTTCACATGGGTATGGGACTATGTGTTCATATACTGGATTTGAGGATAATACTTGGGATTTGAGGTGAGTCGATGAGTTTTGATTTGAGGCCGTGAGATCGGTGATTTGGCAGGGTTTGTATTTGAGATACGACATAACGTTGTAGCTGGTCCTTTGACGTAGTGTTTCACACGCGTGCATGCATACGTAGGTGGTATCAGTATTGTACTAGACATAGATCAGTACCCGGATTATGATCTTTGATAAAAGGGATACCAGATGAATAGTGTGATGAATGTGATATTGACCCGTACCCAGATTTGGGATGCCGTACGACGGATTACGTTCGAGCTATATATTGATGTTTGATCCGCACTCTTGACTTGGGAATGTCTTATTATAGAAATGGTATCGGATGTGATATTATTGAGGCAGGATCACCGACTAACATATACATGTAGGTATATGTATCGACTCAGAGGTTAGGCGGTTTCCTTACCTTCAGTAGCCAGTTAGCTTAGCCATTTAGTTTAGTGTAGTTGTTAAACTAGATTTACATTAAATAAAGATTTGTTATCTTAGTGTCTAGTATTTAGCTCTCGCTCATTATTGCTGTTGCTCCGCATCGCATACTTATTGTGATTCATATTCCATTATTGATATCATGCGGTTAGGACACCAGTACCATTACCGATGACGCGTATGTACCACGTACACTTACTTGCCGGCTCACACACATCTTCATCGGTAATTGCCATGTCACGTACACTTAGAGAATATTATTGGTTGACTTAGCTTGCTAGATAGTAGTTTTGACATGATATTAGTGTACTTGCCTTATATGCCAGTTTAGACATTGTAGTTATTACTTGTCACTTCATGCATACTGTTATTCATTGTTATGCCGCATTCATGGATTCTCATGCATATATTCACTATTTTATGTGCTATTGACATTTTGGGTTCGGATTTCCATGAGATTTTTTGGATTTGGGGGAAAACCGAAAAACTTATACAAACTTCTTCTCTTTCCTTTTTAAATGAAAAGCGCGGTTTTCCCATGATGTATGAGTCGTCCACCATGAGTTTGCTGATGGATTTCGAGACCCGATTCGAGGAGACGGATGAACCGTTTCGGGTACATGGTAGACCCGGTAAGGTACCCCGGGGCAAGAAGGTCGTGTTGCTGACGTTGAGCCTGGCAGGGGAGCACTACCTACCGGTGATATTACCCGACGCGTCGGATATCCGGAGGATACCGTCGTGGTCTTGAGATTGATGGTAGGGGCCGGTATGGACTGACGACGCCCTAGATAGTGAGATTGAGACATACAGAGATATTTGAGATATTGAGGTACAGAGATTGCGACACAGAGATATCGAGATATTTGGATATTTGTTTTGTGTCGATACTAGGCACTGTTTATGCTGATTTCATTTATGATACCTCGTTTTTAAAAAGGATACAGAAATCTCACTAATTTATGAAAGCAGTTTTCTTCAGTACATGCATTCTGTTTCATGCATTCATACATCATCCATATGATATATTGCTACCTGAGGCACTGACACGGGCACATGGGATTACCCTTGGGTTAGAAATTTACTCTAGCCATTGTTATAGGCTGCTGATTATATATATTTGAGGATATATTATGATCGTTGACCTAAGATTGCGTTGTTCATGCGATTTCTGTTCGTAGATGTTTTTTTTCTACTCACGAGTTGGCAACTCACCCCTGTTGTGCCACAGTTTCTTGCAGGTTTTGCCGTACAGGTTTCTTTACGTCTTTGCTGGCATTGCTTCTTTTCGGGTGACTTGCTAGTAGGTGGGTTTATTTGTATCGTACCTATCATTATACTTTGTATATTATTATTCTGTCGTATCTAGAGGTTCCATCAACAAAATATGTATTTATTGAGATGGAGACCAGTGTTGTTTATTCTTTCGACCTTAGAATCGCGCGTTGTATTTCTATGGATTTCTTGCTGTTTTGAGTTTCCTTTTGAGTTTTGATCCTCGCCCTTGGCGTTGTATATTATATTGCTTGCGTGGTTGTGACCGTCGATTGACGAAGAGCTAGCTCCCGCTTGGGGATGCCTTTTTATTGATTTCATATACTATTCATGTTGTATCCCGTTTGGGGGCCAGTATTTACAAAGAAGACTCTGCCGAAATTTTCAGGAAATATTTGATGTTTCTAAAAACGCATAATTCGGCTTATGCTATTAAAACTACTTGATTTAAATTGGTTTTCCTTCACTCTACTACTGTTTTTGGTTTGGATTTCTGGGTTTTCGGCTTACTTAGATTACGTACGCCTCGAGACGTTTCGTAGTCTAAGTGCCGGTCATGTTCCGTACTTTCGGGTCGTGACAAAGTTGGTATCAGAGCGTTAGGTTTTACCTTCGGAACGTAGGATGACCCTTGGTTGATGGAATAGATGACTAAAGTAGAGTGACGTACCGTGGGTATGTTCCGCGGCATACTTACGATACGCTGCTCTACTTAAGAAGCCTTAGGATGCACATTTATTTGTTCAGTATTATATTCATTCCTGATCTAGCCTCATCGGTACCAGTTATGGTTTTCCTGCCACGATTATGGGTAGGGAGAGCTACGGCTAGAGTTGTGGTCAGCACGAGCTCGTTACGAACGAGGACTGACCAGGGCGTAATTCCAGCGACATACGATTACATTGAGAGGCATCGTCTGAGTGTGTTTTCGCGCCACGGGCGTTTGGATGGATCGCTGTATGAGATTACTCGGACGTGCAGATCGGCGCCATAGGATTGAGCCAATGATAGAGGCCAGCCAGATTTTGATGACCGTTGATGTATGGCTTATTCATGATGATTGAGGCACTGTTCAGTGTGCGGACGAGTGAGCCAGTTGTTGCTGCGAACGACGAGATATCGCCCAGGTGTTGGAGATATTACGGTACGAGTTGTACTAAGAGATGATAAAAGGTCGCTAGTCACCGAGGATGAATGACCAGGACATATGATTCGTTCTCCTACCCCGATGCGAGGTCATCAGATAGATTGATTCCAACTAGAGACGACTTCATGTGGAGACGTTGAGAGTTGACAAAGACGATCGAATGTCAGCAATCTATTATTCCAAGTTTAAAGTATTCGGAAAGGCATGCAGGCAATTCTTTGGACCCTCTAGAAGAATGAAACCCTAACTCGACTTAATGACAGTGTTAAAACCTTTGAATCTTAGGGTTTGCACAGTTCCACGGCGCCATTAGTGAGGCTTGGGTTTGCCCTTCTACGGCTGGACCATCGATGTGGTACGTACTCGATACTGTTGAATTGTACCTAAGATGTTGAGCTCATGGGGGATTATGAGGTTTTGACGAATCGATCGGATGGTTCGACTTCATTCGGATGCCAGGTGGTGAGATGCATTTCTTAGGAGACTCCAGATACGAGGATAGCCATAGGAGCTCAGTCCATGCAGCCACGACGAGACGAGTCCGAAGCAGTCGATATTAAAGAAAGTTGAGTAAAGAGGTCCGTACAAGATCTGGATAAGATGACGTTCCCCTCCACCGACATCAGAGATGCGATACGCATGCCGAGGCATTGTACTTGGATATACCTTCCAGAAGGAGTCGCGATGAGTATGCAGCCGTTCTGGAACGAGAACAGATCTCGTAAGGGACGATGACTTCCGGACAGTTCGGCAGAGATGAGATTTGGGAGAGATCTCGATAGGACCTTTCTGGAATAAATTACGAGAAGACTTGGACTCAGGAGTGGTCATGTTATGCACACCGGCAGGCCAGAGTTCAGGATCGTCGACGAGACATGCTATGAGTGACCACGACAGTTGGCCAGAGATTCTTGGAGAATGTGCTTGAGCGGGGCTATTCCGCCATACTTGATTTCGGTATTTTGGACGATCTATTCGCATGATTGATTTTGATGATTGAGTTTCATAATAATTGTTTTCATGCACCATGGTTGCCCCTACTGAGTATTTACGATTTTTGCACAGTTGTTACACTTGATATCGTTTTCGTTCCTTGGTTTCTTATGTTTATGATTTTATGGGTTTCATACGGTTGAGTTGATTTTTTTTTGCGTATATAAGCACACGATTTGGTTTTTGCACTCGGTATAGTTCACATATGCTTGCAGTGCAGGGATACGCATTTTTGGCACTTAGATGCACTGGACTTCGATTTCGATTGTGATGTTCGATATTTATTTTGTGCACCTTGTGCACCTGATTTGGATTTTCGTGCATGTTGAGCGCATGTTATGAGATACGATTTTGGTGCACACCAGATGCACTAAATCGAGATTCTTCGTGCATGTCAGATGCACCTGTTTTGCTGTCAGGCACACCTGTTGCCCTTGACAGATGTTTCGTGCACAGCCGATGCACTTAGATGTTGTTTCTGTGCATATGTATGGCACATTCATGGATTTCGATTTCCGTGCGCACCAGACGCACATGGCATTCATATATATATTTGGGACTGATTTATGTTGGAGCAGTATATTTATGATGTTTGCTATTTGGTTTAGTACTGAGCAGTACTAGTCACAGGACAGTACCTGAATATATTTTGCATGCTTTGATAGTTATCGAAGGTATTTCCAAAAAGCGAGCTATAGTCTCAGTATTTACCTACGTGTCTGATATGACACGAAACGTTTTAAAACAAGGAAACCCTTCTAAATTGTTTTCAAAACGGTGGAACGTGTATGTTAAAGGATATATATATATATATATATATATATATATATATATATATATATATATATAGTTATCTTCTCACAATGGACGTCCGCCACTGTGCAGTGATACACGCATCGCACAGCAATTTGGAAAAAAGGGGTTGGCATGAATTGCTTCCAGATGT
The DNA here is from genome assembly GCA_030015575.1 of Agapanthus africanus. Classification (NCBI taxonomy): domain Eukaryota; kingdom Viridiplantae; phylum Streptophyta; class Magnoliopsida; order Asparagales; family Amaryllidaceae; genus Agapanthus; species Agapanthus africanus. The sequence goes on along the minus strand of CM057345.1, from coordinate 421,094,001 downwards.
TTTAATGATGTATATCATATTGATTTTCATATTGGATGTTGACATTGATGTCTTCCCCAGGACTCCGATGCTTGCGGGATACTGGATGGAGTTTGATTTTGAGTTATAGGCTCATTTTTCATGCGCATGCGTTGCGCTACGATTTGTTTTATGTACTTATGTTTCGGAGCCACGACGACTTGATGGTTTCGCTGAAATGTTTTAGTATTTGGGGGGAGTTCTAATTTAAATTCGGGGACCGAATTTCTTTAAGGATGGAAGATTGTAATGTTTTGAAAATCGTTTCGGTGAAATTTCGAAAAAATCGGTAAAATAAGGGGGTTTTCTGTAAAAAGTTAAAATATAAATATCTTTATTATAAAATTAAAAATACATATTCTAGCTATGAAATTGCTAGTGTTTAGTGTTTATTGAGCCACTGGTAAAATTTCTGGTTTTCTGAAAAATTTTCCGAATTTAATTATTTTAATATTATTTTAAGCCGGTAAGAAAATACATTAAATTAGCGATAAATACAAATTTAAATGGGCTAATTTTAATGTTTAAAATCATATTAATTAAAATCTAGTTGTAATATATTTTTTTAGTATTTTATTTCAAGTTTTAATTGGTTTTTATTATGGAAAACAAAAATATAATTATTTTAAGTTAAAACTTGCAATTTTGAGCTTGTGGGGGGTCTTTTCGCATAGAAATTCTTTGTAAAATCTCTCACACTCATCCCCACTTCATCATGGCCAGCCCCACACCCAAAAACATCCCACTTTTCCTCCCTTCCAATTTTCTTCAACTCATGTGAAGAAATGCTTTGAGAAATGATATAAAATATATTAATTTGACTAAGTATACTTGAGTAATGGATGTCTTTGACTTTGTGTGAATTTTCCCCAACTCCCACACCTCTCCCCACTCCTCCCTACTGCCGAGAGTAGCCATCCCCCCTCCATTATTTTTCCTTCTCTTTTCACTTCATTTTCATCAAAAAAATCCAACAAAATCCATTAAAAATCCACAAATTCCTTCAATAATTCAAAGAAAATCCCTATTCTACCCCTTCACACACCCAAATTTGTTTACAACTTGATGAAAGGAGACATCTTTGGAGGTTAAGAGAAAGCTAGGGTTCTAAGCTTGTGTGGTAAAATCTTAAAGTTTTAGCTAATTTGTAGTTTAACTATGTTAATTTAGAATTTTAAAGTATTAATTTGGTGTTATTGCTTGTTTAATGAAATTTCTAGAAAAGGGTTTGGATTAAATTAGGGTTTCTATCATAGGATTATGGTTGTGATGGGTAGATTAATATGTTGTGACATGCTAAAATCTAATCTAGTTTCTATATTACATTTGTTATTTTAAAAATGGTCCAATTTGCATAATATTGCAAACTGGGTTTTTAGTTTTAATTGAAAATGAGAGATTAAAAATATGGTTAGGATTTCATCATATCATAAATATTATATTGAGTGGTTTAATGCTTTTAGTTCATAAAAATCCAAGCTAAATTGTTGTTTGTGCATTTTTGTTATAAAATTGTTAAAATTTGGGTATATTGTAAACTAGAATTTTGGGGTTAATGAAATTTATTGGGATTAAATTATGGAAATTGTTTTTATGACTTATTTAAGATATTTAATAAGTATTATGGACGCTAGATTTGTTTAAACGTCTAGTTTTGAACTAAAACGGGAAATTTTTGCTTGTTAGATTTCGGAAAAATGGCTTTTAAGGTGAATTTTGGGTTTTTGTGAATTTTAACTTATTTTATATTATAATTAGTGTTCGTGAATGCGAAAATGAGAGTGTTTGGGTTTTTCCCGATGGTTTGACGTTCGTACATCGACATCGAGGGTTGGTTTGACTATTCTTGCATGCGTAGGCGATAGGTTTTGACCTATGCGTGATACGCGTGCCGATTTGATTTTCGTATGCCGTTTCGATTTCGAATTTGATTTTAATGTGATACGGTGTATTATGATATGTAGGCACCCCATGTGGACTTCGAGACGACAAGCAAGCGCGTGGCGACGTCGGCAACGGCGAGCGAGGACCAGGTGAGTAGATTTATATCTACGGGAAGAAGTCGGGTGGATGACGTATAGCACCCCCGCAGTTCGTGGTGATGTATACGAATACGTATACACACATATATATTGATTGTTTATTGTTGAAATTATTGATGATAAAGATAGATTTTAGGTGTGATTGGATAGGTTTAGTGTTGCGAAACCCTAGAGTAGTGGTTGCACCACACATACACACACACCCATACTTGCATACATTCTTCTATCATTTGTGCTTACGGGGATATGTATTTATGTGTTCACATGGGTATGGGACTATGTGTTCATATACTGGATTTGAGGATAATACTTGGGATTTGAGATGAGTCGATGAGATTTGATTTGAGGCCCTGAGATCGGTGATTTGGCAGGGTTCGTATTTGAGATACGACATAACGTTGTAGTGGGTCCTTTGACGTAGTGTTTCATACGCGTACATGCATACGTAGGTGGTATCGATATTGTACTAGACATAGATCAGTACCCGGATTATGATCTTTGATAAAGGGGAATGAATAGTGTGATGAATGTGATATTGACCCGTACCCAGATTTGGGATGCCGTACGACGGATTACGTTCGAGCTATAAATTGATGTTTGGTCCGCACTCTTGACTTGGGAATGTCTGATATAGATAGGGTATCGGATGCGATATTATTGAGGCAGGATCACCGACTAACATATACATGTAGGTATATTTATCGACTCAGAGATTAGGCGGTTTCCTTACCTTCAGTAGCCAGTTAGCTTAGCCTTTTAGTTTAGTGTAGTTGTTAGACTAGATTTACATTAAATATAGATTTGTTATCTTTGTGTCTAGTATTTAGCTTCCGCTCATTATTGCTGTTGCTCCGCATCGCATACTTATTATGATTCATATTCCATTATTGATATCATGTTGTTAGGACACCAGCACCATTACCGATGACGCGTATGTACCACGTACACTTACTTGCCGGCTCACACACATCTTCATCGGTAATTACCATGTCACGTACACTTAGAGAATATTATTGCTTGACATAGCTTGTTAGATAGTAGTTTTGACATGATATTAGTGTACTTGCCTTATATGCCAGTTCAGACATTGTAGTTATTACTTGTCACTTCATGCATACTGTTATTCATTGTTATGCCGCATTCTTGGATTCTCATGCATATATTCACTATTTTACGTGATATTGAGGTTTTGGGTTCGGATTTCCATGAGATTTTCTGGATTTGGGGGAAAACCGAAAAACTTATACGAACTTCTTCTCTTTCCTTTTTAAATGAAAAGCGCGGTTTTCCCATGATGTATAAGTCATCCACCATGAGTTTGCTGATGGATTTCGAGACCCGATTCGAGGAGACGGATGAACCGGTTCGGGTACATGGTGGACCCAGTAAGGTACCTCGGGGCAAGAAGGTCGTGTTGCTGACGTTGAGCCTGGCAGGGGAGCACTACCTACCGGTGATATTACCCGACGTGTCGGATATCCGGAGGATACCGTCGTGGTCTTAAGATTGATGGTAGGGGCCGGTCTGGACTGACGGCGCCCTAGATAGTGAGATTGAGACATAGAGAGATATTTGAGATATTGAGGTACATAGATTGCAACACAGAGATATCGAGATATTTGGATATTTGTTTTGTGTCGATGCTAGGCACTGTTTATGCTGATTTCATTTATGATACCTCGTTTTTAAAAAGGATACAGAAATCTCACTAATTTATGAAAGCAGTTTTCTTTAGTACATGCATTCTGTTTCATGCATTCATACATCATCCATATGATATATTGCTACCTGAGGCACTGACACGGGCACATGGGATTACCCTTGGGTTAGAAATTTACTCTAGCCATTGTTATAGGCTGCTGATTATATATATTTGAGGATATATTATGATCGTTGACCTAAGATTGCGTTGTTCATGCGATTTCTGTTCGTAGATGTTTTTTTTCTACTCACGAGTTGGCAACTCACCCCCGTTGTGCCACAGTTTCTTGCAGGTTTTGCCGTACAGGTTTCTTTACGGTTTTGCTGGCACTGCTTCTTTTCGGGTGACTTGCTAGTAGGTGGGTTTATTTGTATCGTACCTATCATTATACTTGTAAATTATTATTCTGTTGTATCTAGAGGTTCCATCAACCAAACATGTATTTATTGAGATGGAGACCAGTGTTGTTTATTCTTTCGACCTTAAAATCGCGCGTTGTATTTCTATGGACTTCTTGCTGTTTTGAGTTTCCTTTTGAGTTTTGATCCTCGTCCTTTTTATATTTTATTGCTTGCGTGGTTATGACCGTCGATTGACGAAGAGCTAGCTCCCGCTTGGGAATGCCTTTTTATTGATTTCGTATACTATTCATGTTGTATCCCGTTTGGGGGCCAGTATTTACAAAATAGACTCTGCCGAAATTTTCAGGAAATATTTGATATTTTTAAAAACGCATAATTCGGCTTATGCTATTAAAACTACTTGATTTAAATTGGTTTTCCTTCACTCTACTACTGTTCTTGGTTTGGATTTCTGGGTTTTCGGCTTACTTAGATTACGTACGCCTCGAGACGTTTCATAGTCTAAGTGCCGGTCATGTTCCGTACTTTCGGGTCGTGACATTATTGAGGCAGGATCACCGACTAATATATATGTATATATATGTGTCGACTCAGATGTTAGGCGGTTTCCTTACCTTTAGTTCAGCTTGTTCGCTCAGCCCTATAGTTTAGTGTAGTTGTTAGACCATATTAGTTATCGTTGTGTCTAGTATTCAGCTCCCGCACTTTATTGCTGTTCGCTCCGCATCGCATACTTATATTGTGATTTCATATTCCATTGTTGACATCATTCTGTTAGGACACCAACACCATTACCGATGATGCATATGTCCCACATACACTTGCCGGCTCACACACAACTTCATCGGTAATTGCCATGTCACGTACACTTTAGAAAATACTATTTCATTGACATAGCTTGTTAGCTAATAGTTTAGACATGATATTAGTGTACCTGCCTTATATGCTAGTTTAGATATTGTAGTTATTACTTGCTACTTCATGCATGTTATTATTCACTGTTATGCTGCATTCATGGATTTTTATGCCTATATTCACTGTTTTACGAGCTATTGATGATTTGGATTCGGATTTTCATGAGATTTCCTGGATTTGGGGGAAAACCGCAGAAACATATATAAACTTCTTCTCTCTCTCTTTTTAAAATGAAAAGTTCGGCTTTCCCATGATGTATGAGTCGTCCACCATGAGTTTGCTGATGGATTTCGAGACCCGATTCGAGGAGTTGGATGAACCGTTTCAGGTACATGGCGGACCCGGTATGGTATCCCGGGGCGAGAAGGTCGCAGATGATGGCGTTGAGCCTGGCAGGACCTACCGATGATTTTACCCGATGCGTCAGATATCCGGAGGATACCGTCATGGTCTTGAGATTGATGTTAGGGGCCGGTCTGGACTGACGGTGCCCTAGATATTGAGATCGAGACATTGAGATTTTGAGATATTGAGGTACTGAGATTCGATGATCCAGGCCAGTCCGGATAGCCGGAGCCTGAGATATTGAGATATTGGGATTTATGTTTTGTGTCGATGCTAGACACTGTTTATACTCATTTCTTTTATGCTACCTCGTTTTGAAAATACAGAAATCTCACTAAATTATGAAAGCAGTTTCTTCATTAACATGTATTCTGTTTTCATGCATTCATACCTCATCCATATGATATATTGCTACATGAGGCATTGACATGAGCACATGGGATTACACTTGGGTTAGATATTTACCCTTGCCACCTTTTCATGCTCCAGACTTGTCATATTTGAGGATATATTGTGATCGTATGACCTAGGATTGCGTTGTTCATACGATTTCTGTTCGTAGATGTATTCTATTCACGAGTTGGCAACTCACCCCCGTTGTGCCACAGTTTCTTGCAGGTCTTGCCGTACAAGTTTCATTACGGCTTTGCTGGCACTGCATCTTTTTCGGGTGATTTGCTAGTAGGTGGGTTTATTTGTATTGTACCTATCATTATACCTTGTATATTATTATTCTGTTGTATCTAGAAATTCCATCAACCAAACTTGTATTTATTTCAGATAGAGACCAGTGTTGTTTATTCTTTCGACCTTAGAGTCGCGCGTTGTATTCTTATAGATTTCATGTAATTTTGAGTTTCCTTTTCTGTTGTGATCCTCGCCCTTCGGCATCGTAAATTATATTGCTTGCGTGGTTGTGACTGTCGTTTGACGAAGAGCTAGCTCCCGCTTGGGGATGCCTTTGTTCATTATATATACTTTATCAGGTTTTGTACCCGTTTGGGGTCAGTTTTTACAAAGGAAACTCTGCCAAAATTTTTAGAAAAGACTTGTGATTTTAAAATGCATATTTCGGCGTATTTTGCAAAACTATTTGATTTAAATGGTTCTTCCTTCACTCTACTACTTTTTCTTGGTTTGGATTTCTGGGTTTTCGGCTTACTTAAATTACGTACACCTCGAGACGTTCGTAGTTTAAGGGCCAGTCATGTTCCGTACTTTCGGGTCGTGACAAAGTTGGTATCAGAGCGTTAGGTTTTACCTTTGAAGTGTAGGATGACCCTTGGTTGATGGAGTAGGTAGCTTGAGTAGAGTGACGTACCGTACGTATGTTCCGCGGCATATTTACGATACGCTACTCCACTTAAGAAGCCTTAGGATGTACATTTCTTTGCTCAGTATCATATTCATTCATGATCTATCCTCATCGGTACCAGTTATGGTTTTGCTGCCACGATTACGGGCAGGGAGAGCTACGGCTAGAGTTGCGGTCAGCACGAGCTCGTCACGAACGAGGACTGACCAGGGCATAATTCCGGTGACACACGATTGCAGAGATGTGTCTTTTTATTGTGTTTTCGCGCCACGAGCGTTTGATGGATCGCTGTATGAGATTACTCGGACGTGCAGATTAGCACCAGAGGATTGAGCCACTGATAGAGGCCAACCAGATTTTGATGACCGTTGAAGTATTGCTTATTCATGATGATTGAGGCACTGTTCAGCGTGCGGATGAGTGAGCCAGTTGTTGCTGTGAACGACGAGATATCGCCCCAGGTGTTGGAGCTATTGTAGTACGAGTTGTACTAAGAGATGATAGAAGGTCGCTAGTCTCCGAGGATGAATGACTAGGACATGTGATTCGTTCGCCTACCCCAATGCGAGGTTATTAGATAGATTGATTCCAGCTAGAGACGACTTCACGCGGATACGTTGAGAGTCGACTGAGACGATCGAATGTCAGAAACCTATTATTCCAAGTTTAAAGTATTCGGAAAGACATGCAAGCAATTCTATGGACCCTCTAGAAGAATGAAACCCTAACTCGACATAATGACCGTGTGAAAGCCTTTGAACCTTAGGGTTTGCGGCAGTTCCGCGGCGCCATTAGTGAGGCTTGGATTTGCCCTTCTACGGCTGGACCACCGATGCTGTGGTATGTACTCGATACTATTAAACTGTACCCAAGATGTTGAGCTCTTGGGGGAATATGAGGTTTTGACGAATCGATCGAATGGTTCGACTTCATTCGGATGCTAGGTGGTGAGATGCATTTCTTGGGAGACTCCAGATACGAGGACAGCCGTTGGAGCTCAGTCCATACAGCCACGAGGAGACGAGTCCGAAGCAGTCGGCATTAGAGAAAAGTGGAGTAAGAGGTTCGTACAAGATCTGTATAAGATGACGTTCCACTCCGCCAACATCAGAGATGCGATACGCATGCCGAGGCATTGTACTGGGATGTAGTCGCGATGAGTATGCAGCCGTTCCGGAACAAGAAACAGATATACTAAAGGACGATGACTTCCGGACAATTCGGCAGAGACGAGATTTGGGAGAGATCTCGACAGGAACTTTCTGGAATAAATTATGAGAAGACTTGGACCCAGGAGTGGTCATGTTACACACACCAGTAGGCCAGAGTTCCGGATTGTCGACGAGACATGCCATGAGTGACCACGACAGTTGGCCAGAGATTCTTGGAGGATGTGCTTGAGCGGGACTATTTCGCCATACTTGATTTCGGTATTTTGGGTGATCTATTCGCATGACTGATTTTGATGATTGAGTTTCATGATATTTTTTTTCACGCACCATGGTTGCACCTACTGAGTATTTACGAATTTTGCACAGTTGTTGCACTTGGTATCGTTTTCGTGCCTTGGTTTCACATGTTTATGATTTTATGGGTTTCATACAGTTGAGTTGATTTTGTGCATATGTACGCACACGATTTGGTTTTGCACTCGGTATAGTTCGCATGTGCTTGCAGTGCAGTGATACGCATTTTGTGCACTTAGATGCACTGGACTTCGATTTCGATGGTGATGCTCGATATTTATTTTGTGCACCTTGTGCACCTGATGGGATTTTGCGCATGTTCGGCCCTTGATATTGGATTTCATGATTTCATGCATGATGGATGCACCTGATTTGGATTTTCACGCATGTTGGGCACATGTTATGAGATACGATTTTGGTGCACACAAGATGCACTAAATCGAGATTCTTTGCGCATGTCAGATGCACCTGATTTTGCTGTCAGGCACGCATGTTGCCTATGACAGATGTTGTGTGCACACCCGTTGCACCTAGATGTTGTTTCTGTGCACATGTATGGCACATTCATGGATTTTGATTTCCATGCGCACCAGACGCACGCAGTATTCATATGCATATTTTGGGATGGATTCTTATGGAGCAGTACGTTTTTAAGATATTTGCTATGTGTTTTCGTACTGAGCAGGACTAGTCAGAGGACAGTACCTGAATATATTTTGCATGCATTGGTAGTTATTGAAGGGATTTCCAAAAAGCGAGCCATAGTCTCAGTATTTACCTACGTGCCTGATATGACACGAAACGTTTAAAACAAGGAACCCTTCTAAATTGTTTTCAAAACGGCGGAACGTACACATCAAACAAAGGATATATACGTATATGGCTATTTTCTTATAAGAGACGTCCGCCACTGTGCAGTGTTATGCGCATTGCACAGCGACTTTAAGAGATTTGGCATGCATTTCCTTCAGATATTTACATATATAAATTTGATATTTACATGTATAGTTTCGAGTTATATCATATTGGTTTTGCTTGGATTTGACATTTGTGTGTTTACCATAACTCCGATGATTACGGGATGCTTGACGGAGTTTTGATTTTGAGTTATCTGCTCATTACTCATGCGCATGAATTGCGCTATGATGCGTTTTATGTATTGATGATTTCGGAGCCCGACGACTTGGACTTTTGTTTGAAATGTTTTAGAATTTAGGGATTTAAATTTAAATTCGGGGACCGAATTTCTTTAAGGCAGGAAGATTGTATCATTTCAAAAAAAATAAAATATTATTTTAGGAAATTTTTATAATTTAATATTATTTTAATGAATATTTTAATATTTCGGTATAATTAAATACCGATAAATGGAGAAAATTTTGGAAAAACTATGGAAAATTCTAAAATAGGGTATTTTATGGAATTATGCTATTTTTAAGTTTTTATGATTAATTATATGCTAATTTAGTGCTAATCGCGATTAAAAATCGCTAATCGGTGTTTTAGCATTTTTGGGCAAAATATGCACATATCATTTTTTCCACACTTGTCATATTTTCTTACATGTTATGGGTGTATGGTTGCCTAGGGTTACCATTGTGTGAGAAGAAATAAATGAAAAAGGAAAAGAAAAGGTAAAAATGATGAAGAGAGAGAAAGGTGTAGGTCAACCCTTTTGTTTTGAGCCATCCCCATCATTTCCTCTTCTCATTCTCTCTCCTCTCCCTCTTGGGCTGCTGCTGCTCCTGCTCCTCCCTCTTCTTCCTCCATCTTCCATCCCCCAAAACACCATGGATCCAACCGCAATACCCTCTTCCCATTTCACAAAAAGTGTTCCCAAGCTCATTAGCTACACATTGGACCTAGAAAGAGAGGATCTTGAGGACTTTGAGCAACTCAAGAAAATTCTTGAGTTACCAAAGGAGGTAATTTCTGTACCCGTAGAGTAGTATTTCGATTCCTTATGCATCTATACTTGTTTCATGTCGATATTGTGTGTTTTGATGAACTTTGGGAATTTCAAGTTAGGCTTTAGCGTTTGAAATGAAATCAAAGGTGATTTGAGGTGTAATTAGAGACCACAACCCCTGTTGTGATGTTAGATTGGACCAAACCAGAGACTAGAACCCAGAATATGGATTTATGAAAACGGTATCGGGAAAAACTGTAATTCTGTGAGTGTTTTTGGAAATCTGCTATCAACCCGAGACTCCTAAAATAATTTTGGTTTGACAGTGAGATGTGGAGGCAACTTGGAACCACCACCCAAAACCCTAGCCCCTATCTCCTTCTTCAGGCCGCCAATAAATCCTTTCTGGCTGTAATTTGCGGCCAGAGCAGGTTGGAACCCCCTCGTTTTTGTTTCAGGGCCCTATCTCTAGTAAATTTGACCTTTGGTATATGCAATTTTGACTGATTCCATCTAGGATAGAATCTGGGGTAGTTTTCTTGTGTTGGCGCATGGTTTATGACTTGTTTTAGCATGGATTTTTGTATTTGGTGATTCATTTCTGTCGGGTGGCGTTTGAACGTCAACGGAAAAGGATTATTGATCGTGTTTGCATGCGAGACTACAGGTTTTTACCTATGAGAGTAGCGTGAGCCGTTTTGGTTTTCCGATGTGATTTTCATGTGCTTTAGTGTTAGTGATATCCTTGTAGGTACCCTACGTGATGTTGAGGCGATGAAGATGAAGATGGCGACATCGACATCGGTACACAAGAAGCAAAGTGAGTAGATTTATATCTACGGGGAGAAGTCGCGTGGATGGCATATAGCACCCCCCCAGTTTGTGGTGATGTATACGAATACGTATACACACAGACAATGATTATATATTGATGAGATTATTGATGATAAAGATGGATTCTAGGTGTGATTGGATTGGTTTAGTGTTGCGAAACCCTAAAGTAGTGGTTGCACCACACATACACATACACACACCCATACTTGCATACATTCTTCTTTCATATATGCGTATATGGGATTATATATTTATGTGTTCACATGGGTATGGGACTATGTGTTCATATACTGGATTTGAGGATAGTATTTGGGATTTGAGGTGAGTCGATGAGATTTGATTTGAGACCGTGAGATCGGTAATATGGCCGGATTCATATTTGAGATACGTCATGATGTTATAGCGGATCTTTGGACGACGATACCATGTGAATAGTGATATAAATAAAATGGTCGACATGTGATCGTGATATGAGATATGATACGCTAGGATATTTATAATAGGCCGCATTGGGCGATGTATACCTCTTTATGATGATATGTGGTGATGACATCGGTTTGTATGAGGCTGTAGATCAGTAGTCAGATCATGAATATATTGATGATATTAGTATTGTACTAGACGTAGATCAGTACCCCAGATTATGATCTTTGATAAAGAGGATACCAGATGAATAATATGATGAATGTGATATTGACCCGTACCCAGCTTTGGGATGCTGTACGACGGATTTACGTACGAGCTATATATTGATGACCGATCCACACTCTTGACTTGGGAATGTCTGATTATGAATATGGTATCGGATGTGATATTATTGAGGCGGGATCACCGACTAATATATATGTATATATATGTGTCGACTCAGATGTTAGGCGGTTTCCTTACCTTTAGTTCAGCTTGTTCGCTCAGCCCTATAGTTTAGTGTAGTTGTTAGACCATATTAGTTATCGTTGTGTCTAGTATTCAGCTCCCGCACTTTATTGCTGTTCGCTCCGCATCGCATACTTATATTGTGATTTCATATTCCATTGTTGACATCATTCTGTTAGGACACCAACACCATTACCGATGATGCATATGTCCCACGTACACTTGCCGGCTCACACACAACTTCATCGGTAATTGCCATGTCACGTACACTTTAGAAAATACTATTTCATTGACATAGCTTGTTAGCTAATAGTTTAGACATGATATTAGTGTACCTGCCTTATATGCTAGTTTAGACATTGTAGTTATTACTTGCTACTTCATGCATGTTATTATTCACTGTTATGCCGCATTCATGGATTTTTATGCCTATATTCACTATTTTACGGGCTATTGATGATTTGGATTCAGATTTTCATGAGATTTCCTAGATTTGGGGGAAAACCGCAGGAACATATATAAACTTCTTTTCTCTCTCTTTTTAAAATGAAAAGTGCGGTTTTCCTATGATGAATGAGTCGTCCACCATGAGTTTGCTGATGGATTTTGAGGCCCGATTCGAGGAGTTGGATAAACCGTGTCGGGTACATGGTGGACCCAGTATGGTACCCCGGGGCGAGAAGGTCGCAGATGATGGCGTTGAGCCTGGCGAGGGAGACTACCTACCGGTGATTTTACCCGACGCGTCGGATATCCGGAGGATACCGTCGTGGTCTTGAGATTGATGTTAGGGGCCGGTCTGGACTGATGGCGTCCTAAATAGTGAGATTGAGACATTGAGATTTTGAGATATTGAGGTACTGAGATTTGATGATCCAGGCCAGTCCGGATAGCCGGAGCCTGAGATATTGGGATTTATGTTTTGTGTCGATGCTAGACACTGTTTATACTGATTTCATTTATGCTATCTCGTTTTGAAAATACAGAAATCTCACTAAATTATGAAAGCAGTTTCTTCATTTACATGTATTATGTTTTCATGCATTCATACCTCATCCATATGATATATTGCTACCTGAGGCATTGACATGAGCATATGGGATTACACTTGGGTTAGATATTTACCCTTGCCACATTTTCATGCTCCAGACTTGTCATATTTGAGGATATATTGTGATCGTATGACCTAGGATTGCGTTGTTCATGCGATTTCTGTTCGTAGATGTATTCTATTCACGAGTTGGCAACTCACCCCTGTTGTGCCACAGTTTCTTGCAGGTCTTGCCTTACAGGTTTCATTACGGCTTTGCTGGCACTGCATCTTTTTCGGGTGATTTGCTAGTAGGTGGGTTTATTTATATCGTACCTATCATTATACCTTGTATATTATTATTCTGTTGTATCTAAAAGTTCCATCAACCAAACATGTATTTATTTCAGATAGAGACCAGTGTTGTTTATTCTTTCGACCTTAGAGTCGCGCGTTATATTCCTATGGATTTCATTCTGTTTTGAGTTTCCTTTTCTGTTGTGATCCTCGCCCTTTGGCATTTTATATTATATTGCTTGCGTGGTTGTGACCGTCGATTGACGAAGAACTAGCTCCTGCTTGGGAATGCCTTTGTTCATTATATATTCTTTATCAGGTTTTGCACCCGTTTGGGGTCAGTTTTTACAAAGGAAACTCTGCCGAAATTTTTAGAAAAGACTTGTGATTTTAAAATGCATATTTCGGCGTATTTTGCAAAACTATTTGATTTAAATGGTTCTTCCTTCACTCTACTACTTTTTCTTGGTTTGGATTTCTGGGTTTTCGGCTTTCTTAAATTACGTACGTCTCGAGACGTTCGTAGTTTAAGGGCCGGTCATGTTCCGTACTTTCGGGCCGTGACATATATATACTAATATTTATGAAATAATTGGAAGATTAAAATAATTTACTCACTTAAAAATATTGTGGTGATTGAAATTTGTTAGCTAATTTCTTTTTGGCATTTCCTTTGCTAGCTATTTATTTTGTGATGGGCAATTTCAAAGGGGGGGTTCTGTAAATTTCGAAGAGATTGGATGGTGCAGTGAACATGGGTGGCATGGGTTTTTGTGTGACTCATTCTTTTTCATTAATTGGCTTTTGTCAAGTGTATGATATTTTGAGTTGATATTTTTGTGTGCATTAATTTATTGTGACAAGGTTTTCTTCTTGTGGCTGTTGGTTGTGTTGCTGGCAATATCTTGTGGGGATTAATTTATTCATTTGCATACATTCACCACACACCCATTCACATTCACAATGAAGAATTCGAAAATCCCCAGAGCCAATTCTTCTTGAGTTTGGCCGACCCCCTTTTTCAAGCAAAAGAAATTCAATAGCTCACATTTTCTTCTCATCTCCTTGGCAACTTCAATTTACCTCCACCTAAACCTTTGGGTGCTTTGAGACAAAGTATTCCTACACTCTCTCCACTTCATCTTGGACATGTCGACTACCAAACTTCATGTCCGAGTTCCTTCAGTTTGAAGCGGGAGCCCGTATAAAGATTCGTTGATGTGGTACCACTTCGACGAGGAGACCAGAGATCGGAGATGCCGCGAGGGGCGTGGAATGATAGCTAAAGACCGAAGAACACAGATCGATCAGTATAATTTTTTATACCACATTACAGTTTACTAGTTAGGGTTTTGATGTGTTAAATGGTTAATCATGAAGTGTAGATTTGGAAAACTTAATCAATTGGTGAGAATGATATTTGTTAAATTCCTATTTGTCTAATTGAGATAATTAGCAAACTAGGTTTTACTAAAACATGTTTGGGTGAGACTAAAATTGTGGTATTGATTTGGATAACTAACTTAAGCTAATTTGTGTTGTTGGAAATCGCTAGAATTGTTAAATTTCTAGACCTTGTGCTAAATTGAGAGAAAATTATATAAATTGCTTACTAGTTTTTCGGTAAAATTTGGCGTGGGTTTTAAATGAAAGTGGAGATGACGTAAATATTAATACCTATGATATTTATTGTGTTTGTAAATGCGTATTGGTATTACTGGGTTTTAACGTGGCTGTTTTCATGTATAGCGACCCTATTTAGGGTTTCGGCTATGTTTTCCGGTATTTGGATTCTTGGTTTTGAGTTTTGGATGCTGTATTTGGTCATTTGATGTTTGTACGTCAACGACAAGGGTAGTTGATTGTTTTGCATATGTAGGCTATAGGTTCTAACCTATGAGCGCACCGTGTGCCGTACTTTTGGATTTCGGAATTTGATGTTAATGTTGCGCCACGGCAGCGCCCCGGCCTTCTATCCGAGGCCAAAATGCGGAATCAAGGTTTTTCCTTACTCGGAAACCGGCGCTACCGCGGACAATGAAAACCCGGATCGTTTACCATTAACCTAATGCTAGCAATCAAGAGATAGGGTGAGAAGTATACCGAGTGATCCGAGTCCTCCGGTCTTCTCGTCATCGTCCCGATCTCCCGCGGAAAGTCTTGCCTCCACATCGTCGCTTCCTCACCGGAAAGGGCACCACAATGCCTGCGTCTTTTACGGGCTCCCGCTTCAATACCGAGGCAACTCGGGCATGAAGCCGGCAACTCGACATGCTCAAGATATGCTGTAGAATGTGTAGTGTAGTGTCTCACTTGGGTTATGTTGTTTCCATTGAGGATGATGGAGGAAACAAGGATTAGAAAAATGGTGCTTGCATTTTTCTAGCATGAAAATGAGATCAAGAAAGAAACTCTCAAGAATGAAGCTCTCTCTTCTTCTTCTTCTCTCTTTCTTTTTCCTCTCATGAAAAAACTTATCATCTAAATGAGAATGGTGGAGGAGGTAATATAAAGCATGAAGGGAGGTGAGTGTAGGGTAAAGCAAGTGGTGACCACATCAAGACATAATCATCATCAAACTTACATCAAACTTCATCTCAAATCTAATCTTCATAAAGCAAGACAAGATGATAGAAAAGAATGGAATAAAAAGATGCTATCATAATTAATCATCTTACAAATAAAACCTCCACCAAAATGTAATTTGCAAAACTGCAAATTACCCCCTCCATCAGAAAAGTCCGGCCGGGAAAGAACAAAGAAAAACCGGCCGGAACGGAATGCAAACTGGCAACTCCAGAAAACTGGTCCCGTAATAAATTACAGGAAAACCCCGATACTGTGCATACACACCCGCATCTGTATTCCGACCGGCTACAAATGCAATGAGACAAAATCTACACTGTACTAAACTAGTACCGGCTTAAAACAAAGCCGGCTAGTAAAATCCGTTCGATCCTGATCCGTGCAATACCGCACGTATCAGATCGAACCCTGCCATATAACTATACGGCCACTAGTACAAAACTGTCCGATCCTGATCCGTGCAATACCGCACGTATCTGATCGGACCCTGCCATATCTCCATACGGCCTCTACAGCGTTTCGCCCGAAAGCTGAGTAACTGAAAGTGTGGTGGACTCTAAAGACTCGTCAATACAATGGCTGTGGATTTAACCACTAGCACGTCAGAGGTATAAGCCAATACGTAACGGGCCACCAGCTATTGACCAAAAGGGACGTCGATGAGCGAACTCATCCTGACACCCTACTGAGCCTGTCAGTGATAATATCCGTACAGTCCGGTCCGTTCGTCTATGAGGATCGCATGTCGGGCCTAGGGGGTTGGTAAAAGTCAGACCCCCAAAGGCGGTACAAGTCGTGTCGGAGTGTAGCCCAGAACGCCCTGAGATACTACTGGAATACCTACCAGTAAATCTCCTGCCTCGGCCGAGGGCTTTGCTTAATGGCTCTCCTAGACACAGCGCGACCTCACCCCCAATACCGGGAGAGACAAACCCCTGAAGATCCGCTCACTGCCTCCATGTGGCTCGGGACTGTACCCAACTAAAACCTGTTTGCACGACTCCTTTGAGCCGTGGTAGGGTAGTAATCAAAGCACAGTGGGAACTCACACGAGACAAATGACGATCTCAGGTCGATGAACTAACCTGTACACATGTCACCAGGGAACTGCTATCTGACGTCTGGTATAATCCCAACTAGCAGGTTCCCGGCGAGTCCTGTCCGGTGTACTCATAACCCAATGAGCACCTGTATACATTTTAGGTGAACCAACTGACACCAGTGGCTTGTGAGACCGGCCACCGCCCCTCGTCGGGGTCTCGACTGTATACACTAGTCTACTAATGGAGTATCGATGCCCAGTCTCGAAACTCCCACGACTAGGGACCATTTAAGGATGTGCTTATAGACCCCAGCTCCCACGTATATGATCGCCATCATACTGCTGGTCGTCAAGCAAGAATCCTAGGGGCTCTATCAACGTGTAATAGCGACCTGTAAGGTCACCTAAAACAATACACGATGATAAAGGTAAACCAGATAGCATACTATCATCTCGAGTAAGACTGTCCTACCGGGATAGGTCCTCCCTCAATCATTGCAATCACGTGCCTGTGATCCAATAATTGACTCTGAGGGCACTATCTCCAACAATCTCCCACTTGCACTCAAGGCTAATTATTGCGATGCCGCATACTCACAGCCCGTGTGATACCGAACACCCAACTCCTCTACTAGTCAGTCTCACAAAGCTCGTTTGCGAAACTATTGTGTTCGAGGAATAGCCTCAGTGAGTGGATCCCCTGTGATGTTTCTTTCTATGTCTCTCTATATCTCAAGTTCGCGGAGAAAGCCATCTCTCGTAATGAGCAATACCTGTCTTAGAATATGTCTGGATATCTGATGGGACCTAGCTCATAAATGAACTCCAAATCCAAACTTCTTAGACTGTATCGATAACTGAACTTAATCAGTACCCTGCACCATGCCACCCTCAGTATTGCCTTGGACCACCTGTCCAAAATACTGCCCCTCGTCAGAAGGAAAACTATAACTCTGACAACCTCCTTGTCGTCCATGTCACCTTGGAAGCCTGGAATGATAACTGTCTCCCAAAGGAGGCAGCCGTTATCATATCCCTAGAACATTCACTTATGATCTAAAAACGCTTCCGACTGTTTCTCCAGGATTGGATCAATATCAACTTGTTGCATCTAGTGCAAGAACAACATCTGGTGTGGTACTTGACATCTCATGATTGACTCAATTGCCTAAGCAAGTGATCTGCCAATCATGAGTATCCCTCTCCCCTTTAGTCTATAAGACACCTTTAGAGAGGGTGACTCCATCAACTGCAGGTACACTACCGTGTCAGGAGTCGTCCATTCTAAATACTCATAGAATGCTGTCAAGGCACCCAGATTGGGAAACCACCCAAATCTAGATCTAAAACCATAGATCTAGTAACCAGTATGTCTGATATAATATCCAAGTCCCTTGTGGAGAAACCACTGTGTGACGACCAAAGTATAACCGATCGTAGTATAGGAATATCACTTCCTACTACCTTCTCAACAGATCCATCCCCTATTCTGATGACGTCAAACCTATGACTGTCACATCAGAAATAGATGATCTATCTCCGCTACATCTGCTTTAGTCTATAAATAGACATAAGCCTGATGTCCACCAATGCTTCCGCTGCTCCCACTGACTACGACAACCCTCTGGCAGAGTCATATAGACGTGCACTTCTAAAGCCAGTTTAGAACGACGCTATACTCATCCTCCCACCGGGTCTCGCAGCCTGGAACAACAACAATGGCAAGTGTGGGTAAACAAGAACTTCCCTGTCACCGTCCTTGAGGCTACCGGAGTACCTCCCGGGTGCCTGAAGTTACCCACCGTATCTGCGGAGTGGCCAATGGAATGTCAAATCAGATTGAATCTTTAGGTTCCTTATTAAATCTTCAGTAATCGTTCGCGGTTCTGGAATTACTTCCAGTTCTACCATACTCCCACTGCTGTTTTTGAAAAAATCCATTTTTAATAAAACCGTGGCGAGTCTAGAACAATATTTCTATTGATCTGCCAGATGGTAGAAAGTCAACCCTCGTCATAGCCTGGGTCAACCCACAAACAGCCATTACAGAAACGTGCCTTGAGTTATCCGGAGTCTGGTTTTAAGCATAAGCCGGACAACTCCCCGTACCTTAACATCGTTAAGATATGAACTGTTCTATATCCAATATAGAACCAGGGGCACTGATTTAATTGAACCAGATTCAAATCATGCAGCTGTCTCCAGTGCATGTCAACTAAATGGAAGGAGGTCGATCAGCGTTACTCAACTTAGGAATGCTTCCAATTATGAGTAACCTGAAAGAGAAGCAATCTGTCTTCATCATTACTATCAACTGAATACCATACACAAGTATCTACATCTTCGATCTCTTTGAAGAATCCCGATACTTGCTACACCTGGTTCTCTACTCTATTCAAATACCTATAACTCCTCAAAACTTAGACCCTGTGTTTCTACGAAACACATGTCTAAGAACTAGAGAAGTTAAAAGTAAACAGAATATAGTATGAGGACCAACCCCTCTGTCCTAATGGACACTGGACAACATACAATACTCTGTATAAGTCCGCTGAGTCTAACAACTCTTTCACTGTGCGTCGTAGGTTGAAAACTGTACTTATGGTTAAGAAGAATTACACCGCTGTTCAATGCTCCTTACCTAACCTTCCACTGATATAGGTAAATGTCATCGACATAATATCAAAAGGTATATCTTACTCTATGAAAATAGACGTACAGATATATCAATTTGAAATTGGTGCACAACAGCGGATATTCAAAACCAAATATTTGCCGACCGGCAAACAGCCCAGATGATCTCCTCAAATATCACCGATTACAACGAATCCTGATATAATGAGGATGATCACCCAATTCCCAATAACATACTCCCACTCATCATCTGTAAAACCATACAGATGTGAGAATCAAACCTGGTAAATACATACCCTGGAGCAAGTGTCTAATCGGAAAATCAGTTTTCTTTTAACGGTACACAGTTGAAACTGAAACATTAAAATGTTTCGTCGGGGTATCCTGGTATTCCTAGTAATGCCTCTTCCATTATCCAGATTCACAACTGTAACCTTGTAATTCTTTGCCATCTGTCCAAATCCCTTTATATGTCTTTAGTCAATACCGTCTGCACACCCCTTTAGGCCAAATGGTTTTCTTCCTTCCCTACCGTTCGGCACCAGCCTATGGTTTGGAAGAAGACTATCCAAAAAGCATAAAGGGTGTACTGTCCTTATCCTAGGAGCACTCGCATCGCGAGAGAAGGTGAAGATAAAAGACACCTGAATGTACTTTATTCCTATTTCTCCTGAACCAGAATCCATCCCCGAACTGGAACAAGTTCCTTTCGAGTTCGTATATAACCATACGATGGAGTATCCAATAAACTGTGGATCTTCGTAGTGACACGGAGTGTCCTGGAGAAATACAAAGGTGATTTAGGATTGGCGAAGAAATACTTGGTTTGGTCGTGAATATCAGTCGCAATTTACTTTGCCCTCCTACTAATCCCTAGCTTTGTCTTAACTTAATACCTTCTGCACACCATCGTTATGCTAATTGGTTTTCTTCATTCCTTACCGGTCGGCACCAGCCTAAGGTTTGGAAGAAGACTATCCAATTTGCGTAATAGGTGTGCTATCTCCTAAACCAAGGAGTACTCGCAATGAGAGAAGGTGAAAAGAAAAGACAACTGAATAATCCCATTCGTTTTCTCCAGAACCAGAAACCATCCTCGAAGTCCTTCGAGTTCGTATCTAACCATACGATGGTTTTGTCCAATGGAAGTGGACGTTCGCAGTAATACGGGGTGTCCTGGAGAAAAGGGTAAAAGTAGGAGTGGCAATGAGGTCTGCAACTCTGACAATCCAAAAGCCAGTATTAAGAAGGTTTGGTCAACTTGGTCACTGAGTCATAGTCTTAGGGTCGGGTCAATGGTCGCTGTCAAAGAGAGAGAGAAAAGAAACACTCAGCGTGCACTCTAACCTAGATCAGAAAGGTTATCACTTTGTCTAATCTGGAAACCTCCCACTGTACCTTAAATTCTCCTCCAAACCTGAAAGAAGAATTAGTCGGGATCACCCGAGGAGTAAACCAACTCATCAGTGGGAATCGGGATCCAACTCTCATCGCATGATAACGTGACGGAATCCACTCACGTCACCACACTCCAGAAGGTATGCGCATGCCTGGCAAGTTTTAGTTCTTTTGAAACTCCCGATGTGATGTTTTTACCCCTAGGACCCAAGTGACCTTGACAATACCAACAAATCAAAGAGTCCTAGTCAAGTTCTACCCGTCATTATCTTGATTGCATTAAACCCACACGTATGAGTCCTTGACAATGCCAACAAGACCGCACGACTGTCCTAACCAATCCACTTATCCATGTGACAGAAAAGCATTACATAGCTACCGAACACTACGCCACGGCAATGCACGACAAACGCAGCACGAATACTAAGTAATACTAATCTGAAATGACGGAGGGCTACGACTGGTTTTTGACGAAAAACCTTTAACGTAATGAACTTGATATCGTTGAAGGAACTGGATAACTTTTTAGAAAATATAGTGACGAAAACCTTTACTAAAGAGGTCACTCCCGGTGAAGGGATCTCGGCTCTTTCCCCGTAGAATGAGGTGCAGGATATTCCAACTGAATACCACGATGCAAAGCAAAAGTAATCGGCTATAGTGAAGTTAATGCCCCGATGCAAACTTCTGTCCAAGGGGTCACTCCCGGTGAAGGGATCTCGGCCCTTGCCTCGTCGACTGAGGAGCAGGATATTCCAAATGAATACCACGATGCAAAACAGAAGTGAACGTCCTTGCAATAACAGCTTTTTGAAAAGTGTTCCAACAACATCAGAATAGGTTTGTTTAACTTGCATTGATCCGAATCAACGCAGTCCCATCAAATGATCACACCACAAAGAACGAAAATATACTGACGTACGTATATGCCATCCGCATTCGCCACTGGGTCCCGGCATCACTCGTTAGGTTAGCTTACTAACGACAGAGCGGGGACTGAACTAGCGCGGATGAAAAACATATACAACATCTACTAATATATATACCAATATATAGTATTTCGCTCAAGGCGTGAATAAAATGCAACATCACAAAAATGTACAGCATCACAGAACAATACAGATATCTGGAAGCCCCGGGTTTCACAGAGCCGCTGCTGAAACCCGACGTTCCCCTGGTCGTGTGGATAGCCTGTGCAATGAAAACCTAGACCCCTACGGGCGCGGCAAGTCACCCGCCAAAACCTGAAGCGAGGCAGCCCCCTTCAGCACCGTGAATGGACCACCCAGCACTTCACGGAATCCGGTAACTTGGGCACCCCTCCTGGGTCAACCTGTACCCCCTACGAGTGCGGCGAATAGCCCGCCAATTCCAGACTGAAGCCCCCTCCGTCCCAAAGCCATGAGATGCGGGCTTGTTGCCCTCCAGAACCCGGCTATCCGTGCACCCCACCGCGGGGCAATCCTAGTACAGAAAGTAAAATATACATACACCGGGTACATCGACCGCAACCAGGTCGTGCCCCAAAAGAATAATACAAACGGCAGTGACGGCAGTCCACATGTCGGACGCTCGCCCCGCAATATCAAATGTACATAATACAACAAAACTGTACTAGCATTGCATCCAGGCTATCCCCCACGACCGATCCGCAACATCACAGCATAAACATAGATCATCAACGTGAAAGTCACGTTCGCAAATCCGTCTAACCGGGCTATAGCAGTTAGACCGGATTTACCGATCGAGTGACATTCACGGTCGCAGATATAATGTAAATACTGTGAAATAATGTGTTTAAAATTTTCCGATTGACCAAAAATTAACAAGTGGGACCCCAATCAAAACTGTAGCACTCACAGAAAACCTGGGCCCAATTTTAATATTCCAAAACCCCTAATATAAGCCCATAAGCCCACTGCAAAAAAACTAAGCACACGAACCCACACTCCTGCGGCGGAAGCGCGGCCAAAAGGGGGTTTTGGCCGCCCTTCCGCGGTCGTACGGAGGAGTCGTGTCACCAAATTTTTGCAGTGTTCTTGGAACTTCCTGCACATCATTTTGAGACAACCGGAAAAATTTTTAGACTCCAAAAAATTTCGACAGAAACTGATTGTGCTAGAAAAATACGTTTTTTGGAAATTTTGGTCGATCGGAAACGCAAACACATCAAACGAAGCTAGGTAAGGTTAATGGCGTGGCTCTGATACCATGTTGCGCCACGGCAGCGCCCCGGCCTTCTATCCGAGGCAAAAATGCGGAATCAAGGTTTTTCCTTACTCGGAAACCGGCGCTACCGCGGACAATGAAAACCCGGATCGTTTACCATTAACCTAATGCTAGCAATCAAGAGATAGGGTGAGAAGTATACCGAGTGATCCGAGTCCTCCGGTCTTCTCGTCATCGTCCCGATCTCCCGCGGAAAGTCTTGCCTCCACATCGTCGCCTCCTCGCCGGAAAGGGCACCACAATGCCTGCGTCTTTTACGGGCTCCCGCCTCAATACCGAGGCAACTCGGGCATGAAGCCGGCAACTCGACATGCTCAAGATATGCTGTAGAATGTGTAGTGTAGTGTCTCACTTGGGTTATGTTGTTGCCATTGAGGATGATGGAGGAAACAAGGATTAGAAAAATGGTGCTTGCATTTTTCTAGCATGAAAATGAGATCAAGAAAGAAACTCTCAAGAATGAAGCTCTCTCTTCTTCTTCTTCTCTCTTTCTTTTTCCTCTCATGAAAAAACTTATCATCTAAATGAGAATGGTGGAGGAGGTAATATGAAGCATGAAGGGAGGTGAGTGTAGGGTAAAGCAAGTGGTGACCACATCAAGACATAATCATCATCAAACTTACATCAAACTTCATCTCAAATCTAATCTTCATAAAGCAAGACAAGATGATAGAAAAGAATGGAATAAAAAGATGCTATCATAATTAATCATCTTACAAATAAAACCTCCACCAAAATGTAATTTGCAAAACTGCAAATTACCCCCTCCATCAGAAAAGTCCGGCCGGGAAAGAACAAAGAAAAACCGGCCGGAACGGAATGCAAACTGGCAACTCCAGAAAACTGGTCCCGTAATAAATTACAGGAAAACCCCGATACTGTGCATACACACCCGCATCTGTATTCCGACCGGATACAAATGCAATGAGACAAAATCTTCACTGTACTAAACTAGTACCGGCTTAAACCAAAGCCGGCTAGTAAAATCCGTTCGATCCTGATCCGTGCAATACCGCACGTATCAGATCGAACCCTGCCATATAACTATACGGCCACTAGTACAAAACTGTCCGATCCTGATCCGTGCAATACCGCACGTATCTGATCGGACCCTGCCATATCTCCATACGGCCTCTATAGCGTTTCGCCCGAAAGCTGAGTAACTGAAAGTGTGGTGGACTCTAAAGACTCGTCAATACAATGGCTGTAGATTTAACCACTAGCACGTCAGAGGTATAAGCCAATACGTAACGGGCCACCAGCTATTGACCAAAAGGGACGTCGATGAGCGAACTCATCCTGACACCCTACTGAGCCTGTCAGTGACAATATCCGTACAGTCCGGTCCGTTCATCTATGAGGATCGCATGTCGGGCCTAGGGGGTTGGTAAAAGTCAGACCCCCAAAGGCGGTACAAGTCGTGTCGGAGTGTAGCCCAGAACGCCCTGAGATACTACTGGAATACCTACCAGTAAATCTCCTGCCTCGGCCGAGGGCTTTGCGTAATGGCTCTCCTAGACACAGCGCGACCTCACCCCCAATACCGGGAGAGACGAACCCCTGAAGATCCGCTCACTGCCTCCATGTGGCTCGGGACTGTACCCAACTAAAACCTGTTTGCACGACTCCTTTGAGCCGTGGTAGGGTAGTAATCAAAGCACAGTGGGAACTCACACGAGACAAATGACGATCTCAGGTCGATGAACTAACCTGTACACATGTCACCAGGGAACTGCTATCTGACGTCTGGTATAATCCCAACTAGCAGGTTCCCGGCGAGTCCTGTCCGGTGTACTCATAACCCAATGAGCACCTGTATACATCTTAGGTGAACCAACTGACACCAGTGGCTTGTGAGACCGGCCACCGCCCCTCGTCGGGGTCTCGACTGTATACACTAGTCTACTAATGGAGTATCGATGCCCAGTCTCGAAACTCCCATGACTAGGGACCATTTAAGGATGTGCTTATAGACCCCAGCTCCCACGTATATGATCGCCATCATACTGCTGGTCGTCAAGCAAGAATCCTAGGGGCTCTATCAACATGTAATAGCGACCTGTAAGGTCACCTAAAACAGTACACGATGATAAAGGTAAACCAGATAGCATACTATCATCTCGAGTAAGACTGTCCTACCGGGATAGGTCCTCCCTCAATCATTGCAATCACGTGCCTGTGATCCAATAATTGACTCTGAGGGCACTATCTCCAACAGTTAATAGCTTTATGAATTCATATTGATTGTAGGTACATTCGCGTGGATTCCGAGACGACGAAGCGCATCGACTACGGCTAAGCGAGGTGTTTAGCAGGTGAGTAGATTTATATCTACCGCGGAAGTCGGGTGGATAGCGTATAGCACCCCGCAAATACTGGATTTAAAGATCATTGATTATTATATCCTGATAAATGATATGCGATGGACATGATTGTAAGAATTGCAAAAGATAATATGATAGAAGTGGACATTAGTGAACATATTGGTTTAGGAGAATATGAAATGATAAGTGAATCATGATGAGTAATATTTGAAAGAGAACAAGTGTGATGTTTATACTAAAGTGTTGCGAGATATTAGTGTAACGAACGGGTATACGATGTGATATGATGACTTAGTGTGATAAGTCGTTATATGGATTCGAGTCGATATGTAATGGTTGATACCTTTGTAGGTCCCCTGATATGAGATTGACATGGATGTGACCTGAGAGATTGGTATATAATTATCATGGATAATGATTGCATAACAAGTGATATGCCGTACGAGACTTAGATCCGTACCCCGATATTGTATAGGTTGATAGAATCCCTATTCTTTAATGCCGCTGAACGTCAGATTACCGTACACGATGAATTTTACCTTTTGATTTATCCATACCCTTGATTAGAGGATGCCGTACGATGGATTGTACCGTACGTGATATTATGAGGCTGGATGCCCATTGATAGATTCACCGACTCGGTCTTATTAATATGTATACCCTATAGCATTTGATTCATTATATGCATTATGCTGCATTCATGCCATTCTCATTGCATTTCTTATACCTGTGCTAGTACACCTACACCATTATCGATGATGCGTATATTACACATACACAGATTTGCCGGCTCACACACTTCTTCATCGAAAATTGCCATGTCACTTACACAGTAGAATTGCTATATCATGCTATGATATACTGCCATGTTCATATCACTATGCTTGGTTGCACGATATATTGACATGTACACCTACATACTTTGCTACAGCTACATGTACATCATACATACATACTGACATGTACACCCACATATCTCGGTATAGTTGCATATACCCTTAGGTGGTATTGCATTGACATGTGATATTGAGATGTTGACTATTGCGCCATTGAACTTATGAAGTGCATCATACATACTTGATTACATGTAGATATTTATACCTTGCTACAGTTACATGTACACTTCATATGATGTTGCACTTGATTTCGGAGAATTTAGGAACCGCATGATATGTTTTAAAGCTGGATTAATTTAAAAGAGCGGTTATCCCTTAATATGCTCATATTGTTGTTTTATGTTGCATATATCAGTTTTTCATGGATTTACGCATTGAGATATGGATTTCATGTGATTTATGGATTTGAGAACCGTGGGGGTATTTCAAGAAATTATGTGTTGTTTGAAAACCCGGTTTCTCTTGATATGATATTTCAGTGAGTCCACCATGTGATTTCTCGGTTCTGAGATTGGCATGTGAAACCCGATTCGAGGAGCGGGAGGCACCGTCTGCGGGTACATGGAGGACCTGGTATGGTACCCCGGGGCGAGTGGTGATTTCGTGGTGTAGACGATAAGCCTGACAGAGGGACCACTACCTACCGGTGATAGTATTTGGACTCGACGGTTATCGTAGGGATACCGACTAGAGTGATGTACGGACATGATATCAGGGCCCGTCGTGGTGACAGCGCCTGAGTTATGAGGATTTACGTGTCGATGCTAGATACAGGTATTCATGATGTTTTCGGGTGTCGGTGGTAGACACCCAGGTTTCCATGATTTGATGTGGCATTGATGGATACACATTCTTTGATTTCCTCATTTTTACCTGCATATGCTTTTATGATATTTATATGCAGGAGTTGTTGTGTCAGCGGTTGACGCGTGGACGAGATCCATGGCATACATACATTGATTCTATTGTTGGACGAGATCCACCTGCATACATGCATTGATTATATTGTTGGATGATATACACTTGCTGTTTTTATATTGTGTTGGTACATATGCAGATACGGTCACCCTAGATATCATAGTATTACCTTTATGATATAGTTGACTTAGGAATCGTTGTTTATTTCGATTTCTACCTATTGATGTTTTCTACTCACGAGTTGGCAACTCACTCCCGTTGTGCCTCAGTTCTTGCAGGTTGTCCGCTTGGAACAGTAGTGGCATCGCTGGCACACAACTTGCTTTCGGGTGATTTGTTTTGGTAGGTGGTACATGTTGGATCATGCCCCTCTTGTACTTGTTATTCATATTGTATCTAGTCATTCCATCAAATCAGAAACTAGAAATTGTATATGATGTAGACTTAGAAGACTTGTAGTTGCGAGACTTAAGCAATGGGTTTTATGTTCGCTTGTGTGGTTGATGTCTTGCTTTACTTTATTTCCTTATGTGGATCTTCGCCGTTAGGCATCGTATACTTGTTATTTATACTTGTGGTGTTGTTTCCGCCATTGGGCGTGTTTTGCTCCCGTTTGGGATGCTTTCATTATAGTCTTTGTTGTACCCGTTTTCGGGGCTAGTTTTTCCAAAGGAGGTGCTGCCGAAATTTTTATGAAAACCAAGGAAAAGAGTTAAGTGAAGTTTTAAGGATTTTTACTTAAGTTTCTAAATGTAGTAAATGTTTTCTTTACATACTTCTATTGTAAGGTTTACATTTCTGGGTTTCGGCTTACTTAGGTTACGTTATGCCTGTAGACGTTGCGTAATTTTAGTGCCGGTCATGAGCTAATATTTTGGGTCGTGACAAAATTATATCTTGCGGTTCCCAAATCTCCAAAATCAAGCCGGAATCATCTATGTACGTGCAAAAAGGTATGTATGCAAGTATGAGTGTACAAAATGTCTTTGTGCCAATATGGATGTACAAGTAGGTATATACATAAGTACGAGGGTACAATATGCATGTGTACCAATATAGATGTACAAGTAGGTATATACGCAAGTATGAGTGTACAATATGCATGTGCGCCAATATGGATGTACAAGTAGGTATATACGCAAGTATGAGTGTACAATATGCACGTGCGCCAATATGGATATACAGTAGGTATATGCGCAGGTATGAGTGTACAATATGCATGTGCGCCAAAATGGATGTACAAGTAGGTATATACGCAAGTATGAGTGTACAATATGCATGTGTGCCAATATATCATGCGAGGGGTCATATCTTGATGCAACAGTCGTACTGTGTAGTGACATGGCAGTTATCGATGATGAAGTGTGTGAGCCGGCAAGCAGGTGTACGTGGAATATACGCATCATCGATAACGGTGCTGGTGTCCAGATAGCATGGGTTTAATATAGCAATAAACACATTTGAACATGCAACGCGATGCGAATAGAAAGAATATGTGGAAAATGAATAATAAACACAACAGGGAAGAATCTACATCAATATATAAATGTCATACAGTTTTTGCCATTTGAAATAAGCTGAATCATAGTGTTTAGAAAAATAAAGGCGATGGTGTTTTTAAGAAAAGATGCGTCTTTTGAAAATATCCGTAGAATCTCTTGGCCAGCCTTTAAAATACTCATGACTCGTTAGTTTTGAAATAGGTATGACTCGAGTCTAGTCGAACATCTATAAGTAGTACAGAACTAAATGAACAGTCTAACCGAAATGGTAAAAGAAACCACCTAAATCTGAGTCGATATACATATAAATATAATAGTCGGTGATCCCGCCTCAATAGTATCACATACGATACAATATACAATATGACATCCTGGAGTCAAGAGTGCGGATCTATCATCAATATATAGCTCGTACGTAAATCCGTCGTACGACATCCCAAATTTGTGTACGGGTCGAAATATCACATTCATCTTATCATTTACCTGGTATCCTTATCATCATATCTCATGAACCGGAGTACTGATCTAAGTCTAATACCATCTGATACCATATATATATATATATATATATATATATATATATATATATGCGTGTATGAAAACACACGCCTAAAAGCCCGCTAAAATCTCATGCCGTATCTTATAATACGAATCTAAACATATCACCGATCTCGTGGTATCATTCCCAATCTCATCGACTCATCTCCAAATATCATCCACTATCCTCATTATCCATGTGTAGGTATACGTGTGTGTATATATATATATATATATATATGCCTAGTCCCATACCGATGTATGTGTGTGTATGTATCCCCATATACGCACAAGTAATAACAATAATGCATGCAAGGGTGTGTGTGCGTGTGTGCAAACCTATCCTATGGTTCGCGACTAAGAAATCAACCATGACACTATCATCCAAATTCACAACACATCTGTAAATATATAACATATCATCAACCACAATATGAACTGCGGGGGTGCTATACGCCATCCACCCGACTTCTGCCGTAGATGTGTATCTACTCACCTTGAGCATCGCTTGCCGATGCCGACGTCGTCACGCGCTTGCTTGGTCTCGAAGTCTACATGGGGGTACCTACATGTTATAACGTATCGTATCGCATTAAAATCCAAATCGAAACCAAAACGACACGCTAAAAGCCTATAGGTTTGAACCTATTGACTATGCTTTCAAAACCACCAAATAACACTTGATATAGACGTACAAACATCAAGTGATTGAATACAATACCAAATATCAAAACTGGAATTCGTAAACAACACTAAATACAAGGCAAAAACTAAGAAAACATGTTACAGATTTTAGTTCAGGGAAAACCAAGGTGCACAAACAACACTGGGGTGATATATAGGGTGTATATGACCCACAGAAGAAACCTGGGCATCTATCTTGACCAAGTGGCTGGCCACATCCTTTAAAATTCCGGCCATCTCGGTTTTGGGTGGGGGTATGGGGTTCGTCTTGCTACAGGGGGTTCCTAGGGTCAGTTCTAGTCCTCTGGTATTGTTTGCTTAACTTGTAATTAGCCCAGGTTATCCCAGATTCCTCTGCACAACCTAAAACTCACAAAACCGATATGGAAAGTTTTTGTTTTTAGTAATTTGGGTTTCAGTTGGGTTTGGTCTGGGTTTCTATCATTATAGGGGGTCTAAGGTCACCAATAAGGCTCAAGTTCACAAACACAACTCAATTATTACCCTAACCCTCTCTAGAAATCTTCAAACATCACAAAACACTACTTATTCACATCTAAACATGTACTTGTGCTAAAGTGAAAGAAAATCCACACAAATGGTGAAGAGGTTACCTCATTTGGCACTCATGAATCCTCTAGAGCATCAAAATCCCATTTTTTTAAATCCAAAGTGTAGCTTGTAAGCATGCGCATGTTTTTTTGTGAAGAGGGGGTGGACTTTGAATGAAGTTTTGAAGCTTGAATGAAGAGAAGAAGAAGAAGAAGGAGATGGAGAAAGGGAGGGGCTGCTGCTGAATAATCTTGGAGGGAGTGAGGGAAAGAGAGAGAGTGTCCAAGGTCAAAGCACCATGCCTCATAACTACCCCCTATGCTTATTTGTTTACTCTTTTCTTTTTCTTTTCTTTTGTTATGTTTTCTTTTTCTCAATTAAAACAACAGCCATGCTATAAATAACATGAAAGAAAAGCCATGACAAAGTGTAACAAGTGCTAAAATGACATGTGCATGTCATGTGCACAAAACACGTTAATGCACGATTAGCGATATTTAATCGCGATTAGCACAAAATTAGTGTATAAAAATTTATAAAATTTCATAATTTGATTAAATAACATAAAGCACCCTCTTTTTTAGTAATTTCAATAATTTTCCAAAAATTTTCCAATTTATCGGTATTTAATTATACCGCCTTATTAAAATATTCATTATTTGATTATAAAAATTCCCAAAAATAATATTTTATTTTTTTTAAAATGTTACAATCTTCCCCCCTTAAAGAAATTCGGTCCCCGAATTTAAATTTAAACATCTCAATACTAAAACATTTCAGTGAAAAGTCCAAATCGTCGGGGCTCCGAATCATCAATACATATAACGCGTCGTAGCGCAATGCATGCGCATGAAAAACGAGTATATCAATCAAAAGTAAAACTCCGTCAAGCGTCGCGCAATTATCCGAGTCATGGGGAAGACATCAATGTCTAAATCCAAAACGAAACCAATATAATATACTCAAAACTATACATGTACATATCATCGAAACATCTGAAGAAATGCATGCCAAACCTTTCAAATCTCTTTGCAATGTGCATATCACTGCACAGTGGCAGACGTCTATTGTAAGAAAATATTTATATGTACATATATGCTTTGTTTAACATACACGTCCCGCCGTTTGAAAACAATGTTAGAAGGATTTCCTTTATAAAATGTTTCGTGTCATCTTGGACACGTAGGTAAATACTGAGACTATAGCTCCCTTTTTGGAAATCCCTTCGATAACTATCGATGCATGCAAAAATATACTCAGGTATTGTCCTCTGACTAGTCCTGCCCAGCTACTATACCAAATAGTAAATATCAAAAAAACGTACTGCTCAAAAAATCAATCCCAAAATGTGCATAAGAATGCCGCGTGCGTCTGGTGCGCACAGAAATCGAAATCTATAAATGTGCCATACGTATGCACAGAAACAACATCTAAGTTCAACGGGTGTGCACGAACACCTGTCATAGGCAACGGGTGTGCCTGACAACAATTATCAGGTGCATCTGACATGCATGAAGAATCCCGATTTAGTGCATCTGGTGTGCACCAAAATCGCATCTCATAACATGCGCCCAACATGCACGAAAATCCAAATCAGGTGTATCCATCATGCACGAAGAAAAATCTAAATCATGTGCACCCAACATGCATGGAATTACGAAATCCAATATCAAGCGCCGGATATGCGCAAAATCCAATCCAAGCGTGCCAAATATGCGCAAGAATCCAAATCAAACGCGCAGAGTGCACGAAATCAACATCAATATCATAATCGAAATCGACGGTATACAATAAACCTCAATCCAAATCAGGTATACCGCGGTATATAATCTCACAACCATGTGCATCAGCGTGCACAAATCAAATCAAAACACTAAAAGTGCATGAAAACTATGCCGAAAGCATAAGTCAAATCACATGCATAACATAGGCATGAAATCAAAATCAACATATCGAATGACATCAAACCGAAGTCAGGTGCAACCGTGGTGCAAAAAATACGTATCAATGCACTGTAAGTATATATGAACTATACCGAGTGTAACAACCAAATCGTGTACGTACCATATGCACAAAATCAACCCAGCGGTATGAAATCCATGAAATCATAAACATGTGCGACCAAGGCATAAAACGCTATTAAGTGCAATAATTGTGCACAAATCATAAATCAATACAACGGTGTATAAAGCATATCTTAAGGGTAATAACTATGCACAAAATATGAATACCCAGTAGATACAACCATGGTGCACGAAAACAAATATCATGAAACTCAGTCATCAAGACTAAATCATGCGAATAGATCGCCCAAAATATCGAAATCCAAGGTGACGGATACGTGACAATCGAATCACCAAATCACAAATCATAAATACCGTCGTCGATACTTCCTCCTTCAAAGTCGAGAAGGTGTCGGTGCATCCAAACCTAGCAGAGCAAGATATCTACTTGCCTCCTGTTCATGGTCTGGCGCCTAGTGCTTTTAGGCTCTTGTCTCTCACTGTGCATTGCTAGATATATAGCTCCTCGGCTCAACGACCCAATGTGGAATGATGACAGAAACAGTCCCGCTCCGGCACATCCTCTAAAGATCTCTGGCCAACTATCTCGTCGACGATGTCGAACTTTGGCCTACTTGGTGTGCACAATATGACCGCTCCTGGGTCCAAGTCTTCTCGTATAGTATTCCAGAAAGGTCCTGTCGAGGTCTCTCTCAAATCTCGTTTTTGCCGAACTGTTCGGAGGTTATCACCCTTTTCTATATCTGTTTCTTGTTCCGTAACGGCTGCATTCTCATCGCGACTCCTTCTGAAAGATATATCAATAATCAACGCCTCTGCATGCGTATCGCATCTCTGATGTCAGCGGAGTGGAACTTCATCTTGTCGAAATCTCGTGCGAACTCTTTACTCTACTTTTTCTCTAATGTCGACTGCTTTGGATTTGTCTCTTCGTGGCTGCATGGACTGTGCTCCAACGACTATACTCATATCTGGAGTCTCCCAAACACTGCATCCCATCACATGATATCCGAATGATGTCGAACCATTCGATCGATTCGTCAAAACCTCATAATCCCCTAAGAGCTCAACATCTTGAGTACAGTTTAATAATATCGAGTACATGCCACAGCACCTATGGACCAACCGTAGAAGGGCAAACCCAAGCCTCACTAATAGCACCGCTGAACTGCCGCAAACCCTAAGGTTTCAAAGCATTCTCATGGTCATTATGTCAAGTTAGGGTTTCATTCTTCTAGAGGGTCCATAGCATTACTTGCATTTGTCTCTGAATACTTTAAACTTGGAAAATGGGCTTCTGATATTCGATCGTCTCTATCGACTCTCAACGTACCTGCGTGAAGTCGTCTCTAGCTGGAATCAATCAATCTGATGACCTCACAACGGGGTAGGCAACGAATCACATGTCCTAGTCCTTCCTCTATGCGTGACTAGCGATCTTCAATCATATCTCTAAGTACAACTCATACTGCAATAGCTCTAACATCTGGGGTGATATCTCGTCGTTCGCAGCAACAACTGGCTCATTTGTCTGCACGCTGAACAGTGCCTCAATCATCAAATAATCGGTGCATCGACCGTCATCACATTCTGGTTAGCCTCTATCAGTGGCTCAATCCTCTGGTGCTGATCTGCACGTCCGAGAAATCTCGTAAAAGAGATCCATCAAACGCTTACGGCGCGAAAATACAATAAAATGACACCTCTATACAATCGTGTGTCCCTAGAATCACGCCCTGGTCAGTCCTCATCCGTGATGAGCTCATGCTGATGCAACTCTAGCCGTAGCTCTCTCTGCCCGTGTAATCGTGGCAGCAAATACCATAAACCAATAATGATGAGTATAGATCATAGGAATGAATATAATACTGTGCAAGGAAATATACATCTTAAGGCTTCTTAAGCGGAGTAGCGTATTGTAAGTATGCCACGGAACATACACACGGCACGTCACTCTACTTAAGTCACCTACTCCATCAACCAAGGTCAACCTACGTAACGAAAGTTCGGGTCCAATACCCCCTCGACTAAGTCTAAGTTCCGTAAGGTCAAGCCTAAGTTCCGAATATATACAAACGCTCTAGGCTCCGTATAGTTAAACATAGACTCGAACCAAGGTTAACCTAGCGCTCTGATACCAATTTTGTCACGACCCGAAATGGCACGCGACGGGCACTTGAATCATATAAAGTCCATAGGACCCCATCTAATTCAAGTAAGCCAAGAAATCCCGGAAATCTAAACCATTTTAAATAATAAATGAAGAAAAACTGGTTTTAAAGAAGTGGTTTTAGTAGCATATGCCGAATACGCATTTTTAAAATATCAAGTCTTTTCGGAAAATTTCGGCAGAGTTTCCTTTGTAAATACTGGCCCCAAACGGGGTACAACATGAATAATATATGCATAATGATAAAAGGTATCCTCAAGTGGGAGCTAGCTCTTCCTCAATTAACGGTCACAACCACGAAAGCAATATAATATACAACGCCGAAGGGCGAGGATCAAAACTCAAAAGGAAACTCAAAATATCAAGAAAACCATAATAATACAACACGCGACTCTAAGGTCGAAAGAATATACAACTGGTCTCTAAGTCAAATACATATACATGTCTGGTTGATGAAATTTTACTAGATACAACTGAAAATAAGTAAGTACAATGATGGTCATGATGCGAGTAAACCCACCTACCAAAGCAATCACCCAGAAAGAAAGCAGCGTGCTAGAAAGCCGCAATGAAACCTGTACAGCAAAAACCTGCAAGAACTGTGGCACAACGGGGGTGAGTTGCCAACTCATGAGTAGAAAACATCACAGAGCAGAAATCGTATGTATGGCTCAATCCTAGGTCAATACGATCAGCAATATAAATATCCTCAATATGATAAAGTCTGAAGCATGATTAGGTGGCAAGGATAAACATCTAACCATAAGTGTATTACCAAATGCTCGTGTCAGTGCCTCAGGTAGCAACATATCATAAATATAAGGTGTCATCAATGAAATCAGTGTCAACTATAGCATGAAGTCTATAAGTATATGGGTATCATCCAACTATATAATCAATGCCTGTATGCATGTGGATCTCGTCCATGTGTCAACCAATGACACAAAAACATCATGCATGTAGATATCATAAAACATATGCATGGAAGTATGAGGATATAAATCAACGCGTGTCTCTCGCGACACATCAAAATCATGGAACCTGAGTGTCCAGCATCGACACTCGAAAACATCATGAAACCTGTAGCCAATATCGGCACATAAATCCTCATATATATAGGGCTCCGTCGGTCCGGATCGGCCCATATCATCTCTCAACTCCGGTCGGTATCCTCCGGATATCCGCCGAGCCCAAATACAATAACTGGTAGGTAGTAGTCCCTCTTCCATGCTCACCGTCTATATACACAACATCCCTTTCTTGCCTCAGGGTACCATACCGGGACCACCATGTACCCGCACATGGCTCACGAATCCTCCTCGCATGTGGTGTGTATATATATATATATATCTATCAGAACGGATGAAACTCATGGTCGACGCACTGAAATATCATATCAAAAGAAACTGGGTTTTTAAAACAGTACATACTTTCCTTTGAAATACCCTCGGTTTTCAAATCCAGAAATTCATGGAAACAACATATCTCAATGCGTATAATCATAAAGCATACTGTATGCGACATATAACAGAATGTAAATATATCCGTATATCATGCAACCTGGAACAGTAATATGCACATATCGAGGGAAAACCGCTCTTGTTAAATGAATCCAGTTTTAAAATATATCTTGCGGTTCCCAAATCTCCAAAATCAAGCCAGAATCATCTATGTACGTGCAAATAGTTATGTAAGCAAGTATGAGTGTACAAAATGTCTTTGTGCCAATATGGATGTACAAGTAGGTACATACGCAAGTACGAGTGTACAATATCTATGTGCGCCAATATGGATGTACAAATAGGTATATACGCAAGTATGAGTGTAAAATATGCATGTGCGCCAATATGGATGTACCAGTAGGTATATACGCAAGTATGAGTGTACAATATGCATGTGCGCCAAAATGGATGTACAAGTAGGTATATACGCAAGTATGAGTGTACAATATGCATATGCACCAAGATGGATGTACAAGTAGGTATATACGCAAGTATGAGTGTACAATATGCATGTGAGCCAATATGTCATGCAAGGGGTCATATCCTGATGCAACAGTCCTATTGTGTAGTGACATGGCAGTTATCGATGATGAAGTGAGTGAGCCGGCAAGCAGGTGTACGTGGAACATACGCATCATCGATAATGGTGCTGGTATCCTGGTCGCATGGGTTTAATATAGTAATAAACACATTTGAACATGCAACGTGATACGAATAGAAAGAATATGCGGAAAATGAACAATAAACACAACAGTGAAGAATCTACATCAACATATAAATGTCATACAGTTTTTGCCATTTGAAATAAGACGAATCGTCGTGTTTAGAAAAATAAGGGCTACGGTGTTTTTAAGAAAAGATGCGTCTTTTGAAAATATTCGTAGAATCCCTTGACCTGTCTTTAAAATACTCACGATTCATTAGTTTTGAAATAGGTATGACTCGGGTCTAGTCTAACATCTATAAGCACTACAGAACTAAACGAACAGTTTAACCGAAAGGGTAAGGGAAACCACCTAAATCTGAGTCGATATACATAGAAATATAATAGTCGGTGATCCCGCCTCAATAGTATCAAATACGATACAATATACAATATGACATCCTCGAGTCAAGAGTGAGGATCTATCATCAATATATAGCTCGTACGTAAATCCGTCGTACGGCATCCCAAATCTGGGTACGGGTCAAAATATCACATTCATCTCATCATTTACCTAGTATCCTTATCATCATATCTCATGAACTGGGGTACTGATCTAAGTCTAATACCATCTGATACCATATATATATATATATATATATATATATATATATATATATATATGCATGTATGAAAACACACGCCTAAAATCCCGCTAAAATCTCATGTCGTATCTCATAATACAAATCTAAACATATCACCGATCTCGTGGCATCATACCCAATCTCATCGACTCATCTCCAAATATTATCCACTATCCTCATTATCTATGTGTAGGTATACGTATATATATATATATATATATGCCTAGTCCCTTACCGTTGTGTGTGTGTATACATATCCCCATATACGCACAAGTAATAACAATAATGCATGCAAGGGTGTGTGTGCGTGTGTGCAAACCTACCCTATGGTTCGCGACTATGAAATCAACCACGACACTATCATCCAAATTCACAACACATCTGTAAATATATAACATGTCATCAACTACACTACGAACTGCGGGGGTGCTATAGGCCATCCACCCGACTTCCCCCGTAGATGTGTATCTACTCACCTTGAGTTTCGCTTGCCGATGCAGACGTCTTCACGCGCTTTCTTGGTCTCGAAGTCCACATGGGGGTACCTACATGTTACAACGTATCATATCGTATTAAAATCTAAATCGAAACCAAAACGACACGGTAAAAGCCTATAGGTTAGAACCTATGGACTCCGTTTTCAAAACCACCAAATTACACTTGATATAGACGTACAAACATCAAGTGATCAAATGCAATACCAAATATCAAAACTGGAATTCGTAAACAACACTAAACACAAGGCAGAAACCAAGAAAACATGCTCCATATTTTAGTTCAGGGAAAACCAAGGTGCACAAACAACACTGGGGTGATATATAGGGTGTATATAACCTACAGAAGAAACCTGGGCACCTATCTTGACCAAGTGGCCGGCCACATCCTCAAAAATTCCGGCCAGCTCTGTTTTGGGAGTGGGTATGGGGTTCGTCTTGCTACAGGGGGTTCCTAGGGGTCAATTCTAGTCCTCTGTTATTGTTTGCTTAACTTGTAATTAGCCCAGGTTATCCCAGATTCCTCTGCACACCCTAAAACTCACAAAACCGATATGGAAAGTTTCTGTTTTTAGTGATTTGGGTTTCAGTTGGGTTTGGTCTGGGTTTCTATCATTATAGGGGGTCTAAGGTCACCAATAAGGCTCAAGTTCACTGACACAACTCAATTATTAACCTAACCCTCTCTAGAAATCTTCAAACTTCACAAAACACCACTTAATCACATCTAAACATGTACTTGTGCTAAAGTGAAAGAAAATCCACACAAATGGTTAAGAGGTTACCTCATTTGGCACTCATGAATCCCCTAGAGTATCAAAATCCCATTTTTCTTTGTCCAAAGTGTAGCTTGTGAGCATATGCATGTTTTTTGTGAAGAGGGGATGGACTTTGGATGAAGTTTTGAAGCTTGAATGAAGAGAAAAAGAAGAAGAAGAAGAAGAAGGAGAAGGGGAAAGGGAGGGGATGCTGCTGAATAAGCTTGGAGGGAGTGAGGGAAAGAGAGGGAGTGTCCAAGGTCAAAGCACCATGCCTCATAACTACCCCCCATGCTTATTTGTTTACTCTTTTCTTATCTTTTTCTTTTCTTTTGTTATCTTTTCTTTTACTCAATTAAAACAACAACTATGCTATAAATAACAAGAAAGAAAAGCCATGACAAAGTGTAACAAGTGCTAAAAATGACATGTGTATGTCATGTGCACAAAAATCGTTGATGCACGATTAGCGATATTTAATCGCGATTAGCACAAAATTAGTGTATAAAAATTCATAAAATTTCATAATTTGATTAAATCACATAAAGCACTCTCTGTTTTAGTAATTTCAATAATTTTCCAAATTTTTCCCAATTTATCGGTATTTAATTATACCGCCTTATTAAAATATTCATTATTTAATTATAAAAATTCCCAAAAGTAATATTTTATTTTTTATGAAATGTCACAGCCTGTATCAGTCAAACCCTGGGGAGCAGCACTGCATAGCAGTAAAGAACATTCTCATGTACCTGAGAAGGACTATGGAAATGTTCTTGGTTTACGGCGGAAAAGACCTCCAGATTGAGACCTTTGCTGACTCCAGCTTCCAGAGTGAAAAGGATGACTCCAAGTCCATGTCACGTTATGTCTTTACCCTCAATGGAGGGGCGGTCTGTTGGAAGAGTTCCAAGCAGGACACCGTTGCTGACTCGACGATGGACGCGGAGTATATCGCTGCTTCTTACGCTGCAAAAAAAGCAGTCTGGATGAGGTAGTTCTTAACAGATCTTCAGGTGGTTCCGTCCATTGTTGATCCAATATCTCTGTATTATGATAACAATGGGGATATAGCTTTAGCAAAGGAACCCTGGTCCCATCTGTAATACCCAGTTCCTTTAAAAGAAATTTTTGTATTTATAAATAAACATTTTCTATATTTTCCCTATTTAAATATTTCAATTATTTTTCTCTATTAAATATTTCTATTTTTCCTAATAGTACCCAAACCCAACCCAATCCCTTCTCTTTCTCATTTCTTTTCTTTCTTCTTTTTTTTTCTCTTCTCCTTTCCCCCAAGCCGGCCCAGCCCATTGCCCATTCACTCACGCCCGACCCGACACACACACCCGACCCATACCTCACCCGCTTCTTCTTCTTCTTCTTCTAATTCTTCTTCTTCTTCTCGTTCTCCTTTTCCCGCTCTTCGCACCAACTCCCCACTTCTCGCGCCCGCTTCCCCACGACCAGCTCCCCTCTATCGCCAACGCCTCCCTCTCTTCTCGCAACTGCTCCTCACGACCCACGCCCACACCGCGACGGCCGCACCCACTCCCCTTCACTGCCTCCTCTCCTCTGCTACGAAGCCGACGACCCCAACAACCCCCGCACGACGCGCTCCCTCCCACAACTGCTCCTCACCCCAACGACCCTCCTCGCCTCCATCGTCCTTGCTTCCTTCTCACAACTGACCCATCTCCTCAGTCCTCCATTCCTCCACTCGCGAAGCCCTTTCGAACTCTTCACCTCCCCGAAACGTCACCTTCTTCCTCTCACCCTCCAAGATCCAAGGCCGACCCCCCTCACAACCTCTTCTCGCTGCCTGCTGCCGCCACCGCACCTCCAGGTAACCACCGCGCCGCCAAGTCCCCACGAGCTTCAACCTTCACCCTTTATCAAGCCTAAGTCGAGCCTCCTCCCACCATCGCCTTCTCCTTCGTCATCGTCCTTGATCCCTCACATCGCCTCTATCTCATCGAAACCGCCACCATCGACGTAGGCTCCCTCTTCTTCCTCCATTCCCGAGTAACGCCACACCGCCACGGCATCACCCGAGCCTTTCTCCTCCTCCAACCTTCCCTCCAGCAACCGAGAAACCCACCGCACTCCGTAACCTCCCACAGCGAAGCACTCCTTTACTCATCGCTGCCGTCGGCCAACACTACCGTCGAGCAGCCACTGCGACCACCACCTTGAGCTGCCTTACCTCCTCCATCTCTACAACGCATCAAGCTGAGAACCCCCTTTGGCCAAGCACCATTTGTATCAAGCCGAGCCTAGGCCAGTGATCAAACCCTGCCACCGCCGCTTCAACTCGATGGTGATTCGACGACGTGCACCGAATGTTCGATGAAATGCCGAAATGAGATTCCTCATGAGTTTTTGCCGTGAAACTTTTCCCCGAGGCAAGTATTCATTGCTCTAACGTGATGTTACCGCTATGTTCCTCCCCTTATGCATCATCGATCATCTATTGTTGTATATTTTGCATATGTACATTATTTTGCAGTGAAAATAGTTTTATTAATGTTCAGTTTTTGTGGAATATTATATCGCGCAACCAAGTTGTGGAATTTTTGTGGGTTACTCTGCCTAGAGTTTGATAATTTGGTCTAATTGAAACTTATAGGGGACTTGTAGATCTGTTTTCCTATAAATTTTGGTTGTATTAGGTGGAGCGTCGGATTTAATACAGATTTTTGAATTGAATGTTGTGTTCTGGGAATTCCACATTTCTGGGTGTTTCCTGCAGTCATCATGTTGCTAGGTTTTGGGCTTGAATTCGTGATGATATTGTTAGTTATATGTATGCCCTAGAGGCCATTACTGTACATAGGATGTATATTGTAGTGGATGCTGGGACATGTATAGGGAGGACTTTCTTGCTCGACATGATAGTATGCTATCTTGTTGCTCTTTATCTTAACGTATACACTGATTGTCTCTCTGTTACATGTTGGTAAAGCCCTTAGGATGTGTACTTGACTACCTGGACTATGATGCGGATCATACTAGTGGGGACATGGTAGTCCATAAGTACATCCTTCAAGGTCCCTACTTGTGGGTGTATCGAGACGGGGCATCGATATACCAGAGTAGACTAGCGTATAACTTCTCGACCCATACAGATGGGCGATGGATGATCCTATATCCATTGGTGTTTGACATCAGAGATGATATACGGGTGCTCAGTGGAGACTGGGTACACTGGACGGACTCGCCGAGAACTCCCAGATGGTATTATACCTTACGTCAGCTGGTAGTTCTCTGGTGACACTGGTACAGGTTAGTCTGTAGACCCGAGATCGTCATAGAGCCTTGTGTGATTTCCACTGTACTTTGATTGCCACCTTACCACGTCCAAGAGGGCGTGCAAAACGGTGGTTTTTGGGTACAGTCCTGAATATCATGGGGGCAATGAGCGATAGGAGGGGATTCGTCTCTCCCGGTATAGGGAGTTGATGTTGCGCTGTGTTCAATTGGCTATAACTGGAAATCCCTGGCCAGGGTTGCTGAGATTTACTGGTAAGTGTTACCAGTAGTTTCTCGAACTGTTATAGACCTCATATCGACACGAGTTATCGAGCTATTGGGGTCTGACCTTTACCACCCCTAGGCAAGATATGCGACATATCATACGACGAGACCGGACTGTACGGTAAGTGTTACTGGTTGGATTCATAGGAGTGTGAGCGGGCTTGCTCATTGATCTTCTGATCGCTCAATACCCGGGTGGCCGTTACGTTTAGCAGACCGCTTGCGGCTTGTGGGTGTTTGATATGATCATCACCTGCTGCCGGCGTATTGACGAGTCTTTAGAGTCCTACACCGAGGTTTCCTGGCTCAAGCGAAACGAAATAGGAGCGCATATGAGATATGTGCGGGACCGAGAATAATACCAGTATGTGATACTTTATTCTATTCTCGCGATCTGTATCATTGGACGGTTATATGAGATATAGCCGGGTTACCGAATCAAGTGTTGATTCGATATATTGATACACGAGATATTAGTCGGTTATATGCAGTATGA
Organism: Agapanthus africanus; assembly: GCA_030015575.1. Taxonomy (NCBI): domain Eukaryota; kingdom Viridiplantae; phylum Streptophyta; class Magnoliopsida; order Asparagales; family Amaryllidaceae; genus Agapanthus; species Agapanthus africanus. Next base: position 421,051,323 of record CM057345.1, on the reverse strand, counting down.
CCGGATCATTAAATCAAGTGTTGATTTAATGATTTAATGTATAATTATATATTAGATATATTACTTTACATTGACTAGTATTGTTCACTTAAGATGGATTTTCTCACTTGATTTGCACAAGTAGTATATGTGAAATATTTTTGTGCACTTGATTGTATCATGTTTGATGATACATGCAAACTTGGGTGTGTGTATGCTATAGACCATGTTTAGATAATGGTTAGGGTTTCATTTGTTTTATTTCATTTATTTTTGACAAAAATGAAATGGTGGCTAACTTTTTTTTTTTTTGCTTTGAGCTTCATGAAGCTTCTCAGCAATATCTACCATTTTGTTTTATCCTAAACCTAACCATTACCTAAACCCTAGTTTATTCTCTACATGAGTTTACTAACCCAAGGTTGCTATATGATAAGCATCACTTGAATTTTCTTTTGGAATATAATTCATTTTCTTTTCTTCTTCTTTATCTTTTTCATGAGTTGAAGAATGCTTACTAGAAAATTCTAAGTGATGATTCCAAGTGAGAAATCCAAATCCAAAATGAACCCACTTCCTATTTTTTCATTCTCTACCACTTGCCATGTAGTAGAGTGTGTTATCTTCACAAGTTTCATGACCAAGTAAAGATGGAGCTTGAGTTTGAGTCGCCTCGACGTAGATCATCTTCGGCATCGAAGTCAACGACCTAGCCCGCCCATTTCTCCGATGAAACCGTCGCTAGAGTCCGGGATCCGATGATCACAGCGGAGGGATGTCAACACGGAACTTTAGAAGTGGAGGACCGGATCTACAAAGGTTGTATTTCCATTCACTTAGTAGCAAAGTTGTTTGCCTGCATTCTTTTTCGCCTTACCTCTAGTAATCGATCTAGGTTAGGGTTTCTCGGCACCAGAAAATTTGAATTTGGCATGGTTGATGCCTTGTGGAACCTCTTGAGTGTGCCTAGGAACCCAGTATCAGAGCCTTAGGCGAAGTGTAGACGTTGTTAGAATTCCGATTGAGTCACGAAACCCTAATCATTAACCCTCTCTGTACATTTTCTGTAAATATGGATTTTTGTGAATTAAAAATTGTCAAAAAAATTCAGCAGGGTTTTATAGGAGTTACTGTGCAGCACGTGACCATAACTCGACTAAATCGCCGCGGAACCGCGGCCCCACCCTGGCTTGAGCGGCGGTTCCGCGGCCATATTAGTGAATTGTGACACGTGGTTTGCACAGTAATCTCTCTCTGTAAGTTCTGTGTTTTATGGGAATTTTTAACTTATATTCAACAGTTGAATTTTCTGGGTTGTATTGGGGATTCGATGATTCGATCGGAAACTTTAACTGCGTCTATGTGTTTTTCTGGATAATTTAGAATATGTTAAAAAGTTCGACCGGATATAAATACCCAATTTTTCCCCTGCCGGAAAATTTCCAAGTGTTGGATTTTTCCGTGGTTTAAGAACGTTCTAAGTAGTGCAAGTAACGCGATGGACCCTCTAGAAGACAACAAACCTTAACTCGATTATGTGACCGTCTTGAACTGCCCTTTGAACCTTAGGCTTTGGGGCAGTACGGCGTGCCACATGTGAGGCGTTGGCTTGACCCTTCTACGGCTGGACCGTTGGTACTGAGGCATGAAGTGAATGTTTTTAAACTTATTTCATGTGTTGAGCTGTTCTGGGAAAACTTGGGTGTTTGATTGTTCGATCAAAAAGTTTAACATTTTCTATTTATCTGGAATGTGATACAATATTTGGAATCCACAAATAGTTATGAGATAACTGAATGAAGGTTATAAACATAGCAGTTTAGTCTCACTTGATCGGTTGCCACGGAATTTTGATGCGATCAAAAGTCTGTCGCAATCGCGTAGCGTACGCGGATACTCGCCGGTAAACTTAATAGATAGCTACACCCCATAGCCCCGACCAAGTGACTATAGGAGAACTCCGTCGCCGAAAGCATCCGTTCGGGTGCTCGCGGCAACGGTGTTCCGCCTTAGTGCACTTCGTTGACGGTATCGGGGGTGCGGCCGTCTACTAAAGTTTGCCGAGCATTCGGTCAGGATGCCGGGAATCTTGTTGATTTGCCCGACTAGATATTGAAAAGTGTTTTCGATAAATGAGACTAAAATGCGGGGTTTATAATTGTTAGGCATGTGATGTCTAAGAAATTCATTTGATTAGGCATGCGATGTCTAAAGAGTTTGCGGATTCAAACTGTTGTAGTTTTACACTTTCTTTTCTGCGACCGTAAGTGTAATATGCGATATCGCCGGTTTCGTTGTTATATGTCAACGACAATTGGGATAGACATACTTACTTACGTTGATGACATGTGATGTTATGTGTTGCTGGATATGTTATATTGGATCGTCGTGTTTGAATAGCCTGGGTTTTTTTATGTGAGATGAGTGTTTTTCATTTTCATTCATGTAAAAACTTGTATGTAATATACTTTTACTGGGGCACTTCCAGGTTGCGGATGTTGTCACCATTTGTATATTATTTACTTTTCCGCACTAGGATAGACCCAAGGAGGAGGGCACAAGTAACCGGGTTCTGGAGTCCAGAGGGAGACCAACTCGAGGAGTCGAGTCTGGGTCTCCTAACTCTAGAATTGATAGGGTTGCTTGCCTCTCTCGTAGGGGTCTAGGGGTGTGGGTTTGGCTATTCATCGCGACCGTGGAATCCGTGTTTTATACTGGCTCCTATTGAAAACACGGACGTCCTAGTATATCCAATGTTTCATATGATTCTTCTGCTGTGATATCCGTGATGTGATCATTTGATATGTTATGATAGATACTATATATAGTATATATGATATATTATATAGACGTTACTTATGTTTTACACCCGCGCTAGCCCTGCCCCGCTCTGCCGTTAGTCACCTAACCTAACGGTGCACGAGGGGACATCGAGGCGAATGCGGATGGCATAAGTGTACGTCGTATTTATCTGTGATGTTTAGGTAACTTAAATGATGGGACTTCATTAATGAGATTAATGAAATAAAAGAAACCTAAAGATGTTATGGAATCGAATTTTCAAAAACAGGTAGCTACAGTTCTTGCTTTGCATCGCGGTGTTCCTTGTAGAACATCCTGCACCTTATTCGATGAGGAAAGGGCCGACGATCCCTTCACCGGGAGTGACCCCTTTAGCAATAACTGGCAGATGCTACAACCCTCGGTTTGAATTTTGATTGCTTCTATAGTTTTTGCTTTGCACAGCGGTATATATGATATATCCTGCACCTTATTCGATGAGGAAAGGGCCGACGATCCCTTCACCGGGAGTGACCCCTTTAGCAAAACTAGAAAAGCCTCAAAAACACTCCATTTTAAAATCATTTGATTCTACAACGATATCAAGTTCATTACGCAATAGGTTTTCAGAAAAACCTGTCGTAGCCCGCCGTCATTTCAGATAAGTCCTACTTAGTATTCGTGCTACGTTTGTTGACCTCCATCAAGGCGTAGTTTGCGGTAACTAACTAGTATTTATCTGCTTATGCATATGATGCAGATTGGATTAGGGTAGTCGTGCGACCTTATTGACCTTCGTCAAGGGTCGTGCGGGTAGGTTTGATTCAATCAAGAAATGACGGGTTGAACTTGACTAGTAGCCTATGGTTTGTTGACCTCCGTCAAGGTCATAGGGTGCTAGGGGCAAAATTATCGGGAATTTCAAGTGTTGAAATTTGCAATGAGATTGCATACCTTCTATGAGATAGTTGGATCCCGATACCCGCTGCGAGTAAGAGTTACACCTGGGAGAGTTTTACACATTACAATTAGTCGATCAAGTAGGTGTCTAGAAAGGTGTTAACGAGGTTACGCCTCTGGGAAAATGAGGTTTACATTAATTAGGTTCGTGCGAAAGCACGACCTCCCTCAAAGTACCGACACTGGCCTGGCTGAAAGATTGGCGAACTTGTAGTGTGTAATTAATCCCGGCTAGTCTTTCCTTTTAGGGTTTGAAGGATGATTTGATAAAAACAGTGGGAGCCATCCTGATTAGATAAAATAATAACCAATCTGATCTTGCAAGAGCACACGCTGAGTGTTTTCTTCTCTCTCTCTCCTGGTAGCGACCATATCACGCCTTAATCAAGATAATAATACGGATGTACTGACCGAACCCGCTTGTTATACTGAGCTGGGGAATGTTGGTCCCGCTCCAACTTATAATTGTTATAAGACAGAACAGGAAATAGAGGAATACCAGAATTCCTATGCCGCCTAAACGAAGAAAGTGCATATGATGCATCTCCTTCGGGTGTGTTCATTACAAAAAACTGTTTCTCTGTATCCTCTACTTCCTGCGTATTTGATACCGGATCAGGATCCCAGATATGTAATCTGTTACATAGGGCTACAGAAAGGTAGAGAACTGAGAACGGGTGATAAGTTTCATGAGACAGAAAATGGTCAAGTGTTGCAGCCAAGTCTGTTGGTCACTGTCACCCTGTATTCCAGAATACATTGATTCTGAACAAATGTTATTAGATACCGAACCTGATATGCAAAATCATATCAGTCTCTTTATTAGTAAAGAAGGATATAATTTTGTATTGTTGGATAATGTCTTGAACATTTCCTATATCAAAAGTTGATCGGTTCAGGCACGTTATCTAAAAGCATTGATGTTCTAAATCAAACTACAGTTCGTAGTATACAGAACACACACAAGAGGAAGAGTTCAGAAATGAACGGATCTTTCTTGTGGTATTGTAGACTAGGTCATATCAATGCGACCCGACTAGCTTAAGTTACATTTTAGATGCATATTTAAATCAGTTTGAATTTACATCTTGTGAAACTTGCTGGTCATGTCACAGAGATAGGATGACCATAGCTCTGTTTAATGGAAACAGAGAAAGAGTTATTGAACTCTTGGGATGATACATGTTGATGTATAAAGGTCCCCTGTCTACACATACCAGGACAGGGTCATTGTACTTCATTACATTCTCTGATAATCTCTCAAGATTCAGACATATGTTCCTGTTGAAACACAAGTCCGAAACTTTTGAGATATTCACAGAATATAAGTTAGAAGTAGAGAACCAAAATACGGGTATAAGTATTAAGTCCTTTGATGTGATCAGGGAGGAGAATACTTAAACAGGAAAATCCTAGACTATTCTAAAGGAGAATGAGATTCTCTCTCAGCATTACTCCTCCGAATACACCATAGCACGATGGTATATCGGGGCGGAGCAATTGCACCCTATTCGATATGGTGCGCTCTATGATGAGTACTACTGAGTTACCTGTTTCCTTTTGGGGGTTATGCACTTGAGAAGCTGCATACCTATTGAATTAGGTTCGAATCAGATCACAGCCTACCACTCCATATGAGATATGGTATGGGAAAAGCCCATGTCTTAAGCTAGTTATGATTTAGGGTTGACCGGCCTATGTCTAAAAGCAAAATCCGGACAAGCTCGAGGCAAGGTCTGTAATGTAGAACTGGAAAGGTTCCAGCTATACAAACTACAGCAGATGATTTGATAGAACCAAAGGATTCAATAGTTACCAACGAACCTCAGCCTCTCCGCCGATCTAGTAGGGTTCCTCACCCACCTGAGAGACACTTCGGTTTCTCTATGACAATGGGAGCAAGGATTGCATCATGAGATGATGACCCAACTAGTTTCAAGCTGGCCATCAGGAGTAAGACTCTATAAGAATGGCTGGATACTTAGTGATCTGAGATGGAATCCTTATACACAAACAAAGTATGGACTTTGGTTGCTTTATCTGAAGGGTTAAATCCCCATCAGGAGCAAGTATATCTTGCGAAGATTACTTGGTGTACATGGAAAGGTTGAGACTTTCAAAGCTAGACTTGTTAAAGGTTTGCATCGTAGACCGGTTGTGGCTAATAATGAAACCTTTTCTAGGGCCTATGCTTAAGTCCATCCAGATCCTACTTGCCACAGCTACAAACCATGACTACGATATCTGGTGGTTTGGTGTCATGACTACTTTTCTAAATGATGATTTGAAAAAAAGCGTCTATAAGTACTCAGCCAGAAGGCTTCGTAGACAGTGGGAGCAGCGGAAACGTGAGCAAGATGTTTTATGTGATAAAGCAGGCATCGTGGAGTTAGAACATCTGTTTTGATGTGGTAGTCAAAGAGTTTGACTTCATCAAAATGGTAGAAGAACCTTGTAAATACAAAAAGGTAGTAGAGAGTATGGTGGTGATCCTTGTAGAGTACGTGGATGACATACTCTTGATAGGGAAGGAGTTTCCTATGCTACGCTCGGTCAATCTCCGCTTATCATAATAATTCCCCATATAGGATCAAAGTGATACCTCCGAAATCCTGGGTTTAGGATCTATGAGATAGATCTAAATGGATGTTAGGATACTCACTAGATATAGTGAGATGGTATCAATTGATCCTGGGGAGAATCACTGGAAGTGTTACAGGGTGATAAGGAAGACTGAATGTCAGTCACAGGCATTGTCTTTACCCTTAGTAAAGGGACGGTATGTTGGAAGAGTTCCAAGCTAGATACCGTGGCTTACTAGACGATATGAGCTGGATACATCGCTACCAAATATGCTACCAAAGAGGAAGTCTGGGTGTATATTGGTTCATGAGATGAACTTCGTTCCTACCATTGTGAAACAATGGAGTTGTGGCTTATGCCAAGGAACGCCCGTCCCGTCAGTGATCCAGACATATTCTAAGGCAGTATCACCTGATCATGGAGATAGTTGATCTCCAGGGTGATCGAGGTTAGGAGAGTAGACTCAGAGGACAACACGGCGGATCCACTCACAAAGGCCTTTTCCCAGAGAGAGACTTTTATGGGATGGTTGAGTATGAGATACTGCAACCACTGCTACAGATGGCCTTAGTGCAAGTGGGAGATTGTTAGTTATATGTATGCCCTAGAGGCCATTACTGTACATAGGATGTATATTGTAGTGGATGCTGGGACATGTATAGGGAGGACTTTCTTGCTCGACATGATAGTATGCTATCTGGTTGCTCTTTATCTTAACGTGTACGCTGATTGTCTCTCTGTTACATGTTGGTAAAGCCCTTAAGATGTGTACTTGACTACCTGGACTATGATGCGGATCATACTAGTGGGGACATGGTAGTCATTAAGTACATCCTTCAAGGTCCCTAGTCGTGGGTGTATCGAGACGGGGCATCGATATACCAGAGTAGACTAGCGTATACCTTCTCGACCCATACAGATTGGCGATGGATGATCCCATATCCATTGGTGTTTGACATCAGAGATGATATACGGGTGCTCAGTGGAGACTGGGTACACTGGACGGACTCACCGAGAACTCCCAGATGGTATTATACCTTATGTCAGATGGCAGTTCTCTGGTGACACTGGTACAGGTTAGTCTGTAGACCTGAGATCGTCATAGAGTCTTGTGTGATTCCCACTGTGCTTTGGTTTCCACCTTACCACGTCCAAGAGGGCGTGCAAAACGGTGGTTTTTGGGAACAGTCCCGAATCACCTGGAGGCAATGAGCGATAGGAGGGGATTCGTCTCTCCCGGTATAGGGAGTTGATGTTGCGCTGTGTTGGATTGGCTATAACCGGAAATCCCTGGCCAGGGTTACTGAGATTTACTGCGAAGTGTTACCAGTAGTTTCTCGAACTGTTATAGACCTCATATCGACACGACTTATCGAGCTATTGGGGTCTGACGTTTACCACCCCTAGGCAAGATATGCGACATATCAGACGACGAGACCGGACTGTACGGTAAGTGTTACTGGTTGGATTCACAGGAGTGTGAGCGGGCTTGCTTGTTGATCTTCTGATCGCTCAATACCCGGGTGGCCGATACGTTTAGCAGACCGCTTGCGGCTTGTGGGTGTTTGATATGATCATCACCTGCTGCCGGCGTATTGACGAGTCTTTAGAGTCCTACACCGAGGTTTCCTGGCTCAAGCGAAACGAAATAGGAGCGCATATAAGATATGTGCGGGACCGAGAATAATACCAGTATGTGATACTGTATTCTATTCTCACGATCTGTATTATTGAACGGTTATATGAGATATAGCCGGGTTATCGAATCAAGTGTTGATTCGATATATTGATACACGAGATATTAGTCAGTTATATGTGGTATGACCGGATCATTAAATCAAGTGTTGATTTAATGATTTAATGTATAATTATATATTAGATATATTACTTTACATTGACTAGTATTTTTCACTTAAGATGGATTTTCTCACTTGATTTGCACAAGTAGTATATGTGATATATTTTTGTGCACTTGATTGTATCATGTTTGATGATACATGCAAACTTGGGTGTGTGTATGCTATACACCATGTTTAGATAATGGTTAGGGTTTCATTTGGTTTATTTCATTTATTTTTGACAAAAATGAAATGGTGGCTAACTTTGTTTTTTGTTTTGAGCTTCATGAAGCTTCTTAGCATTATCTACCATTTTGTTTTATCCTAAACCTAACCATTACCTAAACCCTAGTTTATTCTCTACATGAGTTTACTAACCCATGGTTGCTATATGATAAGCATCACTTGAATTTTCTTTTGGAATATAATTCATTTTCTTTTCTTCTTCTTCATCTTCTTTATGAGTTGAAGAATGCTTACTAGAAAATTCTAAGTGAGAAATCCAAATCCAAAGTGAACCCACTTCCTATTTCTTCATTCTGTACCACTTGCCATGTAGTAGAGTGTGTTATCTTCATAAGTTTCATGACCAAGTGAAGATGGAGCTTGAGTTTGAGTCGCCTCGATATAGATCATCTTCGGCATCGAAGTCAACGACCTAGCCCGCCCATTTCTCCGATGAAACTGTCGCTAGAGTCCGGGATCCGATGATCGCAGCGGAGGGACGTCAACACGGAGATTTAGAAATGGAGGACCGGATCTACAAAGGTTGTATTTCCATTCACTTAGTAGCAAAGTTGTTTGCTTGCATTCTTTTTCGCCTTACCTCTAGTAATCGATCTAGGTTAGGGTTTCTCGGCACCGAAAAATTTGAATTTGGCATGGTTGATGCCTTGTGGAACCTCTTGAGTGTGCCTAGGAACCCAAGAGATAAGGTGATCTTGTCTCCATTGAAGTTGTATAACTTTTCGGGTTGATAATCATGGATATATGACTTATTGTATTTGGACATCGGATTTAGGAGATATCGGCCGGCTGTCCAGTGAGTTTGAGCGGTGACATCATTTTGCGATTGTATTTATACTAGGAGATTGTTGATGATATTCTAGGATATGAAACTAGACTCATTGATCTTATTATAAAAATTTGGTTTTGGATTCAATGATCTTGTTTTCCATTTTTAAAGGAATTTCTAAGTGAGGCTAAATTCCGCATATTTTACGGATTTGGATCCATTATGGATTTCCATTTTTATCGTGACATCTTGTTTACTCTTGATTTCTCATGCTGTTACGTGCATATGCATCACTTGATCTCTTGCACATTACATGATTGATCTCGCGCTTGCGTACTTGTTCATATTTACTTGACTATCAATGCTCACTCGATTAAGTGCATATTACATGTTCATTACTTGCATCAACTTTGGCAGTCACAATTTTGATGGTTGTGTATTTCTTAAAAGATAATACATATTGAGCCAAGCCTCGTAGTTACTGAGCCCAAGCTCCACTTCAAGCCCAAGCATCCCATCTCACCGAGCTCACCTCGTTGCTGTTGCCACGGCCGTGCCGTTGCCGTTGTCGTGTTGTTACTGCTGCCTCGTTGCACCGTCACCAGGCAAGTTTCTGAACTTGCTATCATGCTACATATACTCAAATATACTTATTTATGCGTACGTAATAAATCATTATAAAACCCCATACTTGTGGTTATTAAAACTCGATAATCATCTTTTGATATTCATATTTATATTTGTTCCGATCACTTAAAATTCCTGTTTCGTGATATATAGATCGCGTACTGATAAATAACTACATGTTGGAATCTAAAAGTTAATGTTTATATATCGAAACAATATCCCCGAGAACCGATGCTAAGTCTGGAATTCCCCGTGCATATCATGTTGTAAAATTGATAGTAAATTAAATACAAATCTAAATGCGATCTTCTTTGGCTCGTATCGAAGCCAACAGATAAACCTACAGAATCCCATAGTTTATCATTGCATTTTGATAGGTTGTAATGATGAATACTGAGGTGATTCGCGGCCCTAAACTGCGGTCCAAGGCAGCATTCGTTTTGGATACCTGGCTTTGGAACATCTGTATACCCCTTATTTAAACTGAAAATGCACGGATCCCCATATGGTCGCATAGATAATTTAGTTATCTAACCCCTGAATCTGGTCCCATGTTGTTTCACCATTATTTCATATTTAATTTGTATTTTAGAATACCGTGGTGTTCTGCAGTGACCCCTCTTACACCAGAACTTTGTACTTAACTTATCTTCTAATACAGGAATCCTATTGATAATCTGTTTAATGCGTTGGAAACATAACAGAAAAATATACAATTAGTTTAATTGTAGCGTCGCCTAATTATGCTCCCAATGCGAGTAAAACGTGTTACGAAACGGACTTCCAGTTCAGAAATTGGATTTCCAGCAGTGAACACTTAAAATGAAATGGCCATAACCAGCAAACCTGAAACCCGATTGACGCGAAACTAATTGTGATGGATAGATAGCTAAACATACTGCTTACCCCTTTTATGTTGTTTTGCTTAATTCTGCACGCATGATTTATAGTAAATTATGCAAATGGTAAGACACTGGTTGCTGATATTTTATTCATATCGTAATTATTGCATTCTCATTATATCATGTAGAGCTCATATACATTGGTAACCTAGTGATCGTGTATATTACCCAGTGATAGATATTAGTGTTGTGGAAAATACGTTAGTGTTAAAGCGTGAATGAATAAGTGAAGTGACACGTACTTGTACACAATCAGCGAACCCAGATAATTTATTGCATTGTCGACGCCTATGGGGCATATGTAAGTGTAACTATAACTCGTATGGGACGGTTATAAAAGCACTTATATTAGTGTCATAGGTAAGGCGCCAAACGCTGCCCATTTATCTCGGGTACCAGTTGAGACATGCTTGATGGAGATCCTGTCTCCAGTTCTCGCATAGACTTGTCATGGACCGACTAGTATTTGGATTCATAGTTTGTATTTGATGTAGACCACGAGGTGTGGGGTAGTTTGAGTGTGAGTTCAACGGTATCTCGGAAGTCCCATTGCTGGCATATACAGCGATTCTGGGACTCATATGGGTGATATTTATGATTATTAGCCAGCGTTTCGGGCCCGTGTTCCCTTGCCCCTGGGGCCCTTACCCTTGGTTTAGGGATACTCCTGCGTGGTTGACTCTCATACATGGACTGACGATAGGTTTAGCGACCTGGACAGTGAGACTCAGGGACTGATAGGTTTAGTGACATGTACATGCATTGATACTGATTCGATATACCTGCTTTACTGTTTACCTGTACTGGTTACTTCATGCTCATGTCATCACTCCATGCTTACTGTTTCATATTCATCATTATTGCACGTGTTTACATATGTATTTATATATATTGTTATTGTGTCTCTCTGACGACCTGAGTATGCATTCTCAGAGTGAGAAGCGGATTTAGCTTGGATCAGGACCTGACACACCTCGAGGATATTGCGGACATCTAGATCAGCGACGCCAGCACTATATTTCTTTTGACTCTATTTGGTTAGTTTTATATCTGTTTGATTTAGTGACCACATTTCTCATTACCTGTGCATCGATTATGGATTACCACGTAAAGCTAGAAGCCGAAGTGTGACTACGACAGGATGTTTCCTCAACCGTAGGAGCATGGCTGGCCTTATCAACCTCTCGTATTCTGTATTTTGTGAAGCGGGGTGTGATATGATTTTGTTGGTATCAGAGCCAGGTTTGCTATGATTAGGATTGCAGTTTCCGTGTAGGGCTTGACAATTTAAGTCGCTTATTCGATCCAGATTGTGAACTTGTTATCTTTGACTAAAATCCCTATTGTTCGTCAAGCTATATTTTGACTCTATCCACTAGAGTTTTGGGTGACCTAGTAGAGTTATGTGATTGTAAATATGAACTGCATCATGGTTATAAGACACCACTCTGCTTGAGTGACTTGGAGTTCAACATTTGATTTCCACTCGTTTGAGTTTCACCTCACCCTATATTTTTGTTTCGTTGTCCATTCTATATCTTATTCTGATCCTTATATCTTGTACCTAATGCCGTCCTAAAAATTATTGTTTCAGGACCATGTCTTCCAACGACTCTTCTTCTATCTCCACTTCTCAGAGTCAGGCGGTCGAGATTTTGAGTGTACTGCAAGGCTTGAAGGAAGCTCAGGAGCGAACAAACGATCTCTTAGCCGAAGGACTAAGAAGGCAAACGGCTCAAGCACTAGCGGAAGCCTCCAATCGTCAGGGAATCCCTATTAAGAAAAGAAGAGATGTGAAGATGAAGCGCCCATTTGATCCTCAGCAACGGAAGAAGCGGAGAACTCAACGTTGTGGATACTGTAAGAGACCAGGACACCTTCAGAGAGACTGTCGCAGCGCCAAAGGGCAGTACTTGATTTGTGGATCTGACGAACATCCTGTCAATGGTTGCCGTAGGAGGAAGGAGCTGCAAGGTAGAGATTTGTCAACGCCCTCCAAGTCTGCTTGAGCGACTTAGTTGTTTTTCGTACTTAATTTCGAAGACAGCACGGACCCAGCATAAGATTCACACCTTCCCTACGAGATTGCAGAGATTTAGATATCGACGCAGAGTTATCACTTTTCCTGCTTTGAATGAAGATATTGTTACTCTATGCAGTAGCCATTTTCTTTCGTTTAAAATCTTGTATCCGTTGAACTTCTTAGCTTGAATGCAATAAAGTTGTGAATTGTGACTAACTACTTTTGTTTGACTCCCTATATTTATACCCTAAGCTTAGTCGACATCATGGTTCACCACCGCACCCCCTGACTTTCTTTTCAATTAAGTTGTATCTTGCCGCTGCCTCCGTCAAAAATTGTCAAACTCGCTCTTTCTAAATTTATATCTCTCTCTGATTTTTGAATCCGATTTCATCCTGTTATCCTTTTGCCAGTCTGGGAAACCCAAATTCCTCCTCACATTTCTTACATTTCAGGTGCTTGCTCAAGGCGTTGCTCTTCAATATATTCATACCGCGATCCATTCCTCGGCTAGTCTTCTATATATTATCAGTGTTATTTTTTCTGTTGATATAATTATAATCAGTACGTTTACTATTTTTAAAATTTTAGAGTTTTGCCTATTTATAATAAGATAGATTTCCAGTATGTGCTAATAAGTATTTTTAGTTACTTTCCCGAATTTCATTTCTATTTCTAAGCTTTAGAATCGTTTTGATTTACATTATATATTTTATTTTCTAGCGAATTTTCCATACTACTGCTTTTGTTGCTTTCATTGCTATCTCGCTTATTCTCCGTTTTATTCTTCGACACTTTTACCTTATACACATTCTAAAGCTATTTTGTACGTGTTTGAATTGAAATCTCACCAAAGTAGTTTTGATTCTTAAGGCTTATCAGCCGATCTCTCACTATTGTTTATTATTTTTGTTCCATGTATTGTATATATATAGTTTATCATTATAAATGGTTATGCCCTGTGCTTAATTATGATTATTATTTTAGCTGCGCTATTTCTTAAATATACGTGTGTGTGTATATATCTATATCTATATCTATATATATATAAGATTATGAATTTTTTTTCTAGCGGCTTTTACGTAAATCACTTTATAGTAGTATTTGATTTTGTGGATTTTCGCATGTTATTTTATAGCTTATCGTTTATTTTAAATTTCGAGAACGAAATTTTATATAAGTGGGGTATGATGCAATACCCAGTTCTTTTAAAAGTAATTTTCGTATTTATAAATAAACATTTCCTATATTTTCCCTATTTAAATATTTCTATTATTTTTCCCTATTTAATATTTCTATTTTTTTTCAACAGTACCCAAACCCAACCCAATCCCTTCTCTCTATCATTTCTTTTCTTTCTTCTTTTTTTCTCTTCTCCTTTCCCCCAAGCCGGCCCAGCCAATGGCCTATTCCTTCATGCCCGACCCAACACGCACACCCGACCCATACCTCACCTGTTTCTTCTTCTTCTTCTTCTTCTTCTTCTTCTTCTTCTTCTTCTTCTCCCGCTCTTCGCGCCAACTCCCCACTTCTCGCGCCCGCTTCCCCACGACCAGCTCCCCTCTCTCGCCAATGCCTCCCTCTCTTCTCGCAACTGCTCCTCACGACCTACGCCCAAACCGCAACGGCCGCACCCACTCCCCTTCACTGCCTCCTCTCCTCTGCTACGAAGCCCATGACCCCAACAACCCCCGCACGACGCGCTCCCTCCTATGACCACTCCTCACCCCAACGATCCCCCTCGCCTCCCTCGTCCTCGCTTAATTCTCACAACGGGCCCCTCTCCTCACTCCTCCATTCCTCCACTCGTGAAGCCCTCTCGAACTCTTCACCTCCCCAAAACATCACCTTTTTCCTTTCACCCTCCAAGTTCCAAGGCCGACCCCCTCATAACCTCTTCTCGCCGCCTGTTGTCGCCACCGCACCTCCAGGCAACCTCCCCACCGCCAAGTCCCCACGAGCTTCAACTTTCACCCTCTATCAATCCCAAGACGAGACTCCTCCCACCGTCTCCTTCTCCTTCGTCATCGCCCTCGATCCCTCACATCGCCTCCATCTCATCGACACCGGCACCATCGATGTAGGCTCCCTCTTCTTCCTCAATACCCGAGTAACCCCATACCGCCACAGCATCACCCGAGCTTTTCTCTTCCTCCAACCTTCCCTCCAGCAACCGAGCAACCCACTACACTCCGTAACCTCCCGTAGCCAAGCACTCCTTTACTCATCGCCGTCGCCGGCCAACACCACCGTCGAGCAGCCACCGCGACCACTACCTTGAGCCGCCTCACCTCCTCCATCTCTACAACCCATCAAGCTGAGAACCCCCTTTGGCCGAGCACCACTTGTCTCAAGCCGAACCTAGGCCAGTGATCGAACCCTGCCACCGCCGCTTCAATTCGACGGCGATTCGACGACGTGTGCCGAATGTTCAATGAAATGCCGAAACGAGATTCCCCATGAGTTTTTGTTGTGAAACATTTCCCCGAGGCAAGTATTCCTTGCTCTAACGTGATGTTACCGCTATTTTCCTCCCTCTATGCATCATCGATCATCTATTGTTGTATATTTTGCATATGTACATGATTTTGCAGAGAAAATAGTTTTATTAATGTTCAGATTTTGTGGAATATTATATCGCGCAGCCATGTTGTGGAATTTTTGTGGGTTACTCTGTCTAGAGTTTGATAATTTGGTCTAATTGAAACTTATAGGGGACTCGTAGATCTGTTGTCCTGTAAATTTTGGTTGTATTAGGTGGAGCGTCGGATTTAATACAGATTTTTGAATTGAAGTGTTGTGTTCTAGGAATTCCACATTACTGGGTGTTTCCTGCAGTCATCTTGTTGCTAGGTTTTGGGCTTGAATTCGTGATGATTAGGTGATCTTGTCTCCATGGAAGTTGTATAACTTTACGGGTTAATAATTATGGATATATGACTTATTGTATTTGGACATCGGATTTGCGAGATATCTCCCGGCTGTCCAGTGAGTTTGAGCGGTGACATCCTTTTGCGATTGTATTTATACTTGGAGATTGTTGATGATATTCTAGGATATGAAACTAGACTCATTGATCTTATTATAAAAATTTGGTTTTGGATTCAATGATATTGTTTTCCATTTTTAAAGGAATTTCTAAGTGAGGCTAAATTCCTCATATTTTATGGATTTGGATCCATTATGGATTTCCATTTTTATCGTGACATCTTGTTTACACTTGATTTCTCACGCTGTTACGTGCATATGCATCACTTGGTCTTTTGCACATTACATGATTGACCTCCCGCTTGCGTACTTGTTCATATTTACTTGACTATCCATGCTCACTCGATTAAGTGCATATTACGTGTTCGTTACTTGCATCAACTTTGGCAGTCACAATTTTGATGGTTGTGTATTTCTTAAAAGATAATACATATTGAACCAAGTCTCGTAGTTGCTGAGCCCGAGTTCCACTTCAAGCCTAAGCATCCCATCTCATTGAGCTCACCTCGTTGCTGTTGCCACGGCGGTGTTGTTGCCGGTGTCGTGTCGTTACTGCTATCTCGTTGCGCCGTCCCCAGGCAAGTTTTTGAACTTGCTATCAAGCTATATATACTCAAATATACTTATGTATGCGTACGTAATAAATCATTATAAAACCCCATAGTTGTGGTTATTAAAACTTGATAATCATCTTTTGATATGCATATTTATATATGTTTCGATCACTTAAAACTCCTGTTTCGTTATATATAGATCGCGTACTGATAAATAACTACATGTTGGAATCTAAAAGTTAATGTTTATATATGGAAACAATATCCCTGAGAACCGACGCTAAGTCTGGAAATCCCGGTGCATATCACGTTGTAAAATTGATAGTAAATTAAATGCAAATCAAAATGCATTCTTCTATGTCTCGTATCGAAGCCAACAGATAAACCTACAGAATCCCATTGTTTATCATTGCATTTTAATAGGTTGTAATGATGAATACTGAGGCGATTCGCGGCCCTAAACTGCGGTCCGGGGCAGCATTCGTTTTTGATACCTGGCTTTAGAACATCTGTATACCCCTTATTTAAACTAAAAATGCACGGAGTCACATATGGCCGCGTAGATAATTTAGTTATCTAACCCCTGAATCTTGTCCTATGTCGTTTCACCGTCATTTGATATTTAATTTGTATTTTATAATACCGTGGTGTTCTGCAGTTTCTGCAGTGACCCTTCTTACACCAGTACCTTGTACATAACCTAACTTCTAATAAAAGAATCCAATTGATAATCCGTTTAATGATTTAGAAATATAACAGAAAAATCTACAATTAGTTAAACTGTAGCATCGCCTAATTATGCTCCCAACTAGGAGTAAAACGTGTTACGAAACGGACTTCCAGTTCAGAAATTGGATTTCCAGCAGTGAACACTTAAAATGAAATGGCCATAACTAGCAAACCTGAAAACCTGATTGACACAAAACCAATTGTGATGGATATATAATTAAACATAATGCTTACCCCTTTTATATTGTTTAGCTTAGTTCTGCACGCATGATTTATAGTAAATTATGCAAGTGGTAAGACACCGGTTGCTGATATTTTATTCATATCGTAATTAATGCATTCTCATTATATCATGTAGAGGTCATATATATTGTTAACCCAGTGATCATGTAAATTACCCAGTGATAGATATTAATGTTGTGGAAAGTACGTTAGTGTTAAAGCGTGAATGAATAAGTGAAGTAACACGTACTTGTACACAATTAGCGAACCCAGTTAATTTATTGCATTGTCGACGCCTATGGGGCATATGTAAGTGTAACTATAACTGGTATGGGACGGTTATAGAAGCACTTATATTAATGTCATAGGTAAGGCGTCAAACGTTGTCCATTTATCTCGGGTACCAGTCGAGACATGCTTGATGGAGATCCTGTCTTCAGTTCTCGCGTAGACTTGTCATGGACCGACTAGTATTTGGATTCATGGTTGGTATTTGATGTAGACCACAGGGTGTGGGGTAGTTTGAGAATGAGTTCAACGGAATCTTGGGAGTCCCATTGCCGGTATATACAGCAATTCTGGGAGTCATATGGGTGATATTACTGATTATTCGCCAGCGTTTCGGACCCGTGTTCCCTTGCCCCTGGGCCCTACCCTTGGATTGGGGATAGTCCTGCGTGGTTGATTCTCACACATGGACTAACGATAGTTTTAGTGACATGGACAGTGAGACTCAGGGACTGATAGGTTTAGTGACATGTACATGCATTGATACTGATTCGATATACCTGCTTTACTGTTTATCTGTACTGGTTACTTCTTGCTCATGTCATCACTTCTTGCTTACTGTTTCATATTCATCATTATTGCACGTGTTTATATATGTATCTATATATATTGCTATTGTATCACTCTGACAACCTGAATATGCATGCTCAGAGTGAGAAGTGGATTTAGCTTGGATCAGGTCCTGACGCACCTCAAGGATATTGCGGACATCTAGATCAGCGACGCCAGCGCTATCTTTCTTTTGACTCTATCTGGTTAGTTTTATATCTGTTTGATTTAGTGACTGCATTTCTCATTACCTGTGCATCCATTATGGATTACCACGTAAAGCTAGAAGCCAAAGTGTGACTACGGCAGGATGTTTCCTCGACCGTAGGAGTATGGCTGGCCTTTTCAACCCCTCATATTTTGTATTTTGGGAAGCGGGGCATGACACCATCAGAAGTCCTGACACATCTTGAGGCGGTATCACCTGATCAGGTAGATAGTGGATCGCCGGGAGATCGAGGTTCGGAGAGTTGCTACTGAGGAAAACACTGTAGATCCATTCACAAAGGCCGTCCCTCAGACTCAGTTCGAGAGGCTATTCGAGATGATAGGTCTGCGATATGCCAGCACATGGCCTTAGTACAAGTGGGAGATTGTTAGTGTGATATGCCCTGGAGCCTATTTTTGTATAGTACTGGTTTGTTTATTACATTTTGGAAGCTTGTGATCTATACACGGATTTATGACAGTCTTGCTCGATATAGTAGTATGCTACTTGATTTGTATCTGTCTTAATATGTGTATATATTTCTTTTAACATATCGCTAATACATATTGATAGAGCCCTTAGGATCTTTGCTTGACTACCAGCGTTGTGAAGGCAGTCACACTAGTGGGGGCTGGGTAGTCTACAAACACATCTTTATACAGGTCTCTAGTCGTAGGATTATCGAGACAGGTCATCGATACTCTAGAGTAGACTAGTGTATACGCTTCTCATTCCAGCAGGGGAGATGGTCTATCCCATAGCCATCAGTACGTCATATTGGAGATAGTATGCATGTGCTCATTGGGTTATGAGTTACACTGGATGAACTCGTTGGGAACTGCTGGTTGGTAATATACCTATCGTCAGGTAACAGTCCCTAGGTGACATGAGTACAGCTTAGTCCGTCGACTTGACACTGCTACTTCGCCTCAAGCGTGTTCCCACTGTTCTTAGATTGCTACCCTGCCACGGCTCTATTGAGTCATGCAAACAGGTAGTAGTTGGGTGCAGTCCTGAAGCACTTGGAGGCAGTGGCGGTTAGGTAGGATTCGTCTCTCCCTGTATTGGTTGTTGATGTCGCGCTGTGTTCGGAAAGCCATTACACAAAGTCCCTGGCCAGGGCAAGCGAGATTTGCCGGTAGAGATTCCAGTAGCTTCTCAGGGTGTTTTTGGCCGCACTCCGACACGACTTATTGCACTTTTAGGGGTCTGACGCTTGCCGTCCCCTAGGACTGATATGCGACACTCTTAGACGAAAAGACCGCACTGTACGGAGATTGTCATAGATAGACTCAGTAGGAGTTCGGATGAGTTATTATCATTGGCTTTCTCATCGATAATACCTGTGGGCCGTTATGTGCAGCTAGTACCGCTTGCGGCCTATGGTTAAACCCATTGTCGGCGTCGAGTCAAGTCTTTAAAGTCCCAAACAGAGCGTTTCCCTGCATCGGGGAAAACGTGTAGATGTCGTATGGTTTTGCGACAGGATACGATCACGTGTGTGTACTTGTGCACGCATGATGATTCGGATGAACAATACTAGTGGGTTTTGGTTTAAGCCGAACCTAGTATTAAACTGATGGATTGTCTTCATCTTCTGTATTTGTATTTTTCAGAATACGAATACGGGTATGTATATACGGACGAGGGGCGTTTTTTTAATTTGTACAAAAATGATTTTGTAGATGGCATGACATAATTGTATTAATAATTTTAGTTTAAATTATTAATACATTTTATGTAAATGGAAATTATGTCGATATTGCATGAATAAGGACTTGGGTGCTTCGGACATATGGTGCTCATTTGACCCATGAGTCATTCTTTTGTAAATTGAGCCCCTTTTGATTATTGATATAGATTTATTTATGCAATAATTAAAAGAGTTCATTTTAGAATATAAGAGATAAGAAAACCTTTTTCCTTCTTCAACCTTTAGCTCACTAGAAATTTCCATAGCCATCTCCAACTCCCTCAAGCCCTAGAACACTCACGTGTTGAGTAATCTAGGGTGATAGAAGACTCCTCAATCCATCTACGTCATCTACACACTCTAGGTCTTCTAGTTTAGCACACTAGTTGATCTAGTTTCTTTGGCATAGAAGAGAAAGCTCGGTACACATACACTCGGGTGGATCATCTTGGAATCGAGGAATCCGACGAGGAGGCGACAACCGTATCACTCCGAAGGGTTCGTGTAGGAGAGGAGGACAGTGGGAGAAGCATAGATGGACCGAATTCATGAGGTATAACTTCTGTACTTTAGTTTATACTTCATAGATTAGATGCTAGATATGGTTTAGAATACGATTGTTGCTAATAGTCGATGTTACGATGCTAAAATTATTGTTTTTTACATTTTCCGCCTCACCGTGATCTAGCGGGGTGCGTGGCATCGACTTAAAACATCACACTAACTAATTTTAGGAAAAAGGTTGTAGATCAAACACAACCTAAAACTTAACTAAAACCTTTTTTTTCAAAATACCTAGTTAGCAACATAAGGTATTTTAGTGCAATCTAGGTGGTTTAGCAAGCCTATTAGTTATTAATTACACTTAAATATCCTAATCAAGCCATACAAATATTAACTAAATTTAACCCTCACTTAAACACACTAATCATGCAATTAATCTACAAAAACGCCTAATTTAAACAAATAAAAGCAAATATTAGCAAAGTAACAAATAGATTAGGTTTTATACCTTAAAATGGTTTGGAAAAAGATCCAAACATGCTAGCCAAAATGAAGAATTGAACTAAGAACCTTGCTTAGATTTGAAAAAGGAATTTTTGTGATGATTTTTGTAGAAATTAGAGTTGATTTTGAGGAGTTTTGAAGTGGTGTAGTGAGGTTTTGCATGAAAAAAAGGAGGGGAAAGAAGGGGGTTGCGGTTTCAAGTGAGGAGGGGAGAGAGAGAGAGAGAGAGAGAGTTACCCCATACTATGTCACACACACCATTCCCAATTAAAATATGCACCATACCTCTTTTTTTCCTCCTTTTTTCTTCTTGTCTTTTCTTTACAAAACAACACTAGAACCAACTTTGACCATCATTTTTTTTTGAAAAGACCTTGTTAAAATATGTGTTTAGTTGTGTCATGGTGGACTAGCATGTATTAACCTATACTAATTTGTAATTAATACTAATTAAGTGTGTATGCATGCTTAAAATAATATTTAAAAAAATTAATAAATAAGGAAAATAATTAAGTAAACTAGCAATTAAATAAGTAAATAATTAAATACCTATACATAAGCAATTACATAATTAAAATAGATACATTTATGTCTATGTGGAAAAATAATTATAACTAGGTTTTACGGAAAACACGAGTTGTACAACTAATTATCATATAAATAACCTAAACGATTTTTAAAGCATTACAGCGGTACTAGCTGGACGTAACGGCTACCCAGGTATTGAGCGAATAGAAGATCAACAAGCAATCTTGTCCAAACTCCCATGAAGCCTATAGGTAACACTTACCGTACAGTCCGGTCTTTTCGTCTGATATATCGCATATCGAGTCTGGGGGTGGAATCATCATACCACAATAACTTGATATATTATGCCGATGTGTGGCCTATAACGGTACGAGAAACTACTGATAACACTTACAAGTAAATCTCATCAACAGCCTTCGAGAGGGACTTCCTGTTATAGCCAATTGAGTATAGCGCAACATCAACTCCCTATACCGGGAGAGATGAAACCCCTCCTATCGGTCATTGCCTCCATGTGACTCGGGACTGTACCCAAAATCTACCTGTTTGCACGACTCCTTTAAGCCGTGGTGTAAGTCGACGTTATACACCCCACGAGTTGCGGGAAGGCGGAATAGGTAAAACAATCATTTTGTTTAAAACTAACATCGACTAACTTACGGATCTTTGCCAAACCGTAACTAATAACATCATAGGAGAGATTAGCTACTATAAAATAAGATTATACCTAATGAACCAAGTCTTTCTTGTTCTCTTTGATCACCTCCTCGTCGGCCTCCTCGTTGTAATATAAGATCTACCCGAGAGCTACTTCTCCAAGCTTGACCTCTAACTTGAGGAAACTAGGTTACTAAAAGTGCTAATCAAAGCAACCAAGGAGATATAGAGTAGGATTAAGGATCAAATAGTCTTTCTAACCCTTGATCTCAACACATGAGAGATTAGGGTTAGGGTTTGAAGAGAGAGAGCTTGAAGAGAGAGAAGGTGAGAATGAGAATCCTTTTGCAATAATGAAATCACTGTGATATATATGAAGCATAACATATTTAATAAATGAATAACAAATAAAAAATATCTTCATGCTGCATTAACTCACCTTGTGATTCATCTCATGAGTCATATAAATAATAAATGCATCATTAACTCCATGGATGAATCACACCATGACTCATTAAACCAATTAATGCAAATGCCACATAAGCCCTCCACCTCATCAACCTTCTAGAAGCTTCTCGACAATTTACGAGAACGCCCCTCCTATCCATGAAAACACGGAAATACTAAGACTGTATAAATCCAATAATCCAATACTAGAATCTGGCTTAAACCAAAGTCTGCTAGTATAATCTGTCCGAACATCGTACGTGCATAAATGCACGTGCATGTCCGAACCCTGTCGTAAAACTATACGACCTCTATATCGTTTCGCCCAAAGCAGGGAAACTCTCTGTGTGGGACTCTAAACCCTCGACTACTACGCTGGCAGTGGGTTTAACCACAGACCTCAAGCGGCACTAGCTGTACGTAACGGTCCACAGGTAGATGTCGAGAAGAAGGCCGATGAGGAATCCCATCCGAACTCCTACTGAGCCTGATGTGACAATCTCCGTATAGTCCGGTCTGTTCGTCAAGGACTATCGCATATCGGGCCTAGGGCGGCAAGCGTCAGTCCCCTAAAAGCGGTATAAATCGTGTCGGAATGAAGCCCATTACACCTTGAGAAACTACTGGAAAACCTACCAGTAAATCTCGCTTGCCCTGGCCAGGGACTTTGCATAATGGCTCTCCAGACACAGTGCGATATCAACTCCCAATACCGGGAGAGACGAATCCTGTCTAATCACCAATGCCTCCAAGTGCTCGGGACTGCACCCAACTGCTACCTGTTTGCACGACTCTTTTGAGCCGTGGTAGGGTAGCAATTTAAGAACAGTGGGAACACACTCGAGGCAAAGCAGCAGTGTCAAGTACGCGGACTATGCTGTACTCATGCCACCTGGGAACTGTTAACTGACGACGGGTATAATACCAACCAACAGTTCCCTGCGAGTCCTGTCCGGTGTACCCGTAACCCAACGAGCACCTGTATACTATTTCCAATACGACGTACTGATGGCTGTTGGACAGACCATCTCCCCAACTGGGATGAGAAGCGTACACACTAGCTTACTCCGGAGTATCGATGCCCTGTCTCGATAATCCTACGACTAGGGACCTGAAAAAGGATGTGCTTGTAGACCACCCAGCCCTCACTAGTGTGACTGCCATCACAACGCTGGTAGTTAAGCAAGATCCTAAGGGCTCTATCAATACGTACACACATAATATTAAGATAGATATAACCAAGTAGCATGCTACCATGTTTAAAAAGACTGTTAATATAACTATGAATATCCCAAGCTTCCATTAAGTAATATACAAGCTAGTATGATACAATAATGGCCCCTAGGGCATATACACTAACAATCTCCCACTTTCTCTAGGGCCATGTACTGGCATATCGAAGACCGATCATCTCGAGTAGCCTCTCGAACTGAATCTGAGGTAAGGCCTTAGTGAATGGATCAGCAGTGTTTTCCTCTGTAGCAACTCTCCGGACCTCGATCTCCCGGCGATCTATGATCTCCCTGATCAGGTGATACCGCCTTAAGATGTAGGACTTGGGTTCCTTTGCTAAAGCTATAGCTCCGTTGTTGTCGCAATACAGCGGTATTGGATCAACAATGGTAGGAACCACCTGAAGTTCTGTGAGGAACTTCTTTATCCAGACCGCTTCTTTTGCGGCATCGCAAGCAGCAATATACTCCACTTCCATCGTCGAGTCAGCAACGGTGTCCTGCTTGGAACTCTTCCAGCACACCGCCCCTCCATTGAGGGTAAAGACATAACCTGACATGGACTTGGAGTCATCCTTGTCACTCTGGAAGCTGGAATCAGCAAAGGCCTCGATCTGGAGGTTTTTTCCGCCATAAACCAGGAACATTTCCTTAGTCCTTCTCAGGTACTTGAGAATGTTCTTTACTGCTATCCAGTACTTCTCCCCTGGGTCTGACTGACACCTGCTAACCACGCTCAGTGCGTAAGCTACATCTGGTCTGGTGCACAACATCGCATACATTATAGAGCCTACCGTAGAAGCGTAGGGTATAATAGACATGCGACCCCTTTCCAAATCAGTCTTGGGAGACATCTCTTTGGATAGGGTGATTCCGTGACAAGCCGGTAAACTACCACGCTTAGAATCTTCCATACTGAATCTTTTCAGTATAGTGTTGATATACCTGGACTGCGAAAGTCCCAACATCCTCTTGGATCTATCACGATAGATCCGGATCCCCAGAATGTAAGAGGCATCAACCAGGTCTTTCATAGAGAACCTGTGTGACAAGAATCCTTTGACAGATTGTAGCATAGGAATGTCATTTCCTATCAATAGAATGTCATCTACGTACAAGACGAGGAATACGACAATTCGTGCTACAATTTTACTATATATACATGGTTCATCTGGATTTTTGATAAAGTCATATTCTTTGACCATTTCATCAAAACAGATGTTCCAACTCCGCGATGCCTGCTTCAGTCCATAAATGGACTTAAGCAACTTGCACACTTTCCTGCTGCTCCCACTCTGATTGAAACCTTCTGGCTGATCCATATAGACGCACTCTTCTAAATTACCATTCAGAAAAGCCGTCTTTACATCCATCTGCCAGATTTCATAATCATGGAAGGTAGCAATAGCAAGAAGGACCTGAATGGATTTGAGCATAGCCATTGGAGAAAAAGTCTCGTCATAGTCCAAACCAGGTCTTTGACGAAAACCCTTTGCAACAAGTCTAGCCTTATAGGTTTCCACCTGTCCATCTACACCAATCTTTTTCTTGAAGATCCATTTGCATCTTATGGGTTTTACCCCATCTGGAGCAAAGTCTAAACTCCATACTTTGTTGGTGTACATGGACTCCATCACGGTCCGCATTGCATCAAGCCATCATACTGAGTCGCCGCTCTGGATGGCCTGCTGGAAGCTAGTAGGTTCATCATCATCAATGATGTAATCCTCTCTATCCCCATCTATGAGAAAACCATAGTATCTATCAGGAGGATGAGACGTCCTACTACTCCTGCGGAGGGGTGCGGGAATGTCCTGTTCTTCTTGAACTACTGGTTCTATCAAACTTTCAGTAGTAGTTTGTGTTTCTGGAATTTCTTCCAGTTCTATTGTGCTCCCACTTGTTTCCTTTTCTAAAAACTGATGTTCTAGAAAATAGGAATTACGAGAAACAAAAAC
Organism: Agapanthus africanus; assembly: GCA_030015575.1. Lineage (NCBI taxonomy): Eukaryota > Viridiplantae > Streptophyta > Magnoliopsida > Asparagales > Amaryllidaceae > Agapanthus > Agapanthus africanus. The sequence continues at coordinate 421,025,554 of CM057345.1, read as the reverse complement.
CTTTTGTTCCTCTGCGTAATAGAAAAAATACCACCTGGAGTTCTTTGGATATCCCACAAACTTACATTGTACTGATCGTGCCTCGAGTTTGTCCACATGCTGCTTTTTAACAAAAGCTGGACATCCCCATATCTTTAGATACTGAAGATAGGGTTTCTTCACACTCCACATCTGATATGGCATGGTAGGCACAGTCTTGGTAGGAGCCATGTTCAAAAGATATGCCGCTGATTCTAGCGCATAACCCCAGAAAGATCGCGGTAACTCAGCATTACTCATCATGGAACGTACCATATCCAATAGGGTTCGATTCCGTCTCTCCGATACACCGTTATGCTGTGGAGTGTATGGAAGAGTAAGCTGAGAGAGAATTCCTTTCTCTTTTAGGTAACTTAGGAACTCGACACTTAAGTATTCACCACCTCGATCAGATCTCAGTGTCTTGATACTTTTGCCGGTTTGGTTTTCTACTTCATTCTTATACTCTTGAAATTTCTCAAAAGCCTCGGATTTATGTTTCATTAAGAAAATGAATCCGTACCTAGAGTAATCATCCGTATAAGTAATGAAATATGAAAAACCACCTATTGCATGTGTAGACATTGGACCACATACATCGTTGTGTTTGAGTCCTAAGAGCTCGCTCGCTCTTACTCCATGTCCAGTGAATGGAGTCTTTGTCATCTATCCTTTGAGACATGATTGACAAGTGGCATAAGTTTGATATTCGAACGAATCCAAATATCCTTCTTTATGTAACTTAGTTAACCTTGTCTCATTGATGTGACCCAGTCTATAATGCCATAAGAAAGCCTTATTTAAATCTGGAGACTTTCTTTTTAGTGTGTTCTGGACATTGAAAATCTGTAGTTGGTTTATGACATATATACCGTTATCTAGTGTACCAGACCCAATCAAACCATGATTAAGGTGGATGTTAACAACATCGCTTACAAACGTGAAATCATAACCTTCTTTTGAAAACAATGAAACCGATATGATATTACACGTTAAACTGGGTACACAAAAAACAGTTATGCAAAACCAAAATATGTCCACTCGTTAATCCAAGCTGATAATCCCCTACGGACGTAGCACCCACGCTAGCTCCGTTAGCAACCTGGAGGGCCATAGCACCAACCTTCAGCACTCTACGGTTTCTCAGTGCCTACAATGAATTGCATATATGAGATCCTGATCCGGTATCCAATATCGAGGAAGTAGAGTTGATTGACAGACAATTTTCAATTACAAACACACCTGAAGTCGAAACCACAGCATGCTTCGGTTCCTGGTTCTTGGCATTCCAAGCTTTGCAATCTTCTTTCCAGTGCCCTTTCCTACGACAGTGGAAGCACTCGTCCTTTGCTACTACTAGCACTGCAATCTTTGTCTTTCCTTTAGCTCCCACCTTACTAACACCACCTCTGGGTTTGGTAGCGGCCTTCATCTTCCATCCTTTGGCCCTATCAATATATTTTTCTCTAATAGTAACTTAAGGCCTGTCATGTTTTGGGTTGCTGCAATGAGAGAGAGGGAACACTTTAGCATGATGCTCTTGCAGGTTTAGAGTGGTTTTTTAGTTTATCTAAACTGGATGGCTCCCACTGTTTCTCGAATCCCTCCTCAAACCAAATAGGAAGAACTAGCCAGGACTATTCTCACCGTACAATACTTGCTTAACCGTTCAGCCAGGCCGGTGTCGGTACTTCGAGGGAGGTTTTCCAGCGCTTTCGCGAGGTTCCTTAATTAAATAACCTCTTTTCTCTGGGGGCATAGCCCCGCTGACACCTTTCTCGGCACCTACTTGGTTTATAGCATTGATCGTCAAGTGACGAATCTCCTGATGAGTAGCGGATACTCACAGTAGGATCGGGATCCAAATATCATCGTGTGATAATGCTGAAGGAATCCTACCAACATTCATCAAAATCCAAATGGTATGCATCTCTTTGCAAATTTCAGTTTCTTTAGAAATTCCGATATAAATTTTTGCCCCATGCTCTTATGACCTTGGCGTTTGGTCAAAATGTCATAAGTCACATGTCAAGTTCTATCCATCATTATCTTGTTAATTTGAACCCATCCGTACATACCCCTGACGTTGGCCAAATGATAATACAACTGTCCCAAACTAACTCATCTATCTATACAACAAATGAATACCCAGCAGCTACCAAACACTATGCCTTGGCGTTAGGTCAAAATACATAGCTTGAATACTACTGAATACCCAAATCAAATGACGGAGGGCTAAGAATGGTTTTGGTGAAACCGTGAACGTAGTGAACTAGATATGACCGAAGTAACCTGATAGCTTTTAAAAGGAGTGGTTAAAGCTCCGCAATTTAAAAATATCTTCTGTTTTAAAAATAACCGAGTGGTTTCTTTTAAACTGTTCCAACGATTCAACTTTGGTTTATTTTCTTTGCATTAATATAATGCGCCCTATCGATTAACCTATCATTGCAGAAAACAACGAAAATACAACGTCCTCTTATGCCATCATCATTCGCCACTGGGTCCCGTCATCACCCGTTAGGTTACTTAACTAACGACAGAGCGGGGGCAGGGCTAGCGCGGGTGCAAAACATAAGCGACGCCTAATAGCTATCATATATAGATATTGTACATTCGTCAGACGCAATAATAGGCATTCCAGATCACAGATGAACATATTGGATTTTCTATGAATCCGCATTCTTTTGAGCCTGCAAAGAAAGAAGGATTACACAGTCACGATGAATAGCCAAAAACCCCACCCTAGACCCCTACGGGTACGGCAAACTACCAGCGAAGTACCCAAAGTGAAGCGGTCTCCCTTAACAACGTGAGTAGGCCACTAAACACTTCAAAGTACCCGGTAGTTTGTGCACCCCACCTTGGGTTTATCCTAGGAGCAAAAATCAGTAAATGAAATAATACAACGGTGGCTACAACCGCAACCTGGATGTGCCCCGCAAAAGAATATTACAACAATTTACAAATTACATTTGAATGAAAGAAACACTCGTCTCACATCCCTGGCTATCCATTCACGACAATCCAACAAGTTCACAAACACAAACCATTACAGAAATGGGCAACCCCCTGCTAACCGACATACTAGCAGTTAGGGGAGGTTTACGAACATATTAAACAAATCACAGATATAATCAAATTAGCCAAACATCTTAGAATTTCGATCAAGCAAACGCAAATGATTCTACTCCAAATACTTCACTGTGCACCTGAAACCTGAGCAGAAACAAAACATTCCAGAAAGAACAAAATCAACACAGAAGAGTTACTGGGGAAATTTGGGCTAACTCAGCCCTAACTCGGCCGTGGATCCGCGGCAGATCGCTTTGGATCGGCCGTGGATCCGCGGCCGTTTGGACAATTTATGACCCCAAATTTCTCTAGTGTTCTTAATTTTCCCTGCCTGTAATTTTAAGGGTCCCTGAAAAATTTTTAGACCCTGTTTTAAAATCGACAGAAACTTGGTGAAATTGATGTTTTTTCCGGTTCGTTTTGTGATCGAATTTCTAGCGACTTTGCTAACAAGTTAATTATGGTTTAGCGAGGCTCTGATACCACTGTAAGTCGACGTTATACACCCCACGAGTTGCGGGGAGGCGGAATAGGTAAAACAATCATTTTGTTTAAAACTAACATCGACTAACTTACGGATCTTTGCCAAACCCTAACTAACAACATCATAGGAGGGATAAGCTACTATGAAAGAAGATTATACCTAATGAACCAAGTCCTTCTTGTTCTCTTTGATCACCTCCTCGTCGGCCTCCTCTTTGTAATAGAAGATTCACCCGAGAGCTACTTCTCCAAGCTTGACCACTAACTTGAGGTAACTAGGTTACTAAAAGTGCTAATCAAAGCAACCTAGAGGATATAGAGTAGGATTAAGGATCAAATAGTCTTGCTAACCCTTGATCTCAACACATGAAAGGTTAGGGTTAGGCTTTGAAGAGAGAGAGAGAGCTTGAGGAGAGAGAAGATGAGAATGAGAATCCTTTTGGAATAATGAAATCATTGTGATATATATGAAGCATAACATATTTATTAAATGAATAACAAATAAAAAATATCTTCATGCTTCATTAACTCACCTTGTGATTCATCTCATGAGTCATATAAATAATAAATGCATCATTAACTCCATGGATGAATCACACCATGACTCATTAAACCAATTAATGCAAATGCCACATAAGCCCTCCACCTCATCAACCTTCTAGAAGCTTCTCGACAATTTACGAGAACGCCCCTCCTATCCGTGAAAACACGGAAATACTGAGACTGTATAAATCCAATAATCCAATACTAGAATCTGGCTTAAACCAAAGCCTGCTAGTATAATCTGTCCGAACATCGTATGTGCATAAATGCACGTGCGTGTCCGAACCCTGTCGTAAAACCATACGACCTCTACATCGTTTCGCCCAAAGCAGGGAAACTCTCTGTGTGGGACTCTAAACACTCGACTACTACGCTGGCAGTGGGATTAACCACAGACTGCAAGCAGCACTAGCTGTACGTAACGGTCCCGTGGTAGATGTCGATAAGAAGGCCGATGAGGAAACCAATCCGAACTCCTACTGAGCCTGATGTGACAATCTCCGTACAGTCCGGTCTGTTCGTCTAGGACTATCGCATATCTGGCCTAGGGGGCGGCAAGCATCAGTCCCCTAAAAGAGGTATAAGTCGTGTCGGAGTGAAGCCCATTACACCTTGAGAAACTACTGGAAAACCTACCAGTAAATCTCGCTTGCCCTGGCCAGGGACTTTGCGTAATGGCTCTCCAGACACAGCGCGATATCAACTCCCAATACCGGGAGAGACGAATCCTGTCTAACTGCCACTGCTTCCAAGTGCTCGGGACTGCACCCAACTGCTACCTGTTTGCACGACTCCTTTGAGCCGTGGTAGGGTAGCAATCTAAGAACAGTCGGAACACACTCGAGGAGAAGCAGCAGTGTCAAGTCTGTAGACTATGCTGTACTCATGTCACCTGGGAACTGTTAACTGACGACGGGTATAATACCAACCAACAGTTCCCTGCGAGTCCTGTCCGGTGTACCCATAACCCAACGAGCACCTGTATACTATCTCCAGTACGACGTACTGATGGTTGTGGTACAGACCATCTCCCCAACTAGGATGAGAAGCGTACACACTAGTCTACTCCAGAGTATCGATGCCCTGTCTCGATAATCCTACGACTAGGGACCTGAAAAAGGATGTGCTTGTAGACCACCCAGCCCCCACTAGTGTGACTGCTATCACAACGCTGGTAGTCAAGCAAGATCCTAAGGGCTCTATCAATACGTACACACATATTAAGATAGATATAACCAAGTAGCATACTACCATGTTTAGCAAGACTTTTTATATAACAGTGAATATCCCAACCTTCCATTAAGTAATATACAAGCTAGTATGATACAATAATGGCCCCTAGGGCATATAAACTAACACGTGGTAGGGAGGAAATCAAAGCACAGTGGGAACCACACAAGACTCTATAACGATCTCGGGTCTACAGACTAACCTGTACCAGTGTCACCAGAGAACTACTATCTGACGATAGGTATAGTACCATCTAGGAGTTCTCGGCGAGTCCTATTCGGCGTACCCATTCTCTAATGAGCATATGTGTACAATCTTTGATGTCAAACACCAATGGATATGAGATCAATCATCGCCCCATACAGGGTCAAGAAACGAACACACTAGTCTACTCTGGAATATCGATGCCCTGTCTTGATAGTCCCTCGACTAGGAACAATCGAAGGATGTGCTTGTGGACTACCCAGGTCCCAGTAGTATGATCCGCATCATAGTCCTGGTAGTTAAGCCGACATCCTAAGGGCTTTATCAACATGTATATGAGAGAAAGTTTAATAATACCAGTGAACATGTTAAGATAAAGATAACCAGATAGCATACTATCATGTCAAGCAAGAAAGATCTCTATATATATGTCCAGCATACACTATAATATACTTCAATGTACAATAAAGGCCTCTAGGGCATACATATCCCTAACAGAATAGCCCACCAATTCTATGTTGGCTATAGTGCCCTCAAGTCAATTATTAAATCGCAGGCACGCGATTGCGATGATTGAGGGAGGACCTGTACGGTTAGAACAGTCTTACTCAAAATGATAGTTTGCGATCTGGTTTATCTTTATCATCATGTACATACTTTAGGTGGTATTACAGATCACTATTACATGTTGATAGAGCCCATAAGATTCTTTCTTGACTACCAGCATTATGAAGGCGATCATGTACATAGGAGCTGGGTGGTCTATAAGCACATCCTTAAATGTCCCTAGTCGTGGGAGTATCAAGACTGGGCATCGATACTCCAGAATAGACTAGTGTATACTGATCGAGACCCCGACGATAGGCGGTGGCTAGGTCTTAGAAGCCATTGGGGTTAGTTTGTTCACTTAAGATAGTATACAGGTGCTCAATGGGTTATGAGTACACTGGACGGACTCGCTGGGAACATGCTAGTTGGTATTATACCTATTGTCAGATAGCAGTTCCCAGGTGACATGTGTACAGATTAGTCTGTTGACCTGAGATCGTCATTTATCTCGTATGAGTTCTCACTGTGCTTTGATTACTACCCTACCACAGCTCATAGGAGTCGTGCAAACAGGTTTTTGTGGGGTACAGTCCCGAGCCACATGGAGGCAGTGAGTGGATCGTCAGGTATTGGGGGTTCATGTCGCGTAGTGCACGGGTGGTTGTTAGTTATATGTATGCCCTAGAGGGCATTACTGTACATGCGATGTGTATTGTAGTGGATGCTTGGATATATATAGGGAGGACTTTCTTACTCGACATGATAGTATGCTATGCTATCTGGTTGCACTTTATCTTAACATGTACACTTATTGTCTCTCTACTACATGTTGATAAAGCCCTTAGGATGAGTACTTGACTACCAGGATTATGATGCAGATCATACTAGTGGGGCAGAGGTTTTGTCAGTAAGTACATCCTTAGATTGTTCCTAGTCGTGGGAGTATCGAGACAGGGCATCGATACTCCATAGTAGACTACCATATGCGCTTCTCAACCCATGAGATGGGCGATGGATGATCCTATATCCATTAGTGTTTGACATCAGAGAAGGTATACGGGTGCTCAGTGGAGACTAGGTACACTGGAAGGACTCGCCGAGAACTCCTACATGGTATTATACCTATCGTCGGATAGAAGTTCTCTGGTGACACTGGTACAAATTAGTCTGTAGACCCGAGATCGTCATAGAGTCTTGTGTGATTCCCACTGTACTTTGATTTCCACCATACCACGGTCAAGAGATCATGCAAAAATGTGGTTTTTGGGTCCAGTCCCGAGTCACATGGAGGCAATGAGCGATAGGAGGGGTTTCGTCTCTTCCGGTATAGGAGTTGATGTTGCGCTATGCTCGATTGGCCATAACAGGAAATCCCTGGGCAGGGTTGCTGAGATTTACTGGTAAGTGTTACCAGTAGTTTCTCGAACCGTTACAGACCTTGCATCGGCGTGACTTATCAGGCTATTAGGGTCTGACGTTATACCAACCCCATGCTGTGATATGCGACATATCAGACGAAGAGACCAGATTGTACGGTAGTGTTACTGATTGGATTCGCAGGAGTACGAGTAGGTTTTCTTGTTGATCTTCTGATCGCTCCATACCCGGGTGGCCGTTATGTTTAGCAGACCGCTTGCGGCTTGTGGGTGTTTGATATGATCATCACCTACTGCCGTAGTATTGATGAGTCATTAGAGTCCTACACAGAACTTTCCTGGTTCATGCGAAACGGAGTAGGAGCACATATGTGATATGTGCGGGACCGAGATTAATGCACGTATGTGATACCACATTCTATTCTCGCGACTCGTGACATTGGTCGGTTATATGTGATATAGCCGGTTATCGGATCAAGTGTTAATCCGATAAGTTGTTGCATTTGATATTAGTCGGTTATATGTGATATACCCGAATTATTAAATCAAGAGTTGATTTGATAATTTAATGTATAATTATATATATTTGATATATTAGCATAGAGTAACTAATATTTTCTCACTTATGATTTATCTTTTCTCACTTTATGTGTGCATAAAGTATATATGTGATATATATTTTAGTGTACATATTTTTGTGTCATGCATGATGATACACACTACATGGGTGTATGTGACTTACACCATAACCATGATAATTGAGGGTATTTATTTATTTAAGGTAAACAAATTAGTTGGAATTTTTTTTCCCATGGTTGTAGCTTGGAGAAGCTTGTAGAACCAACGACTAAGTCCACTTGTTTTGTTGACCTAAGATACTTATTAATCCAATCATTATCATTTAACATATGGTTAAGTCTCTACATGAGTTTGTGTATGACACTAACTCATCCATGGTTGTTATTCTCACCTCATGAGTTTCATTATTATCATCTTCATTTTTGATCTTCTTCTTCCTCTTGAAAAAGGTTTTCTAGGATTTTGAAAGGTGATGAAATATTGTGAGAAAAATAAATCTTAAGTGAGACGACTTCCTACTTCATCATCCTTTACTATTATCCATTTAGTTTAGGGTGTTTGCTTCACTAATTTCACCATTAGTGAAGAGGTAGAATGAGCTCGAGTCTCCTCGATGTAGATCATCTTCGGCTTCGAAGACATTGAGCAAGCTTGTTGGTTTCTTCTGGTGAACCCTCTCTAGAGTCCGGGAGTTCACCATTCGCAGTGAAGGGACTACAACATGGAGCTTCAGAAGTGAAGGACCGATCTACAAAGGTTGTATTCCGCATTCACTGGTTGTAATGTTTGATTACATGTTGTATTGTCTAGTTATTCTAGCTTGATCCTAGTCTAGGGTTCCTTAGCACTCTTAAAAAAATTTAAATTAGCATGGTAGATGCATAGAAAACCCAGTTAAAGTAGTTTACATGTTTATTCGTCGGATTTTCTAGTAGAGATTCTAGGTTAGGGTTAGCTAATACGACAAAAATTTAAAAATGCTATGGATGATGCCTCCCGAAACCTTACTGTCGTGCTAGGTAACCCTGCAATGGTATCAGAGCCATGCTAGAAAATTAGACGATGTTTTCTAGGATTATGAAACTGAAACTACTCCGAAACACCTGATACGAAAACTTGGTTTCTGTCGAATTTAAAAAGTCTTCAAATTTTTTTTAAACAACTGCAGAATGTTGTATGAGATATAACATGAACACTGTGAATATTTGAGGCAATTCTACCTCAGCATGGCCGGCCACATGCCCTCTAAGACCGGTGTGCTCGGTTTTTCCATGGAGTTTTGGGTTCAAATTTGCACTGTGTTCCAGTCTCTGGGTTTTGGTGTTTCGGGTGTTGTTTGTTTTTGCTAAATTTTCATGTGATGTTAACTTTCTGCAAAAGGCAACTCGGAGTGTTTCGTAGTCGTAATTCTAACATGTGTTCGGGTTATTTAGACGATATTAAAAAGTTTGAACGGATATCAATAACCCAATTTTTCCCTGCTGGAAATTTTTCAATAGTTGGATTTTTTCCGAGTTTAAAATTTTCAGAAAATCTTGCAAGCGATTCTGTGGACCCTCTACAAGAACGAAATCCTAACTCGATTCTGTGACCGTCAAAACCGCCACTAAAGCTTAGGGTTTGTGGTAGTTTAGCGGCGCCACAGGTGAGGCATTGGTTGACCCTTCTACGGTTGGTTCATAGGTGCTGTGGCATGTTCTGGGTGTTTTTTTAGACTCCGCTCAAGTGTTGAGCTTGTTGGGAATTTTTGGATCTTTGCTTATTCGATCAAAAAGTTTAACTTCGCTTAGCTATCTATGATTGTGACACAACATTTGGAATCCATAATAGGAGTTATGAGATAACTAGTTTAAATTTTATAAATCTAGCAGTTTAGTTTCATTTGATCAGTTGCCACGGGATTTTGATGTGATCAAAAGTCTGTTGCAATTACGTAGTGTACGCGGATACTCACCGGGTAACCTTAATAGATAGCCACGCCCCATAGCCCCGACTAAGTGACTTTAGGAGAACCCCATCGCCAAAAGCATCCGTTCGGGTGCTCACGGCCGCGGTGTTCCGCCTTAGTGCACTTCGTCGACGGCATCGGGGTTGCGGCCGTCTACTAAAATTGTTGGGCATGTGATGTCTAAAGAATTCATTTGGTTAGGCATGAAATCCAACGTATGTGATACATTGGATTTATGATGTCTAAGGTGGTTGCGGATTCCAACTGTTATAGTTTTTCACTTTATTTTCAGTGACCGTAAGTGTAATATGTGGTGTATAGCCGGTTTCGTTGTTATACGTCAACGACAATTGGGATACGCATATTTACTTACGTTGATGACATTTGATGTTATGTGTTGCTGGGATGTGTTATATTGGATCATCGTGTTTGAATAGCCGGGGTTTTTATGCGAGATGAGAGTTTTTCATTTACATTTATGTAAAATTCAATGTATGTAATATTCTTTTATTTGGGCACTTCTGAGTTGAGGATGATGTAACCATTGATGTATATTATTTACTTTTCCGCATTAGGATAGAGCCAAGGCGGGAAGCACAAGTAACCGGGTTCTAGGGTCCAGTGGGAGACCATCTCGAGGGGTCGAGACCGGGTCTCCTAACTCTAGAATTAGAAGGGTTGCTTGCCGCTCTCGTAAGGGTCTTGGGATGTGGGTTTGGCTATTCATCGCGACTGTGGAATCCGTATTTTATACTGGATTAATTTAAAACACGAAAATCCTACTATATCCAATATTTCATATGTTATCTTCTGCTGCTCTGTGATGTGATCACTGTGATATGTTCAGACTAATGCCTATATTATATATATATATGATATATAATAACTATTGTTGCTTTTGTTTCTTCTGTGATGCTTAGGAAGCATAATTAATGGGACTTCATTAATGAGATTAATGAAATAAAAGAAACTTTAAAGATGTTGTAGAAACTTGTTTAAAAACTGGTAGCTCTAGTTTTTGCTTTGCATAGCGGTATTCCTTGTAGAATATTCAGCACCTTATTCGATAAGGAAAGAGCTGAGATCCCTTCATCGGGAGTGACCTCTTTAGCGAAACTGGCAGATGCTACTGTAGGGTTCCGTAGCACAGCAGCAAGGTTTTGGGAGGCATCGTTCATGCCGTTTTCAAATTTTTGCCGTTCTAAATAACCCTGACCTAGAATCTTTAACGAGAGTTTTAGACAATCAAGCAATGTTAACATCTTAATATCTAAGTGAATGAGGAATACAACCTTTGTAGACCGGTCCTTCACTTCTAAAGCTCCGTGTAGTAGTCCCTTCGCTCCAAGTAGTGAACACCCGAACTCTAGTAAGGCTTCACATGAATAAATGAACAAGCTTACTCGAAGTTTTCGAGGCAGAAGAAGATCTACGTCGAGAAGACTTAAGCTTATGCTACCTCTTCACTAATGGTAGGTTAGTGAAGCAAACACTCTAAACTAAATGGCTAATAGTAGAGGATGATGAAGTAGGAAATTGGCTCTCTTTAATTTTCTTATTCTCACAATATTTTCTCACTTAGAAAAAAGCTAGCAAGCGTTTTCTCTCACGAAGAAGGAGAAGATGAAGAATGAAGATGAAAGAATGAACTCATGAGGTGAGAATAGCATCCATGGGTGAGTTAGTGTCATACACTAACTCGTGTAGAAAATAAACCATGGGTTACAATAATGGTTAGGTTAATAAATATCTACAGGTAAAACAAAACTAGTGGATTAAGTCAAAGATGCTACAAGCTTCTGCAAGCTTCCAAGCATATGACTAATTTCCTACTAATTTTGATTAACTTTAAATAAATAAAACCATTTTAATATTATAAGCATAGTGTAAGTCTCATACACCCATGTCACATGTGGCATCAAGCATGACACAAAATAATGTACATTAATATATATCACGTATATACTATATGCACACAAGTGAGAAAAGAAATCTTAAGTGAGCTAATATTAGTTAATGTAAGTTAATATATCACATATATAATTATACATTAAATTATCAAATCAACAATTGATTTAATAATCCGGCTATATCACATACAACCGACTAATATCAAATGTAACAACTTATCGAATCAACACTTGATCCGATAACCCGGCTATATCACATATAACCGACCGATATCATATATCACGAGGATAGAACGCGGTATCAAATACGCACATTAATCTCGGTCCCCCACATATCACAAATGTGCTTCTACTTCTTTTCGTATGAACCAGGAAACCTCCGTGTAGGACTCTAAAGACTCGTCAATACGCCGGCACTAGGTGATGATCATATCAAACGCCCACAAGCCGCAAGCGGTCTGCTAAACATAACAGCCATCCGGGTATTAAGTGATCAGAAGATCAACAAGCAAGCCTGCTCGTACTCCTGCGAATCCAATCAGTAACACTGCCGTACAGTTCGGTTTCTTCGTCTGATATGTCGCATATCAACAGCCTGGGGGTGGTTTAATGTTAGACCCTAATAGCCTGATAAGTCATGCTGATGCAAGGTCTATAACGATTCGAGAAACTAGTGATAACACTTACTAGTAAATCTCAGCAACCCTGGCCAGAGATTTCATGTTATGGCCAATCGAGCAAAGCGTAACATCAATTCCCAATACCGGGAGAGACGAATCCCCTCCTATCGCTAATTGCCTCTATGTGACTCAGGACTGTATCCAAAAACCACCTTTTTGCACGATCTGTTGACCGTGGTATGGTGAAAATCAAAGCACACCGGGAATCACACAAGACTCTATGACAACCTCGGGTCGACTGACTAACCTGTACCAGTGTCACCAGAGAACTGTTATCTGACGATAGGTATAATACCATCTAGGGGTTCTCGGCGAGTCCGTTTAGTGTATCCAGTCTCCACTGAGCACCCATATACCATCTTTGGTGTCAAACACCAATGGATGTGGGATCATCCATCGCCCATCATATGGATCAAGATGCGCATATGCTAGTCTACTCTGGAGTATCGATGCCCTGTCTCGATACTCCCATGACTAGGAACAATTATAGGGTGTACTTGCGGACTACCTTTGGCCCCACTAGTATGATCTCAATCATAGTCCTGGTAGTCAAGTACACATGCTAAGGGCTTTATCAACATGTGAGAACAAGACAGCATCACTTATACAAGTCAACATGTTAAGATAAAGTGCAACCAGATAGTATACTATCATGTCGAGCAAGAAAGTCCTCCCTATATATGTCCAAGCATCCACTACAATATACATCCCCTGTACAGTAATGGACTCTAGGGCATACATATAACTAACAATCTCCCACTTGCACTAAGGCCATTTGTTGCAGTATCTCATACTCAACGACATAGCAGTGGTTGTAGTATCCCATACTCAACCATCCCAAAATCTCTCAAATAGTATTTGGGGAAGCAAGCCTTAGTGAGTAGATCCGCCGTGTTAATCTCAAAATCTACTCTCCTTACTTCAATCCCTTAGAGATCAACCATCTCCCTGATCAGGTGATATTGTCCTCAGAATATGTCTGGATCGATGATGGGACAGGTGTTCCTAGGCTAAAACCACAGCTCCATTGTAGTCACAATAACAGTTTTGGACGCTCAATGGTAGGAGCCTTGTTCATCTCATGAATAAGAAATGTTCAAACAACCACTTTGGTAGTATCAATTGGTTGCAATGTATTCAGCCTTTATCGTCTAGTATGTCACGGTATCTAGCTTGGAACTCTTCCAACATACCGTCTCTCTATTGAGAGTAAAGAAAATGCCTGTGACTAACTTTCAGTCATCCTTATCACCCTGGAAGCTCAAACCAAGAACTTTCTTTTAGTGCTTCTCATGTACTTAAGAATGTCCTCCACAGCTTTCCAGTGATTCTCCTAAGATCCGATTGATTCCTGATCACTATACCTAGTGAGTTAGCTACATCTGGTCTGGTACATAACATCGTATACATGATAGAGCCTACTGCCGAAGCATAGGGTATCCCTTGCATGCGAGCTCTTTCCAAATCATTCTCTGATGAAATCTTTTTGGAGAGAGTGATTCTTGAGTAAGTGGACGAACCACCACGCTTAGAATCCACCATACTAAACCCCTTTAGTATGGTGTTAATGTACCTGAATTTGGGACACTCCCAATTTCCACATAGATCTATCTTATAGATCATAATCCACAAAATGTATTAGGTATCATCCAGATCTTTTATTGAGAATCCTCGTGATAAGAGGAGCTTGACCGAGTGTAGCATAGGAAACCATTTCCTATCAAGAGTATGTCATCTACGTATAATACGTGTAAGACAACCCCACTTTCTACAACTTTCTTATATATACTAGGTTCATCTACCTTTTTGATGAAGTCAAACACTTTGACTGCCACATCAAAACAGATGTTCTAACTCCGCGATACTTGCATTGATCCTGATGGACTTAAGCATAGCTTTGAAAGTCTCAACTTTTCCATCTATTCCAAGAATCTTCTCAAGATCCATTTGCTCCCAATGGGTTTTACCCTTCAGGTGCAACATTCAAAGTCATACTTGTTTGGTGTACATGGATTCCATCTTTGATCGCATAGCATCCAGCCATTTCACAGAGTCCCCACTCATGACGGCCTGCCTGAATCTAGTTAGGCCATCATCTACCATGATGCAATTCTCGCTCCCACTGTCACCGAGAAGACCATAATATCTCTCAAGTGGATGAGGAACCCTACCAGATTCGCGGAGAGGCTGAGCTTCGTTGGAGACTATTGAATCGTTTGGTTTCACCAAATCATCAGCTGTTAGTTTGTCTAGCTGGAACTTCTTCCAGTTCTACCTCATGTCTACTAATTTCTTCACAAGAAATTCCTTTTCTAAAAGGTGGCATGCTGAGAAAGAAAACACCTTTTGCCCTCAGAGTGATAGAAGATATACCCTCGCAAATGTTTGGGTTATCCTAATAAACTTATATAGATCTGACCTTGCCTCGAGCTTATCCGTATTTTGCCTTTCAACATAGGCCGGACAACCCCATATCTTAACTCGTTTAAGACATGGTCTCTTCCCATTCCATATCTCATATGGAGTAGTAGGCACTGATTTGGTTGGAACTCCATTCAATAGGAATGCAGCTTCTCAAGAATATAACACCAAAAGGAAACAGGTAACTCAGCAATACTCATCATAGAGCGCACCATATCTCATAGGGCGCGATACCTCCATCCCGATACATCGTTGTGCTGTGGTGTATATGAAGGAGTAAGCTGAGAGAGAATCACATTCTCCTTTTAGAAACTCTAGGAACTCCATGCGCAAGTATTCTCTTCTCCGATCACATCGAAGGACTTAATACTTCTACCCGTCTGGTTCTTCAACTTCAAGCTTATATTCCTTGAATTTCTCAAAAGTTTCAGACTCGTGTTTCAACAGGAACACATGTCCGAATCTTGAGAGATTGTCGATGAATGTAATGAAGTAAAAAGAACCAACCTTAGCATTTGTAGACATAGGACCGTATACATCATCATGAATCCGTCCCAAGAGTTCAACAACTCTATCTCTGTTTCCAGTAAACGGAGTATTGGTCATTCTACATTTGAGACAAGACTGGCAAGTATCATAAGATGAAAATTCGAATAGATTCTTATATTCATCCTTATGTAACTTAGCTGGTCGTGTCGCATTGATATGACCTAGTCTACAATGCCACAAGAAGGATACGTTCATTTCTGAACTACTTCTCTTGTGCGTGTTCTATATACTTTGAACTGTGGTTTGATTTAGAACGTATATGCTATTATATAACGTGCTTGATCGAATCAACTCTTAATTCAGGAAAATGTTCACAACATTATCCTCCAGTATAGAATTATATCCTTCTTTAACTTATTAAAGAAATTGATGTAATGTTGTATATCAGGTTCGGTATGTAATAACATTCGTTCAGAATCAATGTATTAATACAAGGTGATATTTGCCAACTGATTTGGCTGCAACACTTGCACCATTCTCTACACTTAGAGACATATCACCCATTCCCAATTCTCTACCTATCTGTAGCACATGTAACATATTACATATGCAGGATCCTGATCCGGTATCACATACCCAGGACATAGAGGATACTGAAAAACAGTTCTTGGTAACGAAAACACCCAAAGAATATTCATCAATATGCACTTTCTTCGATTAGGTGGCATGGGAATCCGGATATTCCCTAATTTCCTGCTCAGATTTATAACAATTATAAGATAGAGCGGAACCAACGATCCCTAGCACAGTATAATAAGCAGCTTCGGTCATTGCATCCATATTATTATCTTGATTATGGCGTGACATGGTCGCTACCAGGAGAGAGAGAGAAGAAAACACTCTGTGTGCGCTCTTGCAAGATCAGATTGGTTATTATTTTATCTAATCAGGATGGCTCCTATTGTTTTTATAAAATCTTCTTTCAAACCCTAAAAGGTAAGACTAGCCGTGATTAATTACACCCTACAAGTTTGCCAATCTTTCGGCCAAGCTAGTGTCGGTACTTTGAGGGAGGTTCCCCGTGCTTTCGCACGGGCCTAATGAAAATAAACCTCGTTTTCCCAGAGGCGTAACCCCGTTAACACCTTTCTAGACACCTACTTGACCGGCTAATTGTAATATATAAAACTCTCCCAGGAGTAACTTTTACTCGGAGTGGGTATCGGGATCCAACTATCTCATAGAAGGTACGCAATCTCATTGCAAATTTCAACACTTGAAATTCAAGATATTCTTGCTCCTAGCTTCCTGTGACCTTGACAGAGGTCAACAAACTATAGGTTGCTAGTCAAGTTCAACCTGTCATTTCATGATTGAAATAAACCCACCCGCACGTCCCTTGACAGAGGTCAATAAGGTCGCAAGACTACCCTAAATCAATCGCATCATATGCTTTGCAGATAAGCACTAATCAGCTACCGCACGCTGCGCCTTGACACTTGGGATCAGCAGAATTCTCAAACTACAAAACAGAGGTCAACAAACGCAGCACGAATACTAACTACTAATTATCTGAAATGACGGAGGGCTACGACAGGTTTTTAAGAAAACCTTTTGTGTAATGAACTTGATATCGTTGTAGAATCGAGTGATTTTGAAAAGGAGTGTTTTTGAGGTTTTTACTAGTTTTGCTAAAGAGGTCACTCCCGGTGAAGAGATCTTGGCTCTTTCCTTATCGAATAAGGTGCAGGATATTTTATAAATACCACTATGCAAAGCAAAAACTATAGATCAATCAAAAGACAAACCGAGTGGGTTGTAGCATCTGCTAGTTTCGCTAAAGAGGTCACTCCCGGTGAAGGGATCTCGGCTCTTTCCTTATCGAATAAGGTGCTGGATATTCTGCAAGGAATACCACTATGCAAAACAAGAACTAGAGCTACAAGTTTTTAAAACAAGTTTCTACAACATCTTTAGGTTTCATTTATTTCATTAATCTCATTAATGAATTCCCATCAATTTTGCTTCCTGAGCATTACATATGAAACGAAAGCAGCAATATTAATTATATCTCATATATATAATATAGGCATTCGTCTCAGAATATATCAAGTGATCACATTACATAATATCAGCAGCAGAAGAACACATATGAAATATTGGATATACTAGGAATTCCGTGTTTTAAATTAAGCCAGTATAAAACACGGATTCCACGGTCGTGATGAATAGCCAAACCCATATCCCTAGACCCCTACGAGAGCAGCAAGCAACCCTATCAATTCTAGAGTTAGGAGACCCGGTCTCGACTCCTCGAGATGGTCTCCTACTGGACCCCAGGACCCGGTTACTTGTGCTCTCCTCCTTGGGTCTATTCTAATGCGGAAAAGTAAATAATATACATCAAAGGTGACATCATCCTCAACTCGGAAGTGCCTCAATAAAAGAATATTACATACAAGTTTTTACATGAATGGAAATGAAAAACTCTCATCTCACATAAAAAAACCCCGTCTATTCAAAACACGACGATCCAATATAACATATCACAGCAACACATAACATCACATGTCATCAACGTAGGTAAATATGCGTATCCCAATTGTCGTTGACATATAGCAACGAACCGGCGATACACCATATATTACACTTACGTTCGCAGAAAAAAAAAGTGAAAAACTACAACAGTTGGAATCCGCAGCCACCTTAGACATCATAAACCCAATGTATCACATACTTTGGATTTCATGCTAACCAAATGAATTTCTTAGACATCACATGCCTAACAATTACAAACCCCACTTTTTAGTCTCCTTATTGAAAACAATTTTCAATAACCGGTCGGGTAATTCAACAAGATTCCAGATAACCTGATCGAATGCTCGTCGGAAAATTTAGCAGACGGCCGCACCCCCGATGCCGTCGACGAAGTGCACTAAGGCGGAACACCGCAGCTGCGAGCACTCGAACGGATGCTTTTGGCTACGGGGTTCTCCTATAGTCACTTGGTCGGGGCTATGGGGCGTGGCTATCTACTAAGCTTATCCGGCGAGTATCCGCGTACAATACGTAATTGCGACGGATTTTTGATCCGCATCAAAATTCCGTGGCAACCGATCAAATGAGACTAAACTGATAGATTTATAAAATTCAAACTAGTTATCTAATAACTAATTATGTTGATTCCAAATATTGTATCACAATCACCGATGGCTAGACGAAGTTAAACTTTTCGATCGAATAAGCAAGCACCCAAAATTTCCCAACAAGCTCAACACTTGAGCGGAGTTCAAAAAATACCCAGAAACTGCCACAGCTCCTATGAACCATCCGTAGAAGGGCCGATCCATGCCTCACTCATGTCTCCACGGAACCACGGCAAATCCTACGGTATGATCGTGGTTCTGCGATCCAAAAAGTCGAGTTTGGGTATCGTTCTTCTAGAAGGTCCACAGAATCGCTTGCATGATTTTTCTGAAAATTTTAAACTCGGAAAAAATCCAACACTAGGAAAATTTCCAGCGGTGAAAAATTGGGTTATTGATATCCGTTCAAACTTTTTAACATCGTTTAAATAACCCGAAAACATTTTAGAATTACGACTGTGAAACACTCCGAGATTCCTTTGCAGAAAGTTAACATCACATGCAAATTTAGCAAAAACAAACACCTGAAACACCAAAACCCGGAGACTGGAACACCATGAAAATTTGAACCCTAGAGGAGAGAAATCAACCGAGATTGCTAGTTTTAAGAGCAATGTGGCCTGCCACTTTATGATGGAATAGCCTCAAATTTTTACAGTGTTCATGTTATATCTCATACAACATTCTACAGTTGTTTAAAAATTTTTTTGACACCTTTAAAAAGTCAACAGAAACTGGATTATATGTTTCAAGTTTCGGAGTCGTTTCGGTTTGTAATCTAACAAATATCGTTTAAATCTCTATCTTGGCTCTGATACCACTGTAGGGTTCCATAGCGCGGCAGCAAGGTTTCGAGAGGCATCGTTCATGCTGTTTTCAAATTTTTGTCGTTCTAAATAATCTTAACCTAGAATCTTTAATTAGAGCTTTAAACAATCAAGCAATGTTAACATCTTAACATCTAAGTGAATGAGGAATACAACCTTTATAGACTGGTCCTTCACTTCTAAAGCTCCGTGTAGTAGTCCTTTCGCTCCAAATAGTGAACACCCGAACTCTAGTAAGGCTTCACATGAACAAATGAACAAGCTTGCTCGAAATCTAAGAGGCCGAAGATGATCTACGTTGAGGAGACTCAAGCTCATGCCACCTCTTCACTAATGGTAGGTTAGTGAAGCAAACACCCTAAAGTAAATGGCTAATAGTATAGGATAATGAACTAGGAAATGGGCTCTCTTTAGTTTTCTTATTCTCACAATATTTTCTCAGTTAGAAAAAAAGCTAGCAAGCTTTTTCTCTCAAGAAGAAGAAGAAGATGAATGAAGTTGAAAGAATGAACTCATGAGGTGAGAATAGCAACCATGGGTGAGTTAGTGTCATACACTAACTCATGTAGAGAATAAACCATGGGTTACAATAATGGTTAGGTTAATAAATATCTACATGTAAAACAAAACTAGTGGATTAAGTCAAAGATGCTACAAGCTTCTCTAAGCTTCCAAGCATTTGACTAATTTCCTATTAATTTTGATTAACTTTAAATAAATAAAACCATTCCATTATTATAAGCATGGTGTAAGTCTCATACACCCATGTCACATGTGGCATCAAGCATGACACAAAATAATGTACATTAATATATATTACATATATACTATATGCACACAAGTGAGAAAAGAAATCATAAGTGAGCTAATATTAGTTAATGTAAGTTAATATATCACATATATAATTATACATTCAATTATAAAATCAACAATTGATTTAATAATCCGGCTATATCACATACAACCGACTAATATCAAATATAACAATTTATCGAATCAACACTTGATCCGATAACCCGGATATATCACATAAACCGACCGATATCACATATCGCCAGAATATAATGCGGTATCACATACACGCATTAATCTCGGTCCTGCACATATCACATATGTGCTCCTACTTTATTTCGCATGAACCAGGAAAACTCTGTGTAGGACTCTAAAGACTCGTCAATACGCCGGCAGTAGGTGATGATCATATCAAACACCCACAAGCCGCAAGCGGTCTGCTAATCGTAACGGCCATCCGGGTATTGAGCGATCAGAAGATCAACAAGTAAGCCTTCTCGTCTCTTCGTCAGATAGGTCGCATATTAACAGCCTAGGGGTGGTTTAACGTCAGACCCCAATAGCCTGATAAGTCATGCTGAAGCAAGGTCCTTAACGGTTCGAGAAACTACTGATAACACTTACCAGTAAATCTCAGCAAGCCTGGCCAGGGATTTCATGTTATGGCTAATCGAGCATAGCGCAACATCAACTCCCAATACTGGGAGAGACGAATCCCCTCCTATAGCTCATTGCCTCTATGTGACTCGGGACTGTACCCAAAAACCATCTTTTTGCACGATCTCTTGACCGTGGTATGGTGGAAATCGAAGCACACTGGGAATCACACAAGACTCTATGATGATCTCGGGTCGACAGACTAACCTGTACCAGTGTCACCAAAGAACTGCTATCTGACGATAGGTATAATACCATCTAGGAGTTCTCGGCGAGTCCGTTTAGTGTACCCAGCCTCTATTGAGCACCCTTATATCATCTTTGATGACAAACACCTATGGATGTAGGATCATCCATCGCCCATCGTATGGGTCAAGATGCGCATTCGCTAGTCTACAATGGAGTATCGATGCCTTGTCTCTATACTCCTACGACTAGGAACAATTATAGGGTGTACTTGTGGACTACCCTTAGACCCACTAGTATGATCCCCATCATAGTCCTGGTAGTCAAGTACACATCCTAAGGTCTTTATCAACATGTCAGAGCAAGACAACATCACTTATACAAGTCAACATGTTAAGATAAAGTGCAACCAAATAGCATATTATCATGTCGAGCAAGAAAGTCCTCCCTATATATGTCCAAGCATCCACTATAATATACATCCTGTTGGGATTTCCTCAGCACCTAGCCTAGGGTTTGCAAGCATCAAGCATGTCATAACATTAAATTAAGGGGGTGCTATGGAAACATCCAAGGAAACATACTAAAAAACTAGGGTAACATAACATGCAATCAAACATTACATAAGAAGTGAACAAGAATACAACCTTTGTAGACCCGGTCTTTCACTTCTAAAGCTCTGTATAGTCGTCCCATCGCTGCAATCATCGAACTCCTGTACTCTAGTGATGGTTCATACGAAGAAATGAACGGGCTTGCTCGATGCCTTCGAAGTCAAAGATGATCTACGTCGAGGAGACTCAAACCCAAGCTGCCTCTTCACTAGGTTAAGAACTTTGTGAAGAGAACACCCTATAATACACAAGCAAGTGTATAGGATGATGAAATAGGAAGTGTGCTCACTTTAGATTTTATTTTTCTCACTAGAAATATCCATCTCCAAAAACCCTAGAGAGCTTGAGGAGATGAAGAAGAAGAAGAAGATGAAAAATCAACAAGAGAGAGAATAAGGTTAGATTTGCAACCATGGCGAGTTTTGTGTCATCACTAACTCTTGTAGATACTTAACCATGGTAAGGATAATGGTTAGGTTTATAAATATCTTAGTGAAAAACAAATTGGATGGACTAAGTCAAAGCTCACAACTAGCTTCTCCAAGCATCTTAGCATGACACAATCCCACTCAAATTTGAATTACCAAAGATAATTAAAACCTAAACATATCATGGTTATGGTGTAAGTCCTACATACATAAGTTGCATATATAACCACACATGATACATAATATATATCACATATATAAAATGCATACATAAGTGAGAAAAAGAAAAAAGTCAAGTGAGCAATATTAGTCAATGTAAATTCATATATCTAATATATAATTGTACATTAAATCATTAAATCAACACTTGATTTAATGATCCGGCTATATCACATATGACCGACTAATATCAATAATATCGATTTACCGAATCAACACTTGATTCGATAACCCGGCTATATCACATATAACCGACCAATGATACAAATCGCGAGATTAGAATACGGTATCATATACACGTATTAATTTCGGTCCCGCACATATCACATATATGCTCCTACTCCGTTTCTCCTGAACCAAGAAACCTCTGTGTAGGACTCTAAAGACTCGTCAATAAGCCGGCAGTAGGTGGTGATCATATCAGTCACCCACAAGCCGCAAGCGGTCTGGTAAACGTAACGGCCACCCGGGTATTGAGCGACCAGAAGATCAACAAGCAAGTCTGCTCACACTCCTGCGAATCCAATCAGTGATACTACCGTATATTCCGGTCTGTTTGTCTGATATGTTGTGTATCTAGTCTATGGGTGGTAAACGTCAGATCCCAGTAACTTGATAAGCCATGCCAATGTAAGGTCCATAATGGGCGTGAAACTATTGATAACACTTACCAGTAAATCACATCTACCCTGGCCAGGGATTTCAGTTATGACCAATCGAGAATAGCACAACATCAACCCCTAATACCGGGAGAGACGAATCCCTTCCTATCTCTCATTGCCTCCATGTGACTCGGGACTGTACCCAAAAACCACATATTTGCATGACTCAGTAAGCCGTGGTAGGGTGAAAATCACAGCACAATGGGAGCCACACAAGACTCTATGACGATCTCATGTCAGCAGACTAACCTGCACCAGTGTCACCAGAGAACTGCTATCTTACGTGAGGTATAATACCATGAAGGAGTTCTCGGCGAGTCCGTTCAGTGTACCCAGTCTCCACTGAGCACCCGTATACCATCTCTGATGTCAAACACCAATGGATTTGGGATCATCCATCGCCCATCATATGGGTCAAGATACGTATATGCTAGCCTACTCTTGTCACGACCCGAAATATTAGCTCGTGACCAGCACTTAAATCATACAACGTCTAAAGGCGTAACGGAATTCAAGTAAGCCGAAACCCAGAAATCTAAACCTTTTTAAGAAAAAAAAAGTGGTGAAGTTTTGAAATAAAGGTATAATGAAATCAAGTTTCCTTAAATGCATAGAAAAGGAACATGAAAATACAAGTGAAATTTACTAGTTTGAAAACATGTTTCGTCTTTTAAAAATTTGGGCAACACCTCCTTTATATATTTTGATCCAAAACCACAATACAAGATAATATAAAGGCATCCCCAAGAGGGAGCTAGCTCTTCGCCAAACGGCGGATCCACAACCATGCAAAGCATAAATATAAGTATACGACTCCCAACGGAGAAGATCACAACAAAAGATAAAGAAATAAGCAAGACATCAAAACCACAAGTAGCGGAAAACCCCTCGCTCCAAATCTTGCAACCACAAGTCTCACTAAGCCTCATTACTTATACAATTACTAAATTGTATTGATGGAGTTAACTAGATACAATATGAAATATAAATACAAGAGTGGGTACGATACAAATGTCCCACCTACCCAGCAAATCACCCAAATGCAACTGTGTGCCAGCGAAGCCGCTACGGATCCGTAGGGTCAACCTGCAAGAACTGTGGCACAACGGGGGTGAGTTGCTAACTCGTGAGTAGAAAAACATCAACAAGTAGAAATCGAATAAACAACGATTCCTAGGTCAACTATATCATGAAGGTAATACTATGATATCTAGGGTGACCATATCCATATCTGTGTCATCAATATATCATCAATGTCTATATGCATGTGGTTATCATCCAACAATATAATCAATGTCTGTATGTATGTGGATCTCGTCCATGTGTCAACCAATGACACAACAACACCATGTATGTAAATATCATAAAAGAAGATGCATGAAAATATGAGGATATATATCGACGTGTGTTACTCCCGACACATCAAAATCATGGAACCTGAGTGCCCAGCATCGACACTCGAAACATCATGAAACCTGTGTCCAGCATCGACACGTAAATCCTCATATCTCGAGCTCCGTTAGTCCGGATCGGCCCATAGGCTCCATCAGTCCGGATCGGCCCATATCATCTCTCGACACCGGTTGGTATCCTCCGGATATCCTCCGAGCCCAAATACTATCACCGGTAGGTAGTAGTCCCTCTGCCAGGCTCACCGTCTACTGCACAGCAATCCGTTCTCGTCCCGGGATACCATACCGGGTCTACCATGTACCCGCAATCGGCCTCATCCAGCTCCTCGAATCGGGTTTCACATGTCACACGTCTCAGAATCGAGAAAACGCATGGTGGAGCACTGAAATATCATATCAAGAGAAACCGGGTTTTTAAAACAGTTCTTGCTTTCTTTTGAAATAGCCACGGTTCTCAAATCCAGAAATCTCATGAAAACAATATATCTCAATGCGTAAAATCATAAAGCATGATGTATGCGACATATAACAGAATGTGAGCATAACCGTATATCATGCAGTATGGAACAGTAATATGCACGTATCAAGGGAAAACCGCTCTTTTAAATGAATCCGGTTAAAAAAAATATCCCGCGGTTCCCAAATTCTCTAAGTCCAATGCAACATCGTATAAAGGTGCATATGCAACTAAAGCAAGTAAATCGTGCAAGGAGTCATATCATGATGCAGCAAATCCTACTGTGTAGTGACATGGAAATTATAGATGATGAAGTGTGTGAGCCGGCAAATCTGTGTACGTGTAACATACGCATAGTATACTAGCACAGGTGCATGCAATGCAATGAGAATAACATGAATGCAGCATAAGGTAAATCATATGCAAATGCTGACGGGTATACGTATCTAACATAACCGAGTCGGTGAATCTAACTATCGGCATCTAGCCTCACAACATCATGTATGGAATAATCCATCGACAACATCTTCTAGTCAAGGGTATGGATCAATCATCGAGCCCAACCCATCACGTACGGAAAATCATCGTACGGCGGCACTGAACCATCGGGGATCCTATCATCCTATATGACAATAAGGGGTACGGACCTAACGTCTCATACGTCAATCACTAATGATTCATGACATTCTATATATATCTATATACCTATGTCCCAGGTCACATCCATAACAATCTCGTATCAGGGGACCGGCAAGGTATCAATCATCTCAATCGACTCGCATCCGTATACCAACATATCATCATATCACATGTCAAATCGTATTCTCTTTTCATCGCATTTATATCTCACATAAGGTCAATTTTACATATACATTCTACCTTTACTATAAGCATAAGTATCTGATCTAATATACACACCCGAACCATACAAACAGTTTTTGAAAGATGCGAATCGTAGTTTTGAAAGTAGGGGCTACGGTGTGTTTAAGGAAAAGATATCATTTAAAAATCCATAACGTCCCTCAAGGTATTTTTTTAAAAGATGCCTACAATTCTTCAGTTTGGAAATACGTATGGTTCGGATGACATGTCTACGTCGGCTATCTAGTCCTACAGTACCCTAAACGACAATATCAATAAACATCATCCTCAAATCCCGTCATCACATATTAGCCGTATCATATCACTTCTAACTATTCTTTTAGTTCTTAATAAAGTTTCTCTAACTATCTTTTAACTCTATCTACAGTTTTCTATTAAACGTTTCCTTAACCATATACTAGGAATCGGTTTTCATCAAAAACTTACGGGGGTGCTATACGCCATCCACCCGACTTCCCTCATGGATATAGATCCACCCACCTTGCTACTTGCTTGCCGAAGTCGATGAAGCCATGCTTCGTCGCCTCGGAATCCACACGAAGGTACCTACAATAATACACAATCGCAATCTCTATTAAAATCGAATCCGGAAAATCGATACGGCACACGATGCGCTCATAGGTTAGAACCTATGGCCTACGCATGCAAAAACAATCAAACAACCCTTGTTGTCGATGTACAAACATCCAACAACCCAATACAATTCTATTTAGCAAAACCAAACATTTCAAAATACGGAAAACATAGCCAAAATCACAACAAAGTGCTCCCGGATTTTGACTCAGGTCAAACTAGCCAATTTTTCATATGGAGTTGCTCTAGATAGAAGATATAGGAGCTGCAGACCAAGTACGAGCCAATTCCAACCTACCCAGGCCACAATTTGCGGCCATATTGCATTAATTTGCGGCCAGGAATTGGGGTATGGGGCTAGGGTTTCAGTGGTAGCTTCCTAGGGGCTTGCATGTCTCCCAGTGTTTGCTAAATAAATCCTAGTGCCTTCGGGTGTTAGCAGATCTCTAAACAACCACATAATTTTCATAAATTCCCGATATCGGGGTTTCTAGATTTGGGGTTTGGGGTTCTATCTCAGGTTTCAGTCCATGAAACTAACTCTAGAGGGGTTATAAGGTCTCTACTATCCTCAATTTCATCTTTGGATTCAATTCTAACCCTAACCTCTTCTAGAAATTTCCAAAGTTCACATATCCACACTAAATCGATTCTAAACTTAAACTAGAATATAACAAACTAAAGCTAAACTAATTGGTAGAGATTATACCTCATTAATTCCACCAAGCAAAACCCTAGAAGTCCTAATTCTTCAAAATCTAACTTTTCTTGGTCCAATGTGTAGAGGATGAAGTGGGGATTATCTTTTGTGAAGGAAGTATAGGGTTTTGGTGAGGGAATTGAGATGGGCCATGAGGGTAGAATGAGGGAGCTTGAAGGTGAAGAAGGAGAAGAAAATGGTGGGGGGAAAATGGTTGAGGCAGCACTCTCCCTCTCTCTCTCTTTCTCACTCTCATTCTGTAGGGTTTCCTTAGCACCTTATCAAGGGTTTAGAAGCATCACACATGCCCCAATAAAATTTTAACGAGGTGCTAAACAAACTTAACTATGAATCGAACTAGAAATATAGGGTAACAACAAATAGTATCACATACAATAAATAATCTATCACTAAGTGGAGAGACTACAACCTTTGTAGACCTCCTTGAATGACTCCTTGGATCTCCTAAAGTTTGGAACGGCTCGCTTGAATCCTTCCTAGTCCACGACGATCCACCCGAAGTCCTTTTGCCCAAAGCTCCTTGCTTCACTTGATCAATGAGCAAGTGATGCAAATACTCTAAACTAATAGGCTAAACTAGTATAGAATGATTGTGTGGTTTGTTATCTCACTTAAAAACCCTTTCTTTCTCTTTTCCCCACACTCAAAGAAACTCAAGAGAGCTTAAAAAAGGAGGAAGATGAAGATGGCAAAGCTTTTCTCAAGATAATGATAATTCTTATGTTTTAAAATAAAAACAAAAGGATATATATGTGAGACACTCTCACATCCAACCATGGTTAAAAGAAATTTCTAGATATTTTGTGATGAGTTAAAAGAACAAAGGAAATAAACCTAGGGTTAAGTCAATGGTCAACCCTAGAAGAGTGTAAAAAGAACGAGTCATTTGTTAATTTCCTTTTTCTTTTATCTCAAAACAAAAACACACATATTAATTTGAACCATGTGAGTCTTGCATTGCCATCATCCATGTATGATCAACCATGGTACACTTGTATGTATGTATGTGTGCATACACATCATCATGTGTATGTATATACATATATGCATACATCCATAAAGAAAAGGTTTAACAAAAGTGAGCTAAAAGTCATTATTAAATCAACACTTGATTTAATAAACAGGTCATATAACATACGATCCGACCAATAGTAAACGCCCGATTAATATACGGTATCTCATACACGCATTTAATCGAGCTCCCGCGCATATCTCATATGCGCACTCCACATCGTTTTGCCTGAGCTAGGAAACTTCTGTATGGGACTCTAAGACTCGTCAATACTCCGGCATTAGGTGATGATCACATCAAACACCTACAAGCCGCAAACGGTCAGCTAAACGTAACGGCCACCCGGTTCTTGAGCGATCAGAAGAAAAACAAGCGAACCCGTTAAAACTCCATCAAGCCAACTGGCAACACTTACCGTACAGTCCGATCTTTTCATCAGATATGTTGCATACCGAGTCTAGGGATGGTAACGTCGACCACAATAACTCAATAAGTCATGCAGGTATATAGCTCATAACAGATCGAGAAACTACTGATAACACTTATCAGTAAATATCAGCAGCCCTGGCCAGGGACTTGCTGTTATAGCCAATCGAGCATAGCGCAACATCAACCCCAATACCGGGAGAGACGAAACCCCACCTATAGCTCATCGCCTCTATGTGCCTCAGGACTGTACCCAAAATACACCTTATTGTACGCCTCGGTAGAGCCGTAGTAAGGTGGAGATCAAAGTACAGTGGGAGGACACACAAGACTCTATGACGATCTCGGGTATACAGACTAACCTGTACCAGTGTCACCTGAGAACTGCTATCCGACGCATGATATAATACCATATAGGAGTTCTCGGCGAGTCCGTTCAGTGTACCCAGTCTCACTGAGCACCCGTATACAATCTTTGGTGTCACCACACCAGATGAATATGGGATTATCCATTGCCCATCATATGGAACAAGAATGGTATACGCTAGTCTACTTTGGAATATCGATGCCCTGTCTCAATATACCTACGACTAGGAACATTTCAAGGATATGCTTATAAACTACAGGTGTCCCACTAGTATGATCCACATCATAATCCCAGTAGTCAAGCCAATATCCTAAGGGCTTTATCAACATGTATCAAATGAGTAAAAGCATGATCAAGTGAACATATGATAAAGAGAAATCAGATAGCATACTATCATGTCGAGTAAGACTGTCCTCTGAACACACACACACACACACACATCAGTACATACACTATCATATAATGGCCTCTACGGCATACATATATCCAACAATCTCCCACTTGAACTAAGGCCAATTATTGGCATATCTCGTACCCAACATCTCAAAAAGTCACTCATGCTGCGGCTGAGGGAGGGCCTTGGTGAATGGATCTGCAGTGTTGTCCTTTGTATCTACTCTCTTAATCTCGATTTCGTGGCGATCAACTATCTCCCGGATCAAATGATATCGCCTCAGGATGTTTCTAGACTTCTAATGGGACCTGGGCTATTTGGCCAACGCCATAGCCCCATTATTGTCACAATACAAAGGTATTGGATCAATAATGGTTGGAACTACTCTTAGCTCCGAGATAAACTTCCTTATCCAGACGTCTTCCTTGCCAGCATCATTTGCAACAATGTACTCAGCTTCCATCGTTGAGTCTGCAACGGTATCCTGTTTGGAACTCTTCCAACTTATCGTCCCTCCATTGAGGGTAAATGCAAACCCTGAGATAGACTTGTTGTCATCCATGTCACTCTGGAAGCTCGAATCGGTAAAGGCCTCCATTTGGAGATCCTCGTTACCATACACCAAGAACAATTCTTTAGTCCTACGCAAGTACTTAAGATTGTTCTTCACAGCAGTCCAGTGATTCTCCCCTGGGTTTGACTGATACCTTCTTATTACACTCAGTGCATAAGCTACATCAGGGCGTGTACACAACATCGCATACATTATTGATCCTACGGCCGAAGCATAGGGAATAATGCTCATGCGAGCTCTCTCTTCATCAGACTTTGGGCAATGGTCCTTGGAGAGAGTGACTCCGTGGCAAGCGGGTAAGGCACCCGGCTTGGAGTCTTCTATACTAAACCTTTTTAGGATGGTGTTGATGTACTTGGTTTGGGACAATTCCAATAACCGTTTAGATCTATCCCTATAGATCTGTATGCCCAATATGTACGTGGCATCACCCAGGTCCTTCATGGAAAACCTTTTTGATAAGAATGATTTGACTGACTGTAGCATAGGAATGTCATTTCCTATCAGAAGAATGTCATCCACGTACAATACAAGGAATGCGACAGTTCTCCCTACAGTCTTCTTATAAACACAAGGTTCATCTTGATTTTTAATGAAATCAAACTCTTTGATAACATCATCAAAACAGAAGTTTGACGTGATGCCTGCTTTAATCCATAAATCGATTTAAGCAATTTACATGCTTTCCCGCTGCTCCCTCTGTCAATGAAGCCCTCTGGCTGATCCATATAAACGCATTCAACTAAATCACCATTTAGAAATGCAGTTTTAACGTCCATCTGCCAGATTTCATAGTCGTAGTGAACAGCAATAGCAAGTAGGATCCGAATGGATTTAAGCATGGCTACTGGAGAGAAAGTCTCGTCATAGTCCAAACCTGGTCTTTGACGAAAGCCTTTCGCTACCAACCTTGCCTTATAGGTCTCCACCTGTCCATCTACACCGATCTTATTTTTAAAGATCCATTTGCAGCCTACAGGTTTTATCCCAGAGGGTACATCCTCCAAAGTCCATACTTTGTTGGCGTACATGGACTCCATTTCGGATCTTATGGCATCCAGCCAGTTCACAGAGTCACCACTCGTGATAGGTTGCTGAAAACTGGCAGGGTCATCATCATCCATGATGCAATCTTCTCTATCACCATCAATGAGAAAACCGTAGTATCTCTCCGGTGGGCGAGAAGTCCTACCAGAACTACGAAGTGGCTGAGGTTCATAAGATTCTGTTGCAACTTCAGGTTCAACCAAGTCATCATTTGTAACTTGTATCTCTAGAGCCTCTTCTAGATCTACCACATTGCCATCAGCATCATTTGCAAAAATCTCATTTTCTAAAAATATGGCATACTGAGAAACAAACACCTTTTGTTCCTCTTTATGGTAGAAAAGATACCCAAACGAATGTTTTGGATATCCCACAAATATACATTTGACCGATCGTGTCTCGAGTTTGTCTGGATTCTGCTTTTTGGTAAAAGCCGGACAACCCCCAATCTTAACTCGTTTAAGAGATGGTCTTTTCCCATGCCGTATCTCATATGGAGCGGTAGACACGGTCTTGGTTGGAACTTTGTTTAACAGAAAAGCTGCAGTCTCCAATGCATGCCCCCAAAAGGAGAGGGGTAACTCAGAATCACTCATCATAGATCGTACCATATCTAATAGGGTACGATTCCGCCGCTCTGACACACCGTTGTGCTGTGGTGTGTAAGGGTGAGTGAGCTGAGAGAGAATCCTATTCTCTTTTAGGAAGTCCAAGAACTCAGTACTTAAGTACTCTCCACCTCGATCTGATCGAAGTATCTTGATTCTCATTCCTGTTTGGTTTTCTACTTCAAGTTTGTACTCCTTGAATTTCTCGAAAGCTTCAGACTTATGCTTTATAAAAAACACATGACCGAATCTTGAGAAATCATCAGTAATGAAGTATGAAAAACCGCCTCTTGCATGTGTAGACATTTGCCCACATATATCACTATGTATGAGGCCTAGGAGCTCAGTAGCTCTTTCTCCGTATCTAGTAAATGGAGTTTTGGTCATTTTACCTTTGATACAAGACTGGCAAGTCGCATAAGATTTATACTCAAAAAAATTTAAATATCCATCTTTATGAAACTTGTTTAGTTTTGTTTCATTAATATGACCAAGTCTACAATGCCAAAAAAAAGCATCATTTATATCTGAAAATTATCTTTTACTTGTGTGTTGAATGTTGAAAACTATGTGTTGATTAAGGACGTATATCCCGTTATTAGGTATACCACAACCAATCAACTCTTGATTTAGTCTAATGTTCATAACATTGTATTGCACAGCAAAATGATATCCTTATTGTCTAACAAAGAAACGGATATAATATTACAAAGCATACTTGGCACAAAACAACATGGGTTCAAAACCAATATACAACCCGACGGCAACCCTAAGTGACACACTCCTACTGAAACTGCATGTACAATGGAACCATTTCCAACTTGGAGAGTATGATCACCTGTCTTCAAAACTCTGCTATTTCTCAACGCCTACACAGAATTGTAAATATGAGAACCTGAACCTGTCACGACCTGAAATTGGCACGTGACGGCCCTTAAACTATGCAACATCTACAGGCGTAACGCAATTTAAGTAAGCCGAAAACCCAGCAATCTAAACCATCAAAATTAGTAAGAAATAAGAACATTTTTAAAATCTTTGAAATTGCAACCCAAATTTTTTAAAAGTCCAACTTTATTTCCTTTAAAATTTTGGCAGCACCTCCTTTGTAAAACCAGTCTCAAAAATGGGTACAACATAAATATAAGTAAAGCATCCCCAAACGGAAGCAAAACACGCCCAAAGGCGGAAAACAACCACCACAACAGATATACGACGCCGTAGTGAAGAAATATAAGACGATAAAAAGAAAACTGTATAAAAGACAACCAAGTCACAAAATAATATACAATATCGTCCTCACACCAAGTCTCTAAGTCAAACAAGATAATAGTACATGGAGATTACAGGATACAACGAATATACAATACAACAAAGAATAACCACAAAACCCACGTAAAGCAAAACTGCACACTGTGAGCCGATATGGTATCCGCAGCAAAAGATGATAAGATTGATGAATAGCCTGCCTCGACTACTCTTGGGAACAACCTGCAAAACAAACTGCGGCACAACGGGGGTGAGTTGCCAACTCATGAATAATAAATAACATATGCAGATAATCGCAAGTATGCACGTACAGCACGAATCTAACATATATAAGCTAAAAGCAGTAAAAGGTCATATGAATGCAATAATCATGAAAGGTACACTAGCAGGTACAACTAATACATGAAGCAATAATATATGACAATCAGTATGCAATAATCATGCAATAATGATATGAAAATGTATATATGCAACAGTCATGAAAGGTACTCTAACAGGTACAACTAACACATGAAGCAATGCATATAAAATGAAGTATGTAAATGCAACAGTCATGAAAGGTACACTAACAGGTACTACTAATACATGAAATAGTGCATAAACAATGAATGTGAAGTATGGAATGAAACATGTCATTTCTACGGAATCGTGACATCGTGGTAGGATCAAAATCCATCAAGATAATCCAAATCCCAATTCCTCAAATAATCCCCCAAATTGGATTTCATATCATATAAGTCTCACAAATCCTGAATGTACAATATCGAATAAATCTCATATATCCTGAATGTACAAAATCAGCAATCTCATATATATCCTGTATCCAATCTCAAATAAATCTCATATATCCCAAATCCAATATCAAGTGAATCTCTTATATCCTAAGTATATTTGCATGAATAAATATGATGAAGTATATGAATTTATATGTATACATATATATTAGCGTCCCATTTTACTAATATATATATATATATATATATATATATGCATATATAACAGCGTCCCATTCCACTGTTATATATACATAGGAGTAAAATATCATGAAAACCAAGTGTCAAGTATCGACACAAAATAGTGATCTATCAGGTGTTGTCACCACGACTGGCCTCCTGATAGGTACGTAACATACGCTATACTGAAAACTCGAGTGCCTAGCTCTGACCCTTGCCTCTCGACGTATCCATACGTACATGACTCCCGTCGGTATCCTTACGATAACCACCAAGTCATAGGTAATGTCACCGGAAGGTATGGTTCCCTGTCAGGCTCAATCGGCAAGGTCCATCAATCGTCTTGCCCCGGAGTATCTCCGGGCCTCACCATGTACCCACACACGGCCTCGACGCCTCCTCGCTGTAGGGTTCCTAGGCACACTAATGAGGTCTCACAAGGCATCAACCATACCAATTTCAAATTTTACAAGTGCCGAGAAACCCTAATAACGATCGTTAACTAGAATTTTAGGCGAAAAAGAAACTAGTTAACAACTTAACTACAAGAACGGAAATACAAGCTTTGTAGATCCGGTTCTCCACCTTCATAGCTCCATGATGAAGTCCCCTTGCTGTCCAAATCGCATCCCGGACTCTAGCATCGGCTTCATCGGAGAAATGGGAGGGCTTGGTTGTCGGCATCGATGCCGAAGATGATCTACGTCGAGGCATCACTGGATCAAGCTCCCACTTCACCAAGTCATGAAACTTGTGAAGAAAACACCCTATACTACTTGGCAAGAGGTAGAGGATGAAGAAATAGGAAGTGGGTTCACATTAGAATTGGATTTCTCACTCTTTTCATCAAGTCACCATTGATGAAGCAAGGTTTTCTTCAAGTGAAGAAGAAGAAGAAGAAGATGAATATTATGATAAGTCATTTTCAAAATAGAAAAGAAAATCAATACTTATCGTAATACAACCATGGTTTAGTGTAGAGATTTTACTAAGGTTAGATGGAGTGGTTAGGGTTAAGCATGAGACAAAATGGTCACTTAGTCAAACCTTCATGAAGCTTCATGATGCAAACAAAGAAAGCCACCATTTTCTCTTTATGCCATTTATTTTCCAAAAAGAATAAATAAATAAATAAATGAATAAGAAAAGAAAACCCTAACCATTCATATAACCATGGTTTAATCTTTACACAAACCCAAGTAAACATGTATCATCAAACATGATACAATCAAGTGCACAAAAGTATATCACATATACAACTTGTGCAATGCAAGTGAGAAAATCCATTTAAAGTGAACCAATACTAGTTAATGCAAAGTAATATATCAAATATATAATTATGCATTAAATCATTAAATCAACACCTGATTTAACGATCCGGTCATATCGCATATAACCGACTAATATCCAATGTATCGACTTATCGAATCAATCCATGATTCGATAACTAGGTTATATCGCATACAACCATTCGATACATTCATCGCGAGAATGAAATACGGTATCACATACACGCATTATTCTCGGTCCCGCACATATCTCATATGCGCTCCTATTTCGTTTCGCTTTAGCCAGGAAACCTCTGTGTAGGACTCTAAAGACTCGTCAATACGCCGGCAGCAGGTGATGATTATATCAAACACCCACAAGCCGCAAGCGGTCTGCCAAACGTAACGGCCACCCGGGTATTGAGCGATCAGAAGATCGACGAGCAAGCCCGCTCACACTCCTGTGAATCCAACCAGTAACACTTACCGTACAGTCCGGTCTGATCGTCTGATATGTCGCATATCTTGCCTAGGGGTGGTAAACGTCAGACCCCAATAGCTCGATAAGTCGTGTTGATATGAGGCCTATAACAGTTCGAGAAACTACAGGTAACACTTACCAGTAAATCTCAGCAACCCTGGCCAGGGATTTCCGGTCAGAGCCAATCGAACACAGCGCAACATCAACTCCCTATACCGGGAGAGACGAATCCCCTCCTATCGCTCATTGCCTCCATGTGATTCGGGACTGTACCCAAAATCCACCGTTTTGCACGCCCTCTTGGACGTGGTAAGGTGGAAATCAAAGCATAGTGGGAACCACACAAGATTCTATGACGATCTCGGGTCAACAGACTACTCTGTACCAGTGTCACCAGAGAACTGCCATCTGACGTAAGGTATAATACCATCTGGGAGTTCTCGGCGAGTCCGTCCAGTGTACCCAGTCTCCACTGAGCACCCGTATATCATCTCTGATGTCAAACACCAATGGATATGGGATCATCCATCGCCCATCTGTATGGGTCGAGAAGGTATACGCTAGTCTACTCTGGTATATCGATGCCCCGTCTCGATACACCCACGACTAGGGACCTTGAAGGATGTACTTATGGACTACCATGTCCCCACTAGTATGATCTGCATCATAGTCCAGGTAGTCAAGTACACATCCTAAGGGCTTTACCAACATGTAACAGAGAGACAATCAGTGTACACGTTAAGGTAAAGAGCAACCAGATAGCATACTATCATGTCGAGCAAGAAAGTCCTCCCTATATATGTCCAAGCATCCACTATAATATACATCCTATGTATAGTAATGGCCTCTAGGACATACATATAACTAACAATCTCCCACTTGCACTAGGGCCATCTGTAGCATTGGTTGTAGTATCTCATACTCAACCATCCCATAAAAGTCTCTCTCTGGGAAAAGGCCTTTGTGAGTGGATACGCCGTGTTGTCCTCTGTGTCTACTCTCCTAACCTCGATCACCCTGGAGATCAACCATCTCCATGATCAGGTGACACTGCCTTAGAATATGTCTGGATCACTGATGGGACGGACGTTCCTTGGCATAAGCCACAACTCCATTGTCACACAATGGGAGGAACAAAGTTCATCTCATGAACCAATATACATCCAGACTGCCTCTTTGGCAGCATCTTAAGTAGCGATGTATCCTGCCTTTATCGTCTAGTATGCCACGGTATCTAGCTTGGAACTCTTCCAACATACCGTCCCTTTAATGAGGGTAAAGACAATGCCTGTGACTGACTTTCAGTCGTCCTTATCACCCTGGAACCCTTCCAGTGATTCTCCCAGGATCGATTGATACCATCTCACTACAACTAGTGAGAATCCTAACATCTATTTAGATATATCTCATAGATCCAAAACCCAGGATTTAGGAGGTATAACTTTGATCCTATATGGAGAATTATTGTGATAAGTGGAGATTGACCGAGCGTAGCATAGGAAACTCCTTCCCTATCAAGAGCATGTTATCCACGTACTCTACGAGGATCGTAACTATACTCCCTACTACCTTTTTGTTTATACAAGGTTCATCTACCATTTTGATGATGTCAAACTCTTTGACTAACACATCAAAACATATGTTCCAACTCCGCGATGTCTGCTTTATCCTATAAAGCATCTTGTACACGTTTCCGCTGCTCCCACTGTCTACGAAGCCCTCTGGCTGTGTTCTTATAGACGTTCTCTTCTAAATCATTATTTAGAAAAGTAGTCATGGCACCCAACCGCTAGATATCGTAGTCATGGTATGTAGCCGTGGCAAGTAGGATCTGGATGGACTTAAGCATAGCCACTTGAAAAGGTTTCATCATAATCCACGCCTGGTCGATGACGAAAAGCTTTAACAAGTCTAGCTTTGAAAGTCTTAACTTTTCTATCTACACCAAGTAATCTTATCAAGATATACTTGCTCCTGATGGGGATTTAACCCTTCAGATATAGCATCCAAAGTCCATACTTTGTTGGTGTACATGGATTCCATCTCAGATCGCTAAGCATCCAGCCATTCTTATAGAGTCCCACTCCCGATGGCCAGCTCGAAACTAGTTGGGTCATCATCTCATGATGCCATCCTCTCTCCCACTGTCATAGAGAAACTGAAGTATCTCCCAGGTGGGTGAGGAACCCTACTAGATCGGCGGAGTGGCTGAGGTTCGTTGGAATC
This sequence comes from Agapanthus africanus, assembly GCA_030015575.1. Taxonomy (NCBI): domain Eukaryota; kingdom Viridiplantae; phylum Streptophyta; class Magnoliopsida; order Asparagales; family Amaryllidaceae; genus Agapanthus; species Agapanthus africanus. The sequence goes on along the minus strand of CM057345.1, from coordinate 420,987,848 downwards.
TACTGAATCGTTTGGTTCTTTCAAATCATCAGCTGCAGTTTGTATAGCTGGAACCTTTCCAGTTCTACATTACAGACTTTGCCTCGAGGTTGTCCGGATTTTGCTTTTAGACATAGGCCGATCAACCCCAAATCTTAACTAACTTAAGAGATGGGCTTTTCCCTTATCATATCAAATATGAAGTGGTAGGCAACTGATTTGATTTGAACCCTATTCAATAGGTATGCAGCTTCTCAAGTGCATAACTCCCAAAAGGAAATAGGTAACTCAGTAGTACTCATCATAGAGCACACCTTATTGTTAGGTCCACGTTACCTCTCTCGGTACTTTCGGGGTTGCGGAAACGGTAAATCAAAATTTTTCTTAACTTTGTAACATGGACCGTAAAAGCCGGATCTTTGCTAAACTAAACTAGCATACTTGCAAAGAAGAATTAACTACTCGGCAAAGTGGTTATACCTCAACTTGAACTCCTTCACTTCTTGTTGTTGTTCTTCTTTGATGTTCTTCTCTTCTTGTTGTTCTTCTCATTGCTTGCTCAATGGTTGATCCGGACTTCGGTCACCTCCGCGGCCTCCTTGAGTCGAAGACGATCCACCCGAGAGATGTACACCGAGCTCCACCTCGAGCCGAGGTAACTAAGGCAAGGAGATTGCTAATCTAGAAGCCCTAGGTTGTGTAGAGAGGATGTATGGATGTGTTTGTCAAGTAGAATCCTTTTTCTCTCAACACATGAGATCAAAGGAGAAATCAAGAGGAGGAAGAAGAAGGAGATTTTCTAGCAACCATGGAGCTTCTCATTTCAAGAGAGAGAATGAGAATGAGCAAATGAAAAGCTTAACCAAAAGAAAAACTAACCATGGTTGCAATAATGCACAAAACATTATCATTACAAATCCAATCAAGATAAAGGTGATGGCTACAAATGACATGACCATTATCATAACTTAATAAAAAGAAAACCAAAGAATACTTTAGATCTTCTAAGAAGGTCCAAGTCAACTTTGGTCAAAAGGTCAACAAAGTCAAGATGGTCAAATGGTCAATGTAATTAGCCATAACAAAATTATCAATGAAAGGATTAGTAAATAATGTCCCCGGCTCATTTATGGTTTTGACCAAACGAACTGTCGAAACCCTAATGAGTCCGCCTCAAAATGGTTTTGACCGAATCAACTGTCAAAACCCTAATGAGCCTGCCACATAGTGGTTTTGGCCGAACCAACTGCCAAAACCCTAATGAGGCACCTCCTCCTTCATCGCTCCAGAAAACTGTGCATACACACCTGCATCCGTATTCCGTAGAATGCGGATGCGCAGAAGACAAAACAGATCCATCCATGCAATACTAGGATCTGGCTTAAACCAAAGCCCACTAGTACTGCCTGCTCGAACATCATACGCACACAAGTGTACGTAAGTGATCGCAGCCCTGCCGTAAAACCATACGGCCTCTACACGTTTCGCTCAGTGCAGGGAAACTCTCTGTGTGGGACTCTAAAGACTCGACACTACGCTGGCAGTGGGTTTAACCACAGACCGCACGCGGCACTAGCTGTACGTAACGGTCCCCAGGTAGATGTCGATAAGAAGGCCGATGAGGTAAACCCATCCGAACTCCTACTGAGTCTGCATATGACAATCTCCGTACAGTCCGGTCTGTTCGTCTGATACATCGCATGTCGGGCCTAGGGGGGCGGCAAGCGTCAGACCCCTAATAGCGGTACAAGTCGTGTCGGAGTGAAGCCCAGAACACCCTGAGATAACACTGGAACCTACCAGTATATCTCGCTTGCCCTGGCCAGGGACTACTCGTGTAATGGCTCTCCTAGACACAGCGCGATGTCAACCCCCAATACCGGGAGAGACGAATCCTGTCTAACCGTCGCTGCCTCCAAGTGCTCCGGGACTGCTCCCAACTACTACCTGTTTGCACGACTCAGTAGAGCCGTGGTAGGGTAGTAATCAAAGAACAGTGGGAACACACTCGAGGCGAAGTGACAGTGTCAAGTCAGCGGACTATGCTGTACTCATGTCACCTGGGAACTGATAACTGACGATAGGTATAATACCAACCATCAGTTCCCGACGAGTCCTGTCCAGTATACTCGTAACCTAACGAGCACCCGCATACTATCTCAAGTACGATGTACCGACGGCTGTGGGACAGACCGTCTCCTGTGCTGGGATGAGAAGCGCATACGCTAGTCTACTCCGGAGTATCGATGCCCTATCTCGGTACTCCCACGACTAGGGACGTGTATAAGGATGTGCTTGTAGATTACCCAGCCCCCACGAGTGTGATCGCCATCACAACGCCGGTAATCAAGCAAAGATCCTAAGGGCTCTACTAATGCGTATATGTGATATAATAAATAAACACACATGTACACATTAAAGCAGAGGCAAACCAAGTAGCATACTACTATATTGAGCAAGATTGTCTGTACAACTGTGAATATCCCAAGCTTCCATCAAGTAATATACATACTAGTATGATACAGTAATGGTCTCTAGGGCATATACACCAACAATCTCCCACTTGCACTAAGGCCATGTACTGGCGTATCGAAGACCTATCATCTCGATCAGCCGCTCGAACTGAGTCTGGGGTAAAGCCTTTGTGAATGGGTCCGCAGTGTTGTCCTTTGTGTCCACTCTCCGCACCTCGATCTCCTGTCAATCAATGATCTCCCTGATCAGGTGATACCGCCTTAAGATGTGCCTGGACTTCTGATGGGACCTTGGTTCCTTCGCTAAAGCTATAGCCCCATTGTTATCACAATACAGAGGTATTGGGTCAACAATGGACGGAACCACCTGAAGTTCATTAATGAACTTCTTTATCCAGACCGCCTCTTTTGTGGCATCGCTTGCAGCAATGTATTCAGCCTCCATCGTCGAGTCTGCGACGGTATCCTGCTTGGAACTCTTCCAACATACCGCCCCTCCGTTGAGGGTAAACACAAAACCCGAGACAGACTTGCTGTCATCTTTGTCACTCTGGAAGCTTGAATCGGTAAAGGACTCGACCCTGAGGTCTCCATTACCGTAAACCAGGAACATCTCCTTAGTCCTTCTCAGGTACTTGAGAATGTTCTTCACTGCTGTCCAGTGGTCCTCCCCTGGGTCTGACTGATACCGGCTTACCGCGCTCAACGCGTAAGCTACATCTGGTCTTGTACATAGCATCGCATACATTATAGATCCTACCGCCGAAGCGTAGGGTATAGTGCTCATGCGAACCCTCTCCTCGTCAGTCTTAGGAGACATCTTCTTGGAGAGGGTAATTCCGTGCAATGCGGGTATGTTACCGCGCTTGGAACCCTCCATACTAAATCTCTTTAGTACGGTCTCTATGTACCTGGACTGCGAAAGTCCCAATAGTCTCTTGGATCTATCTCTATAGATCTTGATCCCCAGAATGTATGAGGCATCTCCCAGGTCCTTCATGGAGAACCTTTGTGACAAAAATAGCTTGACCGATTGTAGCATAGGAATATCATTTCCTATCAAAAGAATGTCGTCCACGTACAAGACTAGGAATACGACAGTTCGTCCTACAATCTTCTTATATACACAGGGTTCATCTTCGTTTTTGATGAAATCAAATTCCTTGATTGCCTCATCAAAACAGATGTTCCAGCTCCGCGATGCCTGCTTTAATCCATAAATGGATTTAAGCAACTTGCACACCTTTCCGCTGCTCCCACTGTCTACGAAACCTTCTGGTTGATCCATGTAAACGCACTCTTCCAAACAACCGTTTAGGAAAGCCGTCTTAACATCCATCTGCCAGATTTCATAGTCATGGAAGGCAGCAATGGCAAGTAGGATCCGAATGGATTTGAGCATAGCCACCGGAGAAAAAGTCTCGTCATAGTCCAAACCAGGTCTTTGACGAAAACCTTTTGCAACGAGTCTAGCTTTATAGGTTTCCACCTGCCCATCTACACCAAGTTTCCTTTTGTAGATCCATTTGCATCCAATGGGTTTTACCCCAGGTGGAGCAATATCCAAGGTCCACACTTTATTGGCGTACATAGACTCCATTTCGGATTGCATTGCTTCCTGCCATTTATCAGAGTCCCTACTGATAATGGCCTGCCTGAAACTGGTAGGGTCATCTTCTTCCAAGATGCAATCCTCTCGATCCCCGTCAATGAGAAAACCGTAGTATCTCTCGGGCGGATGAGAAATCCTACCAGATCTGCGGAGTGGCTGTGGTTCGTTTGGGGTTATAGAATCTAGCGGTTCCTCCAAATTTTCAGTTACATTTTGTGGTCGCTGAATTTCTTCCAGTTCTACCGAACTCCCACTAGTTTCTTTTGCAAGAAACTCCCTTTCTAAGAAGGTGGTGTGGCGAGATACAAACACCTTCTGTTCCTCAGTGTGGTAGAACAGATATCCTAGTGAGTCTTTAGGATATCCCACAAATTTACAGAGAACTGACCGTGCCTCTAACTTGTCCGGTTTCTGTGTTTTCACATAGGCCGGACAACCCCATATCTTAATAAACTTCAGACATGGTTTCTTACTGCTCCATATTTCATACGGAGTTTTAGGCACAGATTTGGACGGAACTTGATTCAAAAGGTATGCCGCTGTCTGAAGCGCATGTCCCCAGAATGAAAGAGGCAACTCAGCACTACTCATCATGGAGCGAACCATATCCAATAGGGTACGATTCCTCCGCTCCGAAACACCGTTCCGTTGTGGTGTATAAGGAGGAGTAAGCTGAGAGAGAATACCATTCTCTTTTAAGTAATCTAGGAATTCCGTGCTTAAGTACTCCCCTCCCCTGTCAGACCGGAGGATCTTGATACTTTTGCCTGTCTGGTTCTCTACTTCCTTTCTGAATTCCTTGAATTTCTCAAAAGCTTCAGATTTGTGTTTCATCAGATACACATATCCGAACCTAGAGAGATCGTCAGTGAATGTGATGAAGTACGAGAACCCACCCCTTGCATGTATAGACATCGGACCACATACATCACTATGTATGAGTCCCAAGAGCTCTGCTGCTCTTTCTCCATGTCCGGTGAACGGAGATTTGGTCATCTTCCCTTTGAGACAAGACTGACAAGTTTCATAAGATGAAAACTCGAACGCATCCAAGAGTCCATCTTTATGCAACTTACTCAGTCTTTTCTCTCCGACATGACCAAGTCTACAATGCCACAAGTAGGATTCATTCGTATCTGAATTCTTCCTCTTACGTGTGTTTTGTATATTGAGAACTGTATTCTGATTTAGAACGTAGATACCATTAAACAGTGTACCCTCTGCAACCAGTACCTTATCAAGGTAAATGTTCATGATATTCTTTTCAAGAACAAACTTATATCTATCTTTATCGAGTAAAGAAACTGATATGATGTTGCAAACCATGGAGGGTACATAGTAGCAATCGTTCAAAATCATAGTCTTGCCATTTGGCAATACTAGGTGATATTCACCGACGGCTGCCGCATTAACTTGTGCTCCGTTCGCTACTCTGAGCGACATATCACCCGGTGCAACTTTCCTACTTTTTCTCAGTCCTTGCAATAAATTACAGATATGAGATCCTGATCCGGTATCAAGTACCCAGGAGGTAGGGCTGAACGTAAAGCAGTTCTCAATTACAAGAACACCTGAAGTAGATGCAAAACTAAGCTTCTTCTTCGACTGGGTATCCTGGAAATCCATACAATCCCCTTTCCCATTCTCATACTCATGACAGTTGTCACAAGTTAGAGCTGAACCAACTTTCCCCAGTCCCGAATAAGAATTCGGATCGGTCAAGTGATACATTTTATTATCTTGATTAGGGCGTGAAAAGGTTGCTGCCTGGAGAGAGAGAAAAGAAACACTCAGCGTATGCTCGTGCAAGATTAGATTGGTTTATTAATTTATCTAACCAGGATGTCTCCCACTGTTTCCTCAAATCCTTCTTAAAACCTTTTAAAAGAAGAACTAGCTGGGTTTTAATTCACACCACAATACTTGCTTAACCTTTCAGCCAGGCTAATGTCGGTACTTCGAGGGAGGTTTTCCAACGCTTTCGCGAAGTTCCTTAATTAAAGAACCTCTTTTCCCTGGGGGCGTAACCCCGCTAACACCTTTCTTGACACCTACTAGGTTTATAGCATTGATCGTTAAGTGAAATAATCTCCCGAGAGTAAACCAACTCATCAGTGGGATCGGGATCCAACTGTCATTGTGTGATAACCTAGATGGAATCCACTCTAGTCACCACACTCCAGAAGGTATGCTAAATCTGCAAGTTTCAGTTCTTTTGAAACTCCCGATGTGGTTTTTGCCCCTAGGACCCAAGTGACCTTGACGAATAATCAACAAATCAAAAGGTCCTAGTCAAGTTCAACCCGTCGTTATCCAGGATTGCATTAGACCCGCCCGCATGACCCTTGACGAATAATCAACAAAATCATGCGACCGTCCTAACCAATCGCATCTATCAGTGCAACAGAGAATTATTACTCAGCTACCGTTCACTGTGTCTTGACGAATAATCAACAAACGCAGCACGAATACTAAGTATTAATTATCCGAAACGACGGAGGGCTACGGCTGGGTTTTTGGCGAAAAACCCGTTAACGTAATGAACTTGATATCATTGAAGGAACCTGATAATCTTTTTGAAAATATAGTGGCGAAAACTTTTGCTAAAGAGGTCACTCCCTGCGAAGGGATCTCGGCTCTTTCCTCGTCGAATGAGGTGCAGGATATTCCAAACTGAATACCTCGATGCAAAGCAAGAATAATCGACTATAGTGAAGTTATTACCCTGACGCAAACTTTTGTCCAAGGGGTCACTCCCGGTGAAGGGATCTCGGCCCTTGCCTCGTCGACTGAGGTACCGGGCATTCACAACCGAATACCGCGATGCAAAACAAAAATGAACGTCCTTGTAATAACGGCTTTTTGAAAAATTGTTCCAACAACGTCTTTTAGGTTTATTTTCTTGCATTAGTTCTTTTAATGCGTGATATTCTTGCATTAGTTCTTTTAATGCGTCCCATCATTTAATCCTACCATTGCAGAAAACAACCAAAATATGACGTACGCTTATGCCATTCGCATTCGCCACGGGGTCCCGTCATCACTCGTTAGGTTACTTAACTAACGACAGAGCGGGGACTGGGCTAGCGCGGCTGTAAAACATAAGCAACGCCTAAATAGTAAAGCAATGATAGACATTACAGATCACAGATGAATACATTGGATATACTAGCAATCCGCAATCCTTTCGAGCCTGGAACGAAAAAGCGGATAACACGGTCACGGTGAATAGCCAAATACCCCACCCAAGACCCCTACGGGTGCGGCAAACTACCCGCCAAGTACTCGGCAGTTTGTGCACCCCCTCCATGGGTCTATCCTAGGAGCAAAAACAGTAAAAAGAATTATACAATGACGGCTACAACCCCGACCCGGTTGTGCGGCCAAACAAATAATAATATTACATCAATTTACATTTACAATGAATGAAAGAAAAACAAAAGCTCATCTCACATCCATCCCGGCTATTCACCCGCGACAGTCCAACACATTCATATACACAAACCATCAAGAACAATCACAGATCACAGATATGTATAACCCCAACTAATCGACATATAGCGATTAGCCGACGTTCAATACATAAGAACAACACAGATATAACCTTTATAGTCAAAGTATATTGAAGTTCGGAAAAAATACGGAATTATAGGCCCCCAAAAACAAATTTCTATTCTGGAAAATCTGGGCACATATAATATATCTGAAAAATCCTAAAACCATGTCAGAAACACACTGCACCAAAATCGATGCAGTAACTCACCAAGTTGGCCGCGGTTCCGCGGCAAGAGCTTGCTCTTGCCGCGGAAGCGCGGCGCTTTGGTTGAGTCGCTGCATCGTTTTTGGTGGTTTTCTTATAAAAACCCTGAGATGATTTTTGGGATATAACAAATTTTGTTTTGACCAGAAAAAGTTTTAACAGAAACTCAGATTTTTACAACTTGGTTTTTTCGATTTTTCCGTTTCGAACTTCGATACACTTTACTACCAAGCTAGTTTATGTTTAGTTAGGCTCTGATACCACTGTTAGGTCCACGTTACCTCTCCCGGTACTTTCGGGGTTGCGGAAACGGTAAATCAAAATTTTTCTTAACTTTGTAACATGGACCGTAAAAGCCGGATCTTTGCTAAACTAAACTAGCATACTTGCAAAGAAGAATTAACTACTCGGCAAAGTGGTTATACCTCAACTTGAACTTCTTCACTTCTTGTTGTTGTTCTTCTTTGATGTTCTTCTCTTCTTGTTGTTCTTCTCATTGCTTGCTCAATGGTTGATCCGGACTTCGGTCACCTCCGCGGCCTCTTTGAGTCGAAGACGATCCACCCGAGAGATGTACACCAAGCTCCACCTCGAGCCGAGGTAACTAGGGCAAGGAGATTGCTAATCTAGAAGCCCTAGGTTGTGTAGAGAGGATGTATGGATGTGTTTGTCAAGTAGAATCCTTTTTCTCTCAACACATGAGATCAAAGGAGAAATCAAGAGGAGGAAGAAGAAGGAGATTTTCTAGCAACCATGGAGCTTCTCATTTCAAGAGAGAGAATGAGAATGAGCAAATGAAAAGCTTAACCAAGAGAAAAACTAACCATGGTTGCAATAATGCACAAAACATTATCATTACAAATCCAATCAAGATAAAGGTGATGGCTACAAATGACATGACCATTATCATAACTTAATAAAAAGAAAACCAAAGAATACTTTAGATCTTCTAAGAAGGTCCAAGTCAACTTTGGTCAAAAGGTCAACAAAGTCAAGATGGTCAAATGGTCAATGTAATTAGCCATAACAAAATTATCAATGAAAGGATTAGTAAATAATGTCCCCGGCTCATTTATGGTTTTGACCAAACGAACTGTCGAAACCCTAATGAGTCCGCCTCAAAATGGTTTTGACCGAATCAACTGTCAAAACCCTAATGAGCCTGCCACATAGTGGTTTTGGCCGAACCAACTGCCAAAACCCTAATGAGGCACCTCTTCCTTCATCGCTCCAGAAAACTGTGCATACACACCTGCATCCGTATTCCGTAGAATGCGGATACGCAGAAGACAAAACAGATCCATCCGTGCAATACTAGGATCTGGCTTAAACCAAAGCCCACTAGTACTGCCTGCCCGAACATCATACGCACACAAGTGTACGTAAGTGATCGCAGCCCTGCCGTAAAACAATACGGCCTCTACACGTTTCGCTCAGTGCAGGGAAACTCTCTGTGTGGGACTCTAAAGAATCGACACTACGCTGGCAGTGGGTTTAACCACAGACCGCAAGCGGCACTAGCTGTACGTAACGGTCCCCAGGTAGATGTCGATAAGAAGGCCGATGAGGTAAACCCATCCGAACTCCTACTGAGTCTGCATGTGACAATCTCCGTACAGTCCGGTCTGTTCGTCTGATACATCGCATGTCGGGCCTAGGGGGGCTGCAAGCGTCAGACCCCTAATAGCGGTACAAGTCGTGTCGGAGTGAAGCCCAGAACACCCTGAGATAACACTGGAACCTACCAGTATATCTCGCTTGCCCTGGCCAGGGACTACTCGTGTAATGGCTCTCCTAGACACAGCGCGATGTCAACCCCCAATACCGGGAGAGACGAATCCTGTCTAACCGTCGCTGCCTCCAAGTGCTCCGGGACTGCTCCCAACTACTACCTGTTTGCACGACTCAGTAGAGCCGTGGTAGGGTAGTAATCAAAGAACAGTGGGAACACACTCGAGGCGAAGTGACAGTGTCAAGTCAGCGGACTATGCTTTACTCATGTCACCTGGGAACTGATAACTGACGATAGGTATAATACCAACCATCAGTTCCCGACGAGTCCTGTCCAGTGTACTCGTAACCTAACGAGCACCCGCATACTATCTCAAGTACGACGTATCGACGGCTGTGGGACAGACCGTCTCCTGTGCTGGGATGAGAAGCGCATACGCTAGTCTACTCCGGAGTATCGATGCCCTATCTCGGTACTCCCACGACTAGGGACGTGTATAAGGATGTGCTTGTAGATTACCCAGCCCCCACGAGTGTGATTGCCATCACAACGCCGGTAATCAAGCAAAGATCCTAAGGGCTCTACTAATGCGTATAGGTGATATAATAAATAAACACACATGTACATATTAAAGCAGAGGCAAACCAAGTAGCATACTACTATATTGAGCAAGATTGTCTGTACAACTGTGAATATCCCAAGCTTCCATCAAGTAATATACATACTAGTATGATACAGTAATGGCCTCTAGGGCATATACACCAACACTTATCACATAGGGTGTGATTGCTCCGCCCCGATATACCATCGTGCTATGGTGTATACGGAGGAGTAATGCTGAGAGAGAATCCCATTCTCCTTTAGAATAGTCCAGGAATTCCGTACTCAAGTATTCTCCTCCTTGATCTCATCAAAGGACATAATACTTATACCCGTGTTTTGGTTTCCTACTTCTAAATCATATTCTGTGAATATCTCAAAAGGTTCGGACTTGTGTTTCAACAGGAACATATGTCTGAATCTTGAGAGATTATCAGAGAATGTAACGAAGTACAAAGAACCAGTCCTGGCATATGTAGACAGGGGACCTTACATACATCAACATGTATCATCCCAAGAGTTCACTAACTCTTTCTCTGTTTCCAATAAACAGAGCTGGTGTCATTATATCTTTGTGACACGACTGGCAAGTTTCACAAGATGTAGATTCAAACTGATTTAAATATGCATTTTCATGTAACTTCAGCTATTCGGGTCGCATTGATATGACCTAGTCTACAATGCCTCAAGAAGGATTCGTTCATTTCTGAACACTTCCTCTTGTGTGTGTTCTGTATACTAAGAACTGTAGTTTGATTTAGAACATCAATGCTTTTAGATAACGTGCCTGAACCGATCAACTTTTGATATAGGAAATGTTCAAAACATTATCCAACAATACAAAATTTTATCATTTCTTTACTAATAAAGAGACTGATATGATTTTGTATATCAGGTTCGGTATCTAATAACATTCGTTCAGAATCAATGTATTTGGAATACAGGGTGACAGTGACCAACAGACTTGGCTGCAACTCTTGCCCCGTTTTCTGCCTCATGAAACTTATCACCCGTTCTCAGTCCTCTACCTTTCTACAGCCCTATGTAACATATTACATATCTGGGATCCTGATCTGGTATCACATACCCAGGACGTAAAGAATACTGAGAAACAGTTCCCTGTAATGAACACACCCGAAGATGATGCATCAGCATGCACTCTCTTCGTTTGGGTGGCACGGGAATTCTGGTAATCCCCAATTTCCTGCTCTGTCTTATAACAATTATAAGTTGGAGCGGGACCAACGTTCCCCAGCTCAGAATAACAAGCGGGTTCGGTCAATAATCCATATTATTATCTTGATTAAGGCGTGATATGGTCGCTACCTGGAGAGAGAGAGAAGAAAACACTCAGCGTGCGCTCTTGCAAGAATAGATTGGTTATTATTTTATCTAATCAGGATAGCTCCCACTGTTTTTATCAAGTCTTCCTTCAAACCCTAAAAGGAAAGACTAGCCGGGATTAATTACACACTACAAGTTCGCCAATCTTTCAGCCAGGCCAGTGTCGGTACTTTGAGGGAGGTCCCCCGTGCTTTCGCACGAACCTAATTAATGTAAATCTCGTTTTCCCAGAGGCGTTACCTCGTTAACACCTTTCTAGACACCTACTTGATCGGCTAATTATAATGTGTAAAACTCTCCCAGGAGTAACTCTTACTCTCAGTAGGTATCGGGATCCAACTATCTCATAGAAGGTATGCAATCTCATTGCAAATTTCAACACTTGAAATTCCCGATAATATTTTACCCCTAGTGTTCTATGACCTTGACGAATGCCAAACAACCCATAGTCCACTAGTCAAGTTCAACCCGTACATTTCTTGATTGAATTAAACCCACCCGCACGACCCTTGACGAATGCCAAACAACGCCGTACGAATACCCTAATCCAATCGCATCGTATGCTAGCAGATAAGCACTAGTTAGCTACCGTACACTACGCCTTGACGCATGCCAAACAACCGCAGCACGAATACTAACTAGTACTTATCTGAAATGACGGAGGGCTACGACAGGTTTTTCTGAAAACCTATTGCGTAATGAACTTGATATCGTTGTAGAATCAAATGATTTTAAAAATGGATTGTTTTTTAGGCTTTTCTAGTTTTGCTAAAGGGGTCACTCCCGGTGAAGGGATCGTCGGCCCTTTCCTCGTCGAATGAGGTGCGGGATATATCATATATATCACTGTGCATTGCAAGAACTGTAGCTACCTGTTTTATTTTTGAAATTCGATTCTACAACATCTTAGGTTTCTTTTATTTCATTAATCTCATTAATGAAGTCCCATTATTTAAGTACCTAAACATCACAGATAAATACGATGTACACTTATGCCATCCGCATTCGCCTCGCTGTCCCCTCGTGCACCGTTAGGTTAGGTAACTAACGGCAGAGCGGGGCAGGGCTAGCGCGGGTGTAAAACATAAGTAACGCCTATATAATATATCATATATACTATATAAAGAATCCATCACAGAACATATCACATGATCACATCACAGATATCGCAGCAGAAGAATCATATGAAATATTGGATATACTAGGACGTCCGTATTTTCAATACGAGCTAGTATAAAACACGGATTCCACGGTCGCGATGAATAGCCAAACCCAGACCCCTAGACCCCTACGAGAGCGGCAAGCAACCCTACCAATTCTAGAGTTAGTAGACCCGGACTCGACTCCTCGAGTTGGTCTTCCACTGGACTCCAGAACCCGGTTACTTGTGCTCCCCTCCTTGGGTCTATCCTAGTGCGGAAAAGTAAATAATATACAAAGGGATATCTTCCGCAACCTGGAAGTGCCCCAAAAAAGAATATTACATACAAGTTTTTACATGAATGAAAATGAAAAACACTCATCTCACATAAAAACCCCCGGGCTATTCAAACACGACGATCCAATATAACATATCCAGCAACACATAGCATCTGTTAGTGTATATGCCCTAGAGGCCATTACTGTATCATACTAGTATGTATTTTACTTGATGGAAGCTTGGGATATTCACAGTTGTACAGACAATCTTGCTCAATATAGTAGTATGCTACTTGGTTTGCCTCTGCTTTAATGTGTACATGTGTGTTTATTTATTATATCACCTATACGCATTAGTAGAGCCCTTAGGATCTTTGCTTGATTACCGGCGTTGTGATGGCGATCACACTCGTGGGGGCTGGGTAATCTACAAGCACATCCTTATACACGTCCCTAGTCGTGGGAGTACCGAGATAGGGCATCGATACTCCGGAGTAGACTAGCGTATCCGCTTCTCATCCCAGCACGGGAGACGGTCTGTCCCACAGCCGTCGGTACGTCGTACTTGAGATAGTATGCGGGTGCTCGTTAGGTTACGAGTACACTGGACAGGACTCGTCGGGAACTGATGGTTGGTATTATACCTATCGTCAGTTATCAGTTCCCAGGTGACATGAGTACAACTTAGTCCGCTGACTTGACACTGTCACTTCGCCTCGAGTGTGTTCCCACTGTTCTTTGATTACTACCCTACCACGGCTCTACTGATTCGTGCAAACAGGTAGTAGTTGGGAGCAGTCCCGAAGCACTTGGAGGCAGTGACGGTTAGACAGGATTCGTCTCTCCCGGTATTGGGGTTGACATCGCGCTGTGTCTAGGAGAGCCATTACACGAGTAATCCCTGGCCAGGGCAAGCGAGATATACTGGTAGGTTCCAGTGTTATCTCAGGGTGTTCTGGGCTTCACTCCGACACGACTTGTACCGCTATTAGGGGTCTGACGCTTGCCGACCCCTAGGCCCGACATGCGATGTATCAGACGAACAGACCGGACTGTACGGAGATTGTCACATTCAGACTCAGTAGGAGTTCGGATGGGTTTACCTCATCGGCCTTCTTATCGACATCTACCTGGGGACCGTTACGTACAGCTAGTGCCGCTTGCGGTCTGTGGTTAAACCCACTGCCAGCTTAGTGTCGAGTCTTTAGAGTCCCACACAAAGAGTTTCCCTGCACTGAGCGAAACGTGTAGAGGCCGTATGGTTTTACGGCAGGGCTGCGATCACTTACGTACACTTGTGTGCGTGTGGTGTTCGGGCAGGCAATACTAGTGGGCTTTGGTTTAAGCCGGATCCTAGTATTGCATGGATGGATTTGTTTTGTCTTCAACGCATCCGCATTCTACGGAATACGGATGCAGGTGTGTATGCACAGTTTTCTGGAGCGATGAAGGAGGAGGTGCCTCATTAGGGTTTTGGCAGTTGGTTCGGCCAAAACCACTATGTGGCAGGCTCATTAGGGTTTTGACAGTTGATTCGGTCAAAACCATTTTGAGGCGGACTCATTAGGGTTTCGACAGTTCGTTTCGTCAAAACCATAATGAGCCGGGGACATTATTTACTAATCCTTTCATTGATAATTTTGTTATGGCTAATTACATTGACCATTTGACCATCTTGACTTTGTTGACCTTTTGACCAAAGTTGACTTGGATCTTCTTAGAAGATCTAAAGTATTCTTTGGTTTTCTTTTTATTTAGTTATGATAATGGTCATGTCATTTGTAGCCATCACCTTTATCTTGATTGGATTTGTAATGATAATGTTTGTGCATTATTGCAACCATGGTTAGCTTCTCTCTTGGTTAAGCTTTGTTAGTTATATGTATGCCCTAGAGGCCATTACTGTACATAGGATGTATATTGTAGTGGATGCTGGGACATATATAGGGAGGACTTTCTTGCTCGACATGATAGTATGCTATCTGGTTACCCTTTACCTTAACGTGTATGCTGATTGTCTCTCTGTTACATGTTGGTAAAGCCCTTAGGATCTGTACTTGACTACCTGGACTATGATGCGGATCATACTAGTGGGGACATGGTAGTCCATAAGTACATCCTTCACAGTCCCTAGTCGTGGGTGTATCGAGATGGGGCATCGATAATACCAGAGTAGACTAGCGTGTACCTTCTCGACCCATACAGATGGGCGATGGATGATCCCATATCCATCGGTGTTTGACATCAGAGGAGATATACGGGTGCTCAGTAGAGACTGGGTACACTGGACGGACTCGCCGAGAACTCCCAGATGGTATTATACCTCACGTCAGATGGCAGTTCTCTGGTGACACTGGTACAGAGTAGTCTGTTGACCCGAGATCGTCATAGAGTCTTGTGTGGTTCCCACTGTGCTTTGATTTCCATCTTACCACGTCCAAGAGGGCGTGCAAAACGGTGGTTTTTGGGTACAGTCCCGAGTCACATGGAGGCAATGAGCGATAGGAGGGGATTCGTCTCTCCCGGTATATGGGGGTTGATGTTGCGCTGTGTTCGATTGGCTATAACAGGAAATCCCTGGCCAGGGTTGCAGAGATTTACTGGTAAGTGTAACCAGTAGTTTCTCGAACAGTTATAGACCTCATATCGACACGACTTATTTAGCTATTGGGGTCTGACGTATACCATCCCTAGGCGAGATATGCGACATATAAGACGATCAGACCGGACTGTACGGTAGTGTTACTGGTCGGATTCACTGGAGTGTGAGCGGGCTTGCTCGTCGATCTTCAGATCGCTCAATACCCGGGTGGCCGTTACGTTTAGCAGACCGCTTGCGGCTTGTGGATGTTTGATATGATCATCATCCGCTGCCGGCGTATTGACGAGTCTTTAGAGTCCTACACAGAGGTTTCCTGGTTCAAGCGAAACGAAATAGGAGCGCATATGAGATATGTGCGGGACCGAGAATAATACTGTATGCGATACTGTATTCTATTCTCGCGATAAATATATCGAATGGTTGTATTCGATATAACCTAGTTATCGATTCAAGCGTTGATTCGATAAGCCGATATATAAGATACCAGTCGGTTATGTGCGCATGACCGGATCATTGAATCAAGTGTTGATTTAATGATTTAATGTATAATTATATATTTGATATATTACTTTGCATTAACTAGTATCGGTTCACTTTAGACGGATTTTCTCACTCGGATGTGCGCATTGTATATGCGATATACTTTTGTGCACTTGCTTGTATCATGTTTGATGATACATGTCATGCTAGGGTTCAAGTGTAAAGATTAAACCTTGGTTAATGAAATAGTTTAGGGTTTCCTATTTGTTATTCATTTATCTATTTATTTATCCTTTTTATTTTTGATAAATGAATAAATGAAAATGAGAAAAGAATGGTGGCTTCTTTTGTTCTTTAGTTAAAGCTTCATGAAGCTTTGTTCAAGTCAACCATACTTATCTCATCCTTAACCCTAACCATTCCCACTAACCATGATTCATTCTCTACACTTAACTCTAGTTAATATTATGATAAGAATTCATTTTCTTTTCATTTTCTATTAACTTATCATATCATTTTCCTTCTTCTTCTTCCTTGCTTCAAGTGAAGAAGCTTGAGGTCATCAATGGTAGATTGATGATTAGAGTGAGAAATCCAATTCTAAAGTCTACCCACTTCCTATTTCTTCATCCTCTACCTCTTGCCAAGTAGTAGAGTGTGTTTCCTTCACAACTTTTCACGGTTTGGTGAAGGTGGAGCTTGATTCATCGATGCTTCGACGTAGATCATCTTCGGCATGGACATCGACGACCTAGCTTGCCCATTCTCCGACGAAGCCGATCCTAGAGCCCAGATTCGATTTGGACAGCGGAGAGGACCTCGTTGCGGAGCTATGGAGGTGGAGCACCGGATCTACAAAGGTTGTATTTCCGTATTTTATATAGTTAACTGTTAACTAGTTCTTGTTCGCCTAGAAATCTAGTATACGATCCGTTGTTTAGGGTTTGTAGGCACCATAATTTTTGAAATTGCCATGGTTGATGGCTTGGGAGACCTCACTAGAGTGCCTAGGAACCCTGCAGTGGTATCAGAGCCTAGCTAGAGCCTTAGGCGAAGTCCAGAAGGAAATTGAAGTCCGATCGAACCCGAAACCCCGATTCAAAATTGCTCTCTGTACAATTTTTAAAAACAGGGATTTTTCAACATTAAAAATGTTCAGAAAACTAAGCAGGAAATTATAAGAAAGACTGTAAAATTCGGATGCCCAATTCCAATAGTGTGCCGCGCTTCCGCGGCACGAGCCTGGCTCGTGCGGCGCAAGCGCGGCCATTTTGTCGTTTCTGGCATCCTACTTTCTACAGTAATTCTTATTGTGCTGTGTTAGTGTTTCTGGGAATTTTTAATATTTTTTCAAGAGTTGAATTTTTCTGAGTCGATTTGGGGATTCGGTGTTTCGATCGGGGTATCAAATTTTGTCTGTGTGGCTTTCCGGATAAATTTTAGGATATGTTAAAAAGTTCGACCGGATATAAATACCCAACTTTTCCCCTGTCGGGAAATTTCCAAGTGTTGGATTTTTCCACAGTTTGACGACGTTCTAAGTAGTGCAAGTAACGCGATGGTCCCTCTAGAAGACACAAACCTTAACTCGATTATGTGACCGTCTTGAACTGCCCTTTGAACCTTCGGGTTTGGGGCAGTACGGCGTGCCACATGTGAGGCGTTGGCTTGACCCTTCTACGGCTGGACCGTTGGTACTGAGGTACGAACTGAATGTTGTTAGACTTGTTTCATGTGTTGATCAGTATCGGGAAAAGTTGGGTGTTCGATTGTTCAATCGAAAAGTTTAACATTTTCTGTTTATCCGGAATGGGATACAATAATTGGAATTCACAATGAGTTATATGATAACTAAATGAATGTTATAAACGTAGCAATTTAGTCTCACTTGATCGGTTGCCACGGAATTTTGATGTGATCAAAAGTCCGTCGCAATCACGTAGCGTACGCGGATACTCGCCGGGTAAACTTAATAGACAGCCTCACTCCATAGCCCCGACCAAGTGACTGTAGGAGAACCCCGTCGCCGAAAGCATCCGTCCGGGTGCTCGCTGTAGCGGTGTTCCGCCTTGGTGCACTTCGTCGCCGGTATCGGGGGTGCAGCCGTCTACTGAAGTTTGCGACGAGCATTCGATCAGGATGTCGGGAATCTTGTTGAATTGCCCGACTTGATATTGAAAAGAGTTTTCGATTTTGAGACTAAAATGCGGGGTTTATAACTGTTAGGCATGCGATGTCTAAGGAATTCATTTGGTCAGGCATGCGATGTCTGAGGTGGTTGCGGATTCCAACTGTTGTAGTTTTGCACTTTCTTTTCTGTGACCGTAAGTGTAATATGTGATATCGCCGGTTTCGTTGCTATATGTCAACGACAATTGGGATGGACATATTTACTTACGTTGATGACATGTGATGTTATGTGTTGCTGGATATGTTATATTGGATCGTCGTGTTTGAATAGCCAGGGGTTTTTATGTGAGATGAGTGTTTTTCATTTTCATTCATGTAAAAACTTGTATGTAATATTCTTTTATTGGGGCGCTTCCAGGTTGCGGGAGTTGTCACCTGTTGTATATTATTTACTTTTCCGCACTAGGATAGACCCAATGAGGAGGGCACAAGTAACCGGGTTCTGGAGTCCAGTGGGAGACCAACTCGAGGAGTCGGGTCCGGGTCTCCTAACTCTAGAATTGGTAGGGTTGCTTGCCGCTCTCGTAGGGGTCTAGGGGTGTGGGTTTGGCTATTCATCACGACCGTGGAATCCGTGTTTTATACTGGCTCGTATTGAAAACACGGACGTCCTAGTATATCCAATATTTCATATGTTTCTTCTGCTGCGATATCTGTGATGAGATCATGTGATGTTTCTGTGATGGATATAGTATATAGTATATATGATATATTATATAGATGTTACTTATGTTTTACACCCGCGCTAGCCCTGCCCTGCTCTGCCGTTAGTTACCTAACCTAACGGTGCACGAGGGGACATCGAGGCGAATGCGGATGGCATAAGTGTACGTCATATCTATCTGTGATGTTTAGGTACTTATATGATGGGACTTCATTAATGTGATTAATGAAATAAAAGAAACCTAAGATGTTGTAGAATCGAATTTCAAAATAAAACAGGTAGCTACAGTTCTTGCTTTGCACAGAGGTATATGTGATATATCCTGCACCTTATTCGATGAGGAAAGGACCGAGATCCCTTCACCGGGAGTGACTCCTTTAGCAATAACTGGCAGATGCTACACACTCGGTTTGGTTTTGATTGCTTTTAAGAGTTCTGCTTTGCACAGTGATATATACGATATATCCCGCACCTCATTCGACGAGGAAAGGACCGACGATCCCTTCACCGGGAGTGACTCCTTTAGCAAAACTAGAAAAGCCTCAAAAGCACTCCATTTCAAAATTCATTCGATCCTATAACGATATCAAGTTCATTACGCAATAGGTTTTCAGAAAAACCTGTCGTAGCCCTCCGTCATTTCAGATAAGTGCTGTTTAGTATTCGTGCTGCGTTTGTTGACCTCCGTCAAGGCGCAGTGTGCGGTAGCTAACCAGTATTTATCTGCTTATGCATATGATGCAGATTGAGTTAGGGTAGTCGTGCGGCCTTGTTGACCTCCGTCAAGGGTCGTGCGGGTGGGTTTAATTCGATCAAGAAATGACGGGTTGAACTTGACTAGTAGCCTATGGTTTGTTGACCTCCGTCAAGGTCATAGGGTGCTAGGGGCAAAATATTATCGGGAATTTCAAGTGTTGAAATTTGCAATGAGATTGCATACCTTCTATGAGATAGTTGGATCCCGATACCCGCTGCGAGTAAGTGTTACTCCTGGGAGAGTTTTATACATTACAATTAGCCGATCAAGTAGGTGTCTAGAAAGGTGTCAACGAGGTTACGCCTCTGGGAAAATGAGGTTTACATTAATTAGGTTCGTGCGAAAGCACGGGGGACCTCCCTCAAAGTACCGACACTGGCCTGGCTGAAAGATTGGCGAACTTGTAGTGTGTAATTAATCCCGGCTAGTCTTTCCTTTTAGGGTTTGAAGGAAGATTTGATAAAAAGCAGTGGGAGCCATCCTGATTAGATAAAATAATAACCAATCTATTCTTGACAGAGCGCACGCTGAGTGTTTTCTTCTCTCTCTCTCCAGGTAGCGACCATATCACGCCTTAATCAAGATAATAATACGGATTATTGACCGAACCCGCTTGTTATACTGAGCTGGGGAACGTTGGTCCCGCTCCAACTTATAATTGTTATAAGACAGAGCAGGAAATAGGGGAATACCAGAATTCCCGTGCCGCCCAAACGAAGAGAGTGCATGCTGATGCATCATCTTCGGGTGTGTTCATTATACAGAACTGTTTCTCAGTATCCTTTATGTCCTGGGTATGTGATACCAGATCAGGATCCCAGATATGTAATCTGTTACATAGGGCTACAGATAGGTAGAGAACTGAGAACGGGTGAAAAGTTTCATGAGGCAGAAAACGGGGCAAGTGTTGCAGCCAAGTCTGTCGGTCACTGTCACCCTGTATTACCAATACATTGATTCTGAACGAATGTTGTTAGATAACGAACCTGATATACAAAATCATATCTATCTCTTTATTAGTAAAGAAATGATAAAATTTTGTATAGTTGGATAATGTTTTGAACATTTCCTATATCAAAAGTTGATCGGTTCAGGCACGTTATCTAAAAGCATTAATGTTCTAAATCAAACTACAGTTCTTAATATATGGAACACACACAAGAGGAAGAGTTCAGAAATGAACAAATCCTTCTTGAGGTATTGTAGACTAGGTCAGATCAATGCGACCCGACTGGCTAGAGTTACATATAGATGCATATTTAAATCAGTTTGAATTTACATCTTGTGAAACTCGCCAGTCATGTCCCAAAGATATAATGACACTAGCTCTGTTTATTAGAAACAGAGAAAGAGTTAGTGAACTCTTGGGATGATACATGTTGATGTATGTTAGGTCCCCTGTCTACAAATGCCAGGACTGGTTCTTTGTACTTCATTACGTTCTCTGATGATCTTTCGAGTTTCAGACCTATGTTCCTGTTGAAACACAAGTCCGAACCTTTTGAGATATTCACAGAATATAAGTTAGAAGTAGAGAACCAAAATACGGGTATAAGTATTATGTCCTTTGATGTGATCAAGGAGGAGAATACTTGAGCACGGAATTCCTGGATTATTCTAAAGGAGAATGAGATTCTCTCTCAGCATTACTCCTCCGAATACACCATAGCACGATGGTATATCGGGGCGGAGCAGATACACCCTATTTGATATGGTGTGCTCTATGATGAGTAATATTGAGTTACCTTTTTCCTTTTGGGAGTTATGCACTTGAGAAGCTGCATACCTATTGAATAGGGTTCTAATCAAATCAGTTGCCTACCGCTTCATATGTGATATGGTATGGGAAGAGCCCATGTCTTAAGTCAGTTAAGATTTGGGGTTGTCCGGCCTATGTCTGAAAGCAAAATCCGGACAAGCTCGAGGCAAGGTCTGTTATGTAGAACTGGAAATGTTCCAGCTATACAAACTACAGCAGATGATTTGATAGAGCCAAAGGATTCAGTAGATTCCAACGAACCTCAGCCTCTCCGCCGATGTAGTAGGGTTCCTCACCCACCAGAGAGATACTTCAGTTTCTCTATGACAGTGGGAGCGAGGATTGCATCATGAGATGATGACCCAACTAGCTTCGAGCAGGCCATCAGGAGTAAGACTCTGTAAGAATGGCTGGATGCTTAGTGATCTGAGATGGAATCCTTATACACCAGCAAAGTATGGACTTTAGCTGCTAGATCTGAAGGGTTAAATCCCCATCAGGAGCAAGTATATCTTGAGAAGATTACTTGGTGTACATGGAAAAGTTGAGACTTTCAAAGCTAGACTTGTTAAAAGTTTGCATCATTGACCAGGTACGGATAATGATGAAACCTTTTCAAGTAGCTATGCTTAAGTCCATCCAGATCCTACTTGCCACGGCTACATACCATGACTACGATATCTGGTGGTTGGGTGTCTTGACTGCTTTTCTAAATGATGATTTAGAAGAGAGCGTCTATAAGTACACAGCCAGAGGGCTTCGTAGACAGTGGGAGCAGCGGAAACGTGTGCAAGATGCTTTATAGGATAAAGCAGG
Organism: Agapanthus africanus; assembly: GCA_030015575.1. Lineage (NCBI taxonomy): Eukaryota > Viridiplantae > Streptophyta > Magnoliopsida > Asparagales > Amaryllidaceae > Agapanthus > Agapanthus africanus. Next base: position 420,965,660 of record CM057345.1, on the reverse strand, counting down.
CATCGCGGAGTTGGAACGTCTGTTTTGATGAATTAGTCAAAGAGTTTGACATCATCAAAATGGTAGATGAACCTTGTATATACAAAAAGGTAGTAGGGAGTATGGTGATGATCCTCGTAGAGTACGTGGATGACATACTCTTGATAAGAAAGGAGTTTCTTATGCTACGCTCGGTCAATCTCCGCTTATCACAAAGATTCTCCATAAAGGATTAAAGTGATACCTACTAAATCCTGGATTTTGGATCTATGAGATAGATCTAATTGGATATTAGGATTCTCACTAGTTGTAGTGAGACGGTATCAACCGATCCTGGGGAGAATCACTGGAAGGGTTCCAGGGTGATAAAGACGACTGAATGTCAGTCACAGGCATTGTCTTTACCCTCAGTAAAGGGACGGTATGTTGGAAGAGTACCAAGCTAGATACCGTGACATACTAGACGATAAAGGCAGGATACATCGCTACTTAAGATGCTACCAAAGAGGAAGTCTGGGTGTATATTGGTTCATGAGATCAACTATGTTCCTACCATTGTGAGACAATGGAGTTGTGGCTTATGCCAAGGAACGCCGGTCCCATCAGTGATCCAGACATATTCTAAGGCAGTGTCACTTGATCATGGAGATGGTTGATCTCCAGGGAAATCGAGGTTAGGAGAGTAGACTCAGAGGACAACACAGCGGATCCACTCACAAAGGCCTGTTCCCAAAGAGAGACTTTCATGGGATGGTTGAGTATGAGATACTGCAACCACTGCTACAGATGGCCCTAGTGCAAGTGGGAGATTGTTAGTTATATGTATGCCCTAGAGGCCATTACTGTACATAGGATGTATATTGTAGTGGATGCTGGGACATATATAGGGAGGACTTTCTTGCTCGACATGATAGTATGCTATCTGGTTACCCTTTACCTTAACGTGTATGCTGATTGTCTCTCTGTTACATGTTGGTAAAGCCCTTAGGATCTGTACTTGACTACCTGGACTATGATGCGGATCATACTAGTGGGGACATGGTAGTCCATAAGTACATCCTTCACAGTCCCTAGTCGTGGGTGTATCGAGATGGGGCATCGATAATACCAGAGTAGACTAGCGTGTACCTTCTCGACCCATACAGATGGGCGATGGATGATCCCATATCCATCGGTGTTTGACATCAGAGGAGATATACGGGTGCTCAGTAGAGACTGGGTACACTGGACGGACTCGCCGAGAACTCCCAGATGGTATTATACCTCACGTCAGATGGCAGTTCTCTGGTGACACTGGTACAGAGTAGTCTGTTGACCCGAGATCGTCATAGAGTCTTGTGTGGTTCCCACTGTGCTTTGATTTCCATCTTACCACGTCCAAGAGGGCGTGCAAAACGGTGGTTTTTGGGTACAGTCCCGAGTCACATGGAGGCAATGAGCGATAGGAGGGGATTCGTCTCTCCCGGTATATGGGGGTTGATGTTGCGCTGTGTTCGATTGGCTATAACAGGAAATCCCTGGCCAGGGTTGCAGAGATTTACTGGTAAGTGTTACCAGTAGTTTCTCGAACAGTTATAGACCTCATATCGACACGACTTATTTAGCTATTGGGGTCTGACGTATACCACCCCTAGGCGAGATATGCGACATATAAGACGATCAGACCGGACTGTACGGTAGTGTTACTGGTCGGATTCACTGGAGTGTGAGCGGGCTTGCTCGTCGATCTTCAGATCGCTCAATACCCGGGTGGCCGTTACGTTTAGCAGACCGCTTGCGGCTTGTGGATGTTTGATATGATCATCATCCGCTGCCGGCGTATTGACGAGTCTTTAGAGTCCTACACAGAGGTTTCCTGGTTCAAGCGAAACGAAATAGGAGCGCATATGAGATATGTGCGGGACCGAGAATAATACTGTATGCGATACTGTATTCTATTCTCGCGATAAATATATCGAATGGTTGTATTCGATATAACCTAGTTATCGATTCAAGCGTTGATTCGATAAGCCGATATATAAGATACCAGTCGGTTATGTGCGCATGACCGGATCATTGAATCAAGTGTTGATTTAATGATTTAATGTATAATTATATATTTGATATATTACTTTGCATTAACTAGTATCGGTTCACTTTAGACGGATTTTCTCACTCGGATGTGCGCATTGTATATGCGATATACTTTTGTGCACTTGCTTGTATCATGTTTGATGATACATGTCATGCTAGGGTTCAAGTGTAAAGATTAAACCTTGGTTAATGAAATAGTTTAGGGTTTCCTATTTGTTATTCATTTATCTATTTATTTATCCTTTTTATTTTTGATAAATGAATAAATGAAAATGAGAAAAGAATGGTGGCTTCTTTTGTTCTTTAGTTAAAGCTTCATGAAGCTTTGTTCAAGTCAACCATACTTATCTCATCCTTAACCCTAACCATTCCCACTAACCATGATTCATTCTCTACACTTAACTCTAGTTAATATTATGATAAGAATTCATTTTCTTTTCATTTTCTATTAACTTATCATATCATTTTCCTTCTTCTTCTTCCTTGCTTCAAGTGAAGAAGCTTGAGGTCATCAATGGTAGATTGATGATTAGAGTGAGAAATCCAATTCTAAAATCTACCCACTTCCTATTTCTTCATCCTCTACCTCTTGCCAAGTAGTAGAGTGTGTTTCCTTCACAACTTTTCATGGTTTGGTGAAGGTGGAGCTTGATTCATCGATGCTTCGACGTAGATCATCTTCGGCATGGACATCGACGACCTAGCTTGCCCATTCTCCGACGAAGCCGATCCTAGAGCCCAGATTCGATTTGGACAGCGGAGAGGACCTCGTTGCGGAGCTATGGAGGTGGAGCACCGGATCTACAAAGGTTGTATTTCCGTATTTTATATAGTTAACTGTTAACTAGTTCTTGTTCGCCTAGAAATCTAGTATACGATCCGTTGTTTAGGGTTTGTAGGCACCATAATTTTTGAAATTGCCATGGTTGATGGCTTGGGAGACCTCACTAGAGTGCCTAGGAACCCTGCAAGCTTTTCATTTGCTTATTCTCATTCTCTCTCTTGAAATGAGAAGCTCCATGGTTGCTAGAAAATCTCCTTCTTCTTCCTCCTCTTGATTTCTCCTTTGATCTCATGTGTTGAGAGAAAAATGATTCTACTTGACAAACACATCCATAAATCTTCTCTACACTACCTAGGGCTTCTAGATTAGCAATCTCCTTGCCCTAGTTACCTCGGCTTGAGGTGGAGCTCGGTGTACATCTCTCGGGTGGATCGTCTTCGACTCAAGGAGGCCGCGGAGGTGACCGAAGTCCGGATCAACCATTGAGCAAGCAATGAGAAGAACAACAAGAAGAGAAGAACATCAAAGAAGAACAACAACAAGAAGAGAAGGAGTTCAAGTTGAGGTATAACCACTTTGCCGAGTAGTTAACTCTTCTTTGCAAGTATGCTAGTTTAGTTTAGCAAAGATCCGGCTTTTACGGTCCATGTTACAAAGCTTAGAAAAATTTTGATTTACCGTTTCCGCAACCCCGAAAGTACTGGGAGAGGTAACGTGGACCTAACAGTGGTATCAGAGCCAGACTAAACATAAACTAGCTTGGTAGTAAAGTGTGTCGAAGTTCGAAACGGAAAAATCGAAAAAACCAAGTTATAAAAACCTGAGTTTCTGTTAATATATTTTCTGGTCAAAACAAAATTTGTTATACACTAAAAATTATCTCAGGCTTTTGTATAGAAAACCACCAAATACGAACCAGAGAGGCGATTAGAGGAGCGCGGATCCACGGCAAGAGGGAGCTTTTGCCGCTGAAGCGCGGCCGTCTGGTCCCCTCTCTGCTTCGAATTTGGTGCAGAATGTTTCTGTGTTGGTTTTAGGATTTTTCAGATATATTATATGTGCCCAGATTTTCCAGAATACAAATTTGTTTTTGGGGGGCCTATAATTCCGTATTTTTTCCGAACTTCAATATACTTTGACTATGAAGGTTATATCTGTGATGTTTGCATGTATTGAACGTCGGCTAATCGCTATAAGACGATTAGTCGGGGTTATACATCTCTGTGATCTGTGTTTGATATTGGAATGTGTATATGAATGTGTTGGACTGTCGCGGGTGAATAGCCGGGGTGGATGTGAGATGAGCTTTTGTTTTTCTTTCATTCATTTGTAAATGTAAATTGATGTAATAATATTATTTGTATGGCCGCACAACCGGGTCGGGGTTGTAGCCGTCATTGTATAATTCTTTTTACTGTTTTTGCTCCTAGGATAGACCCATGGAGGGGTGCACAAACTACCGAGTACTTGGCGGGTGGTTTGCCGCACCCGTAGGGGCCTTGGGTGGGGTTTTGGCTATTCACCGCGACCGTGTAATCCACTTTTCGTTGCAGGCTCGAACGGATTGCGGATTCCTAGTATATCCAATGTATTCATCTGTGATCTGTAATGTCTATCATTGCTTTACTATTTAGGCGTTGCTTATGTTTTACAGCCGCGCTAGCCCAGCCCCTGCTCTGTCGTTAGTTAAGTAACCTAACGGGTGATGACGGGACCCCGTGGCGAATGCGAATGGCATAAGCGTACGTCATATTTTGGTTGTTTTCTGCAATGGTAGGATTTAAATGATGGGACGCATTAAAAGAACTAATGCAAGAAAATAAACCTAAAAGACGTTGTTGGAACAAGTTTTTCAAAAAGCTGTTATTACAAGGACGTTCATCTTTTTGTTTTGCATCGAGGTATTCGGTTATGAATGCCCAGCACCTCAATCGACGAGGCAAGGGCCGAGATCCCCTCATCGGGAGTGACCCCTTGGACAAAAGGTTTGCGTCAGGGTAATAACTTCACCATAGTCGATTATTCTTGCTTTGCATCGAGGTATTCATCTTACGAATGCCCAGCACCTCACTCGACGAGGAAAGAGCCGAGATCCCTTCGCAGGGAGTGACCTCTTTAGCAAAAAGTTTTCGCCACTGTGTTTTTCAAAAGGATGTATCATGTTCCTTCAACGATATCAAGTTCATTACGTTAACGGGTTTTTCGCCAAAAACCCAGCCGTAGCCCTCCGTCGTTTCTTATAAGTTATACTTAGTATTCGTGCTGCGTTTGTTGACTGTGTCAAGGCGCAGTGAACGGTAGCTAAGTGTAGCTTATTTGCTGGATACAATGTGATTGGTTAGGACATTTGTAGAACCTTGTTGACTGTGTCAAGGGTTATACAGGTGGGTTTAATGCAATCAAGATAATGACGGGATGAACTTGACTAGGACTTTTTGATTTGTTGACTGTGTCAAGATCACTTGGGTCCTAGGGGAAAAAACCGCATCGGGAGTTTCAAAAGAATTGAAACTTGCAGATTTCGCATACCTTCTGGAGTGTGGTAGCTAGAGTGGAGTCCATCTAGGCTATCACACAATGACAGTTGGATCCCGATCCCACTGATGAGTTGGATTACTCTCAGGAAATTACTTTCACTTAACGATCAATGCTATAAACCTAGTAGGTGCCTAGAATGGTGTTAGCGGGGCTACGCCCCCAGGGAAAAGAGGTTCTTGAATTAAGGAACTTCGCGAGAAAACCTCCCTCGAAGTACCGACACTAGCCTGGCTGAAAGGTTAAGCAAGTATTGTGACGTGAATTAAAACCCGGCTAGTTCTTCTTTTAAAAGGGTTTTAAGAAGAATTTGAGTAAACAGTGGGAGACATCTTAGTTAGATAAATTAATAAACCAATCTAATCTTGCAAGAGCATACGCTGAGTGTTCCTTTTCTCTCTCTCCAGGCAGCAACCTTTTCACGCCCTAATCAAGATAATAAAATGTATCGCTTGACCGATCCGAATTCTTATTCGGGACTGGGGAAAGTTGGTTCAGCTCTAACTTGTGACAACAGTCATGAGTATGAGAATGGGAAAGGGGATTGTATGGATTTCCAGGATACCCAGTCGAAGAAGAAGCATGGTTTTGCATCTACTTCAGGTGTTCTTGTAATTGAGAACTGTTTTACGGTCAGCCCTACCTCCTGGGTACTTGATACCGGATCAGGATCTTATATCTGTAATTTATTACAGGGACTGAGAAAAAGTAGGATAGTTGCACCGGGTGATATGTCGCTCAGAGTAGCGAACGGAGCACAAGTTAATGCGGCAGCCGTCGGTGAATATCACCTAGTATTGCCGAATGGCAAGACTATGATTTTGAACGATTGCTACTATGTACCCTCCATGGTTTGCAACATCATATCAGTTTCTTTACTCGATAAAGATGGATATAACTTTGTTCTTGAAAAGAATATCATGAACATTTACCTTGATAAGGTACTGGTTGCAGAGGGTACACTGTTAATGGTATCTACGTTCTAAATCAGAATACAGTTCTCAACATACAAAACACACGCAAGAGGAAGAATTCAGATACGAATGAATCCTACTTGTGGCATTGTAGACTTGGTCATATCGGAGAGAAAAGACTGAGTAAGTTGCATAAAGATGGACTCTTGGATACATTCGAGTTTTCATCTTATGAAACTTGTCAGTCTTGTCTCAAAGGGAAGATGACCAAATCTCCGTTCACCGGACATGGAGAAAGAGCAGCAGAGCTCTTGGGACTCATACATAGTGATGTATGTGGTCCGATGTCTATACATGCAAGGGGTGGGTTCTCGTACTTCATCACATTCACTGACGATCTCTCTAGGTTCGGATATGTGTATCTGATGAAACACAAATCTGAAGCTTTTGAGAAATTCAAGGAATTTAGAAACGAAGTAGAGAACCAGACAGGCAAAAGTATCAAGATCCTCTTGTCTGACAGGGGAGGGGAGTACTTAAGCACGGAATTCCTAGATTACTTAAAAGAGAAAGGTATTCTCTCTCAGCTTACTCCTCCTTATACACCACAGCGCAACGGTGTATCGGAGCGGAGGAATCGTACCCTATTGGATATGGTTCGCTCCATGATGAGTAGTGCTGAGTTACCTCTTTCATTCTGGGGATATGCACTTCAAACTGCAGCACATCTATTGAATCAAGTTCCATCCAAATCCGTTCCTAGGACTCCGTATGAAATATGGAGTGGTAAGAGTTTGTATCTTAAACGTGTTAAGATTTGGGGTTGCCCAGCTTATGTCAAAAAGCAGAACCCAGACAAACTTGAGGCACGGGCAGTTTTGTGTAAGTTTGTGGGATACCCAAAAGATTCAAGTGGGTATCTGTTCTACCATGCAGAGGAACAGAAGATAATTGTTTCAAGAAATGCCACATTTTTAGAAAAAGAATTTCTTGTTAAAAACAGTAGTGGCAGCACGGTAGAACTGGATGAAATTCCAGAAACACAAACCTTAACAAAAGATTTGGTGGAACCGCTAGATTCAATAACCCCAAACGAACCTCAGCCACTCCGCAGATCTGGTAGGATTTCTCATCCGCCCGAGAGATACTACGGTTTTCTCATTGACGGGGATCGAGAGGATTGCATCTTGGAAGAAGATGACCCTACCAGTTTCAGGCAGGCCATTATCAGTAGGGACTCTGATAAGTGGCAGGAAGCAATGCAATCCGAAATGGAGTCCATGTACGCCAATAAAGTGTGGACCTTGGATATTGCTCCACCTGGGGTAAAACCCGTTGGATGCAAATGGATCTACAAAAGGAAACTTGGTGTAGATAGGCAGGTGGAAACCTATAAAGCTAGACTCGTTGCAAAAGGTTTTCGTCAAAGACCTGGTTTGGACTATGACGAGACTTTTTCTCCGGTGGCTATGCTCAAATCCATTCGGATCTTACTTGCCATTGCTGCCTTCCATGACTATGAAATCTGGCAGATGGATGTGAAGACGGCTTTCCTAAACGGTTGTTTGGAAGAGTGCGTTTACATGGATCAACCAGAAGGTTTCGTAGACAGTGGGAGCAGCGGAAAGGTGTGCAAGTTGCTTAAATCCATTTATGGATTAAAGCAGGCATCGCGGAGCTGGAACATCTGTTTTGATGAGGCAATCAAGGAATTTGATTTCATCAAGAGCGAAGATGAACCCTGTGTTTATAAGAAGATTGTAGGACGAACTGTCGTGTTCCTAGTCTTGTACGTGGACGACATTCTTTTGATAGGAAATGATATTCCTATGCTACAATCGGTCAAGCTGTTTTTGTCACAAAGGTTCTCCATGAAGGACCTGGGTTATGCCTCGTACATTCTGGGGATCAAGATCTATAGAGATAGATCCAAGAAACTGTTGGGACTTTCACAGTCCAGGTACATAGAGACCGTACTAAAGAGATTTAGTATGGAGGGTTCCAAGCGCGGTAACATACCCGCATTGCACGGAATTACCCTCTCCAAGAAGATGTCTCCTAAGACTGACGAGGAGAGGGTTCGCATGAGCACTATACCCTACGCTTCGGCGGTAGGATCTATAATGTATGCGATGCTATGTACAAGACCAGATGTAGCTTACGCGTTGAGCGCGGTAAGCCGGTATCAGTCAGACCCAGGGGAGGACCACTGGACAGCAGTGAAGAACATTCTCAAGTACCTGAGAAGGACTAAGGAGATGTTCCTGGTTTACGGTAATGGAGACCTCAGGGTCGAGTCCTTTACCGATTCAAGCTTCCAGAGTGACAAAGATGACAGCAAGTCTGTCTCGGGTTTTGTGTTTACCCTCAATGGAGGGGCGGTATGTTGGAGGAGTTCCAAGCAGGATACCGTCGCAGACTCGACGATGGAGGCTGAATACATTGCTGCAAGCGATGCCGCAAAAGAGGCGGTCTGGATAAAGAAGTTCATTAGTGAACTTCAGGTGGTTCCGTCCATTGTTGACCCAATACCTCTGTATTGCGATAACAATGGGGCTATAGCTTTAGCGAAGGAACCAAGGTCCCATCAGAAGTCCAGGCACATCTTAAGGCGGTATCACCTGATCAGGGAGATCATTGATCGACAGGAGATCGAGGTGCGGAGAGTGGACACAAAGGACAACACTGCGGACCCATTCACGAAGGCTTTACCCCAGACTCAGTTCGAGCGGCTGATCGAGATGATAGGTCTTCGATACGCCAGTACATGGCCTTAGTGCAAGTGGGAGATTGTTAGTGTATATGCCCTAGAGGCCATTACTGTATCATACTAGTATGTATATTACTTGATGGAAGCTTGGGATATTCACAGTTGTACAGACAATCTTGCTCAATATAGTAGTATGCTACTTGGTTTGCCTCTGCTTTAATGTGTACATATGTGTTTATTTATTATATCACCTATACGCATTAGTAGAGCCCTTAGGATCTTTGCTTGATTACCGGCGTTGTGATGGCGATCACACTCGTGGGGGCTGGGTAATCTACAAGCACATCCTTATACACGTCCCTAGTCGTGGGAGTACCGAGATAGGGCATCGATACTCCGGAGTAGACTAGCGTATGCGCTTCTCATCCCAGCACGGGAGACGGTCTGTCCCACAGCCGTCGGTACGTCGTACTTGAGATAGTATGCGGGTGCTCGTTAGGTTACGAGTACACTGGACAGGACTCGTCGGGAACTGATGGTTGGTATTATACCTATCGTCAGTTATCAGTTCCCAGGTGACATGAGTACAGCTTAGTCCGCTGACTTGACACTGTCACTTCGCCTCGAGTGTGTTCCCACTGTTCTTTGATTACTACCCTACCACGGCTCTACTGATTCGTGCAAACAGGTAGTAGTTGGGAGCAGTCCCGAAGCACTTGGAGGCAGTGACGGTTAGACAGGATTCGTCTCTCCCGGTATTGGGGTTGACATCGCGCTGTGTCTAGGAGAGCCATTACATGAGTAGTCCCTGGCCAGGGCAAGCGAGATATACTGGTAGGTTCCAGTGTTATCTCAGGGTGTTTTGGGCTTCACTCCGACACGACTTGTACCGCTACTAGGGGTCTGACGCTTGCCGCCCCCCTAGGCCCGACATGCGATGTATCAGACGAACAGACCGGACTGTACGGAGATTGTCACATTCAGACTCAGTAGGAGTTCGGATGGGTTTACCTCATCGGCCTTCTTATCGACATCTACCTGGGGACCGTTACGTACAGCTAGTGCCGCTTGCGGTCTGTGGTTAAACCCACTGCCAGCTTAGTGTCGAGTCTTTAGAGTCCCACACAGAGAGTTTCCCTGCACTGAGCGAAACGTGTAGAGGCCGTATGGTTTTACGGCAGGGCTGCGATCACTTACGTACACTTGTGTGCGTGTGGTGTTCGGGCAGGCAATACTAGTGGGCTTTGGTTTAAGCCGGATCCTAGTATTGCATGGATGGATTTGTTTTGTCTTCTGCGCATCCGCATTCTACGGAATACGGATGCAGGTGTGTATGCACAGTTTTCTGGAGCGATGAAGGAGGAGGTGCCTCATTAGGGTTTTGGCAGTTGGTTCGGCCAAAACCACTATGTGGCAGGCTCATTAGGGTTTTGACAGTTGATTCGGTCAAAACCATTTTGAGGCGGACTCATTAGGGTTTCGACAGTTCGTTTGGTCAAAACCATAATGAACCGGGGACATTATTTACTAATCCTTTCATTGATAATTTTGTTATGGCTAATTACATTGACCATTTGACCATCTTGACTTTGTTGACCTTTTGACCAAAGTTGACTTGGATCTTCTTAGAAGATCTAAAGTATTCTTTTTATTTAGTTATGATAATGGTCATGTCATTTGTAGCCATCACCTTTATCTTGATTGGATTTGTAATGATAATGTTTGTGCATTATTGCAACCATGGTTAGCTTCTCTCTTGGTTAAGCTTTTCATTTGCTTATTCTCATTCTCTCTCTTGAAATGAGAAGCTCCATGGTTGCTAGAAAATCTCCTTCTTCTTCCTCCTCTTGATTTCTCCTTTGATCTCATGTGTTGAGAGAAAAAGGATTCTACTTGACAAACACATCCATAAATCTTCTCTACACTACCTAGGGCTTCTAGATTAGCAATCTCCTTGCCCTAGTTACCTCGGCTTGAGGTGGAGCTCGGTGTACATCTCTCGGGTGGATCGTCTTCGACTCAAGGAGGCCGCGGAGGTGACCGAAGTCCAGATCAACCATTGAGCAAGCAATGAGAAGAACAACAAGAAGAGAAGAACATCAAAGAAGAACAACAACAAGAAGAGAAGGAGTTCAAGTTGAGGTATAACCACTTTGCCGAGTAGTTAACTCTTCTTTGCAAGTATGCTAGTTTAGTTTAGCAAAGATCCGGCTTTTACGGTCCATGTTACAAAGCTTAGAAAAATTTTGATTTACCGTTTCCGCAACCCCGAAAGTACCGGGAGAGGTAACGTGGACCTAACAGCATGACATGTCATCAACGTAAGTAAACATGCGTATCCCAATTGTCGTTGACATATAGCAACGAAACCGGCGATATCACATATTACACTTACGGTCACAGAAAAGAAAGTCTAAAACTACAACAGTTGGAATCCGCAACCTGCATAGACATCGCATGCCTTATCAAATGAATTCCTTAGACATCGCATGCCTGACAATTATAAACCCCGCATTTTAGTCTCATTATCGAAAACAATTTTCAATATCAAGTCGGGGAATTCAACAGGATTCCCGACATCCTGATCGAATGCTCGTCGCAAACTTCAATAGACGGCTGCACCCCCGATACCGTCGACAAAGTGCACCAAGGCGGAACACCGCTGCCGCGAGCACCCGAACGGATGCTTTCAGCGACGGGGTTCTCCTACAGTCACTTGGTCGGGGCTATGGAGTGAGGCTGTCTATTAAGTTTACCCGGCGAGTATCCGCGTACGTTACGTGATTGCGACGGACTTTTGATCACATCAAAATTCCGTGGCAACCGATCAAGTGAGACTAAAGTGCTATGTTTATAACATTCATTCAGTTATCTCATAACTGCTTGTGAATTCCAATTGTTGTATCACATTCCGGATAAATAGAAAATGTTAACCTTTCCGATCGAACAAACGAACACCCAAGTTTTCCCGAAACAGCTCAACACATGAAATAAGTCTAAAACATTCAGTTCATGCCTCAGTACCAACGGTCCAGCAGTAGAAGGGTCAAGCCAACGCCCCACATGTGGCACGCCGTACTGCCCCAAACGGTAAGGTTCAATGGGCAGTTCAAGACGGTCACATAATCGAGTTAAGGTTTGTTGTCTTCTAGAGGGTCCATCGCGTTACTTGCACTACTTAGAACGTCTTTAAACCACGGAAAAATCCAACACTTGGAAATTTTCCGGCAGGGGAAAAGTTAGGTATTTATATCCGGTCGAACTTTTTAACATATTCAAAAATTATCGGGAAAACACATAGACAAAATCTGATAATCCGATCGAATCATCCAAGCTCCAAAACACCCTGAAATATTCAACTCTTGAATAAATATTAAAAAATCCCAGAAAATCCATAACCAAAATATAGGAGTTACTGTGCAAAAATTAAACAGTGATCACATATATTGGCCGCGGAACCGCCGCAGAAGCCAAGATTCTGCCGCGGTTCCGCCGCACTGTAGCAGCATCACTCGATAAATTTTGCATCGTAATTCTTATAATTTCCTGCTGAATTTTTTAAGAATTTTTAATCTGGAAAAAACCCAGTTTTTTGAAAAAGTCCAGAGAGCATTTTGGAAATCGGGTTTCGGTTCGATCGGACTTCAAACTCCGTCTACGCATCGCCTAAGGCTCTAGCTAGGCTCTGATACCACTGTAGCGTTCCTAGACACACTAATGAGGTCTCACAAGGCATCAACCATGCCAATTTCAAATTTTACAAGTGCCAAGAAACCCTAATACGGATCGTTAACTAGAATTTTAGGCGAAAAAGAAACTAGTTAACAACTTAACTACAAGAACGGAAATACAACCTTTGTAGATCCGGTTCTCCACCTCCATAGCTCCATGATGAAGTCCCCTTGCTGTCCAAATCGCATCCCGGACTCTAGCATCGGCTTCATCGGAGAAATGGGCGGGCTTGGTCGTCGGCTTCGATGCCGAAGATGATCTACGTCGAGGCATCACTAGATCAAGCTCCCACTTCACCAAGTCATGAAACTTGTGAAGAAAACACCCTATACTACTTGGAAAGAGGTAGAGGATGAAGAAATAGGAAGTGGGTTCACTTTAGAATTGGATTTCTCACTCTTATCATCAAGTCACCATTGATGAAGCAAGGTTTTCTTCAAGTGAAGAAGAAGAAGAAGAAGATGAATATTATGATAAGTCATTTTCAAAATAGAAAAGAAAATCAATACTTATCATAATACAACCATGGTTTAGTGTAGAGATTTTACTAAGGTTAGATGGAGTGGTTAGGGTTAAGCATGAGACAAAATGGTCACTTAGTCAAAGCTTCATGAAGCCTCATGATGCAAACAAAGAAAGCTACCATTTTCTCTTTATGCCATTTATTTTCCAAAAAGAATAAATAAATAAATAAATGAATAAGAAAAGAAAACCCTAACCATTCATATAACCATGGTTTAATCTTTACACAAACCCAAGTAAACATGTATCATCAAACATGATACAATCAAGTGCACAAAAGTATATCACATATACAACTTGTGCAATGCAAGTGAGAAAATCCATTTAAAGTGAACCAATACTAGTTAATGCAAAGTAATATATCAAATATATAATTATGCATTAAATCATTAAATCAACACTTGATTTAACGATCCGGTCATATCGCATATAACCGACTAATATCCAATGTATCGACTTATCGAATCAATCCATGATTCGATAACTAGGTTATATCGCATACAACCATTCGATACATTCATCACGAGAATGAAATACGGTATCACATACACGCATTATTCTCGGTCCCGCACATATCTCATATGCGCTCCTATTTCGTTTCGCTTGAGCCAGGAAACCACTGTGTAGGACTCTAAAGACTCGTCAATACGCCGGCAGCAGGTGATGATCATATCAAACACCCACAAGCCGCAAGCGGTCTGCCAAACGTAACGGCCACCCGGGTATTGAGCGATCAGAAGATCGACGAGCAAGCCCACTCACACTCCTGTGAATCCAACCAGTAACACTTACCGTACAGTCCGGTCTGATCGTCTGATATGTCGCATATCTTGCCTAGGGGTGGTAAACATTGTAGGGTTCCTAGGCACTCTCAAGAGGTCTCACAAGGCATCAACCATGCCAATTTCAAATTCTACGGGTGCCGAGAAACCCTAATACGGATCGTTAACTAGAATTCTAGGCGAAAAAGCAACTAGTAAACTACTTTACTAAGAGAATACGGAAATACAACCTTTGTAGATCCGGTCCTCCACCTCCATGGCTCCGTGATGAAGTCCTTTCCGCTGTCCAAATCAAATCCCGGGCTCTAGCGTCGACTTCATCGGAGAAATGGGCGGGCAAGGTCGTCGGCTTCGTGCCGAAGATGATCTACGTCGAAGCATCACAAGATCAAGCTCCCACTTCACCAAGTCATGAAACTTGTGAAGAAAACACACTCTACTACTTGGCAAGAGGTAGAGGATGAAGAAATAGGAAGTGGGTTCACTTTAGAATTGGATTTCTCACTCATTTTCATCAATCACCATTGATGAAGTGAAGCTTTCTTCATGAAAAAAAAGATGAAGAAGAAGAAGCATCTCATATTATGATAAATATCCAAAAAGAAAATCAAAGGAATCCTTATCATAATCTAACCTTAGTTAAGTGTAGAGAATAGACCATGGTTTGCTTAAATGGTTAGGGTTAAGAATGAAGACAAGAATGGTGACTAAGTCAAAGGTTCATGAATCTTCAACAAACAAACAAACAAAGCCACCATTCTTTCTTTATCTTTTCCAAAACAAATAAATAAATGAATGAATAATCAAATAAAAACCCTAATCATTAACTTAAACATGGTTTAATCTTTACACTTAACCAAGTTAATATGTATCATCAAATATGATACAATCATTTGCACAAAAAAGTATATCACATATACAACTTGTACAACCAAGTGAGAAAATCCTTTGTAAAGTGAACCGATACTAGTTAATGCAAAGTAATATATCATATATATAATTATACATTAAATCATTAAATCAACACTTGATTCAATGATCCGGCCATGTCGAACATAACCGACTAATATCTACAGTAACAACTTATCGAATCAACACTTGATCCGATATGCCGGCTATATCGCATATAACCGATCAATGTCACATATCGCGAGAATCGAATACAGTATCACATACTGGTATCATTCTCGGTCCCGCACATATCTCATATGCGCTCCTATTTCGTTTCGCTTGAGCCAAGAAACCTCTGTGTAGGACTCTAAAGACTCTTCAATACGCCGGCAGCAGGTGATGATCATATCAAACACCCACAAGCCGCAAGCGGTCTGCTAAACGTGACGGTCACCCGGGTATTAAGCGATCAGAAGATCGACGAGCAAGCCCGCTCACACTCCAGTGAATCCAACCAGTAACACTACCGTACAGTCCGGTCTGATCGTCTGATATGTCGCATATCTCGCCTAGGGGTGGTAAACGTCAGACCCCAATAGCTTGATAAGTCGTGTCGATATGAGGTCTATAACAGTTCGAGAAACTACTGGTAACACTTACCAGTAAATCTCAACAACCCTGGCCAGGGATTTCCGGTTACAGCCAATCGAACACAGCGCAACATCAACTCCCTATACCGGGAGAGACGAATCCCCTCCTATCGCTCATTGCCTCCATGTGACTCGGGACTGTACCCAAAAACCACCGTTTTGCACGCCCTCTTGGACGTGTTAAGATGGAAATCAAAGCACAGTGGGAACCACACAAGACTCTATGACGATCTCGGGTCAACAGACTACTCTGTACCAGTGTCACCAGAGAACTGCCATCTGACGTAAGGTATAATACCATCTGGGAGTTCTCGGCGAGTCCGTCCAGTGTACCCAGTCTCTACTGAGCACCCGTATATCATCTCTGATGTCAAACACCAATGGATATGGGATCATCCATCGCCCATCTTTATGGGTCGAGAAGGTATACGCTAGTCTACTCTGGTATATCGATGCCCCGTCTCGATACACCCACGACCAGGGACTTTGAAGGATGTACTTATGGACTACCTTGTCCCCACTAGTATGATCCGCATCATAGTCCAGGTAGTCAAGTACACATCCTAAGGGCTTTACCAACATGTAACAGAGAGACAATCAGTGTACACGTTAAGGTAAAGATCAACCAGATAGCATACTATCATGTCGAGCAAGAAAGTCCTCCCTATATATGTCCCAGCATCCACTACAATATACATCCAATGTACAGTAATGGCCTCTAGGACATACATATAACTAACAATCTCCCACTTGCACTAGGGCCATCTGGTAGCAGTGGTTGTAGTATCTCATACTCAACCATCCCATAAAAATCTCTCTCTGGGAACAGGCCTTTGTGAGTGGATCCGCTGTGTTGTCCTCTGAGTCTACTCTCCTAACCTTGATCACCCTGGAGATCAACCATCTCCATGATCAGGTGACACTGCCTTAGAATATGTCTGGATCACTGATGGGACCGGCGTTCCTTGGCATAAGCCACAACTCCATTGTCTCACAATGGTAGGAACGTAGTTCATCTCATGAACCAATATACACCCAAACAGCCTCTTTGGTAGCATCTTAAGTAGCGATGTATCCAGCCTTTATCGTCTAGTATGCCACGGTATCTAGCTTGGAACTTTTCCAACATACCGTCCCTTTACTGAGGGTAAAGACAATGCATGCGACTGACATTCAGTCGTCATTATCACCCTGGAACTCTTCCAGTGATTCTCCCCAGGATCGATTGATACCATCTCACTACAACTAGTGAGGATCCTAACATCCAATTAGATCTATCTCATAGATCCAAAACCCAGGATTTAGGAGGTATCACTTTGATCCTTTATGGAGAATCATTGTGATAAGGGGAGATTGACCGAGCGTAGCATAGGAAACTCCTTCCTTATCAAGAGTATGTCATTCACGTACTCTACGAGGATCATCACCATACTCCCTACTACCCTTTTGTTTATACAAGGTTCATCTACCATTTTGATGATATCAAACTCTTTGACTAACACATCAAAACAGATGTTCCAACTCCGCGATACCTGCTTTATCTTATAAAGCATCTTGTACACGTTTCCGCTGCTCCCACTGTCTACGAAGCCCTCTGGTTGTGTACTAATAGACGTCCTCTTCTAAAAGATCATTTAGAAAAGCAGTCATGGCACCCAAGCGCCAGATATCGTAGTCATGGTATATAGCCGTGGCAAGTAGGATCTGGATGGACTTAAGCATAGTCACTTGAAAAGGTTTCATCATTATTCACGCCTGGTCGATGACGAAAAAGCTTTAACAAGTCTAGCTTTGAAAGTCTCAACTTTTCCATCTACACCAAGTAATCTTCTCAAGATATACTTGCTCCTGATGGGGATTTAACCCTTTAGATATAGCAACCAAAGTCCATACTTTGTTGGTGTACATGGATTCCATCTCAGATCGCTAAGCATCCAGCCATTCTTACAGAGTCCTACTCCTGATGGCCAGCTCGAAACTAGTTGGGTCATCATCTCATGATGCAATTCTCACTCCCACTGTCACAGAGAAACAGAAGTATCTCTCAGGTGGGTGAGAAAACCCTACTAGATCGGCGGAGAGGCTGAGGTTCGTTGGTTACTATTGAATCCTTTGGTTTTATCAAATCATCTGCTGTAGTTAGTATGGCTGGAACATTTCCAGTTCTACATAACAGACCTTGCCTCGAGTTTGTCCGGATTTTGCTTTTAGACATAGGCCGGACAACCCCAAATCTTAACTAGCTTAAGACATGGGCTATTCCAATACCATATCTCATATGGAGTGGTAGGCAACTGATTTGATTTGAACCCTATTCAATAGGTATGCAGCTTCTCAAGTGCATAA
Organism: Agapanthus africanus; assembly: GCA_030015575.1. NCBI lineage: Eukaryota > Viridiplantae > Streptophyta > Magnoliopsida > Asparagales > Amaryllidaceae > Agapanthus > Agapanthus africanus. The sequence continues at coordinate 420,947,742 of CM057345.1, read as the reverse complement.
CTCCCAAAAAGGAAATAGGTAACTCAGTAGTACTCATCATAGAGCACACCTTATCATATTGGGTGCAATAGCTCCGCCCCGTTATACCATCGTGCTATGGTGTATACGGAGGAGTAATGCTGAGAGAGAATCTCATTCTCCTTTGGAATAATCCAGGATTTCCGTGCTTAAGTATTCTCCTCCTTGATCTCATCAAAGGACATAATACTTATACCCGTATTGGTTCTCTACTTCTAACTTATATTTTGTGAATATCTCAAAAGGTTCAGACTTGTGTTTCAACAGGAACATAGGTCTGAATCTCGAAAGATCATCAGAGAATGTAATGAAGTATAAAGAACCATTCCTGGCATATGTAGACAGGAGACCTTACGTACATCAACATGTATCATCCCAAGAGTTTACTAACTCTTTCTCTGTTTCCAATAAACAGAGCTGAGGTCATTTTATCTTTGTGACATGACTCGCAAGTTTCATAAGATGTAAATTCAAACTAATTTAAATATGCATCTAAATGTAACTTCAGCCAGTCGGGTCGCATTGATATGACCTAGTCTACAATGCCTCAAGAAGGATTCGTTCATCTCTGAACTCTTCCTCTTGTGTGTGTTCTGTATACAAAAGAACTGTAGTTTGATTTAGAACATCAATGCTTTTAGATAACGTGCCTGAACCGATCAACTTTTGATATAGGAAATGTTCAAAACATTATCCATCTATACAAAATTTTATCATTTCTTTACTAATAAAGAGATAGATACGATTTTGTATATCAGGTTCGGTATCTAATAACATTCGTTCAGAATCAATGTATTCGTAATACAGGGTGACAGTGACCAACAGACTTGGCTGCAACACTTGCCCCGTTTTCTGCCTCATGAAACTTATCACCCGTTCTCAGTCCTCTACCTTTCTGTAGCCCTATGTAACAGATTACATATCTGGGATCCTGATCTGGTATCACATACCCAGGACGTAAAGAATACTGAGAAACAGTTCTGTATAATGAACACACCCGAAGATGATGCATCAGCATGCACTCTCTTCGTTTGGGCGGCACGGGAAATCTGGTATTCCCCAATTTCCCGCTCTATCTTATAACAATTATAAGTTGGAGCGGGACCAACGTTCCCCAGTTCAGTATAACAAGCGGGTTCGGTCAATATATCCTTTTTATTATCTTGATTAAGGCATGTTATGGTCGCTACCTGGAGAGAGAGAGAAGAAAACACTCAGCGTGCGCTCTTGCAAGAATAGATTGGTTATTATTTTATTTAATCAGGATGGCTCCCACTGCTTTTTATCAAATCTTCCTTCAAACCCAAAAAGGAAAGACTAGCCGGGATTAATTACACACTACAAGTTCGCCAATCTTTCAGCCAGGCCAGTGTCGGTACTTTGAGGGAGGTCCCCCGTGCTTTCGCACGAACCTAATTAATGTAAACCTCATTTTCCCAGAGGCGTAACCTCGTTGACACCTTTCTAGACACCTACTTGATCGGCTAATTGTAATGTATAAAACTCTCCCAGGAGTAACAATTACTCGCAGCGGGTATCGGGATCCAACTATCTCATAGAAGGTATGCAATCTCATTGCAAATTTCAACACTTGAAATTCCCGATAATATTTTGCCCCAAGCGATCTATGACCTTGACTGAGTCAACAAATCATAGACCACAAGTAAAGTTCAACCCGTCATTTCTCAATTGAATTAAACCCACCCGCACGACCCTTGACTGAGTCAACAAGGCCGCACGACTACCCTAATCCAATCGCATCATATGCTTTGCAGATAAGCACTAATCAGCTACCGCACACTACGCCTTGACTGAGTCAACAAACGCAGCACGAATACTAACTAGGACTTATCTGAAATGACGGAGGGCTACGTCAGGTTTTTAAGAAAACCTTTTGCGTAATGAACTTTATATCGTTGTAGAATCAAATGGTTTTAAAATGGAGTGTTTTTGAGGCTTTTCTAGTTTTGCTAAAGGTGTCACTCCCGGTGAAGGGATCGTCGGTCCTTTCCTCGTCGAATGAGGTGCGGGATATATCGCATATATCACTGTGCAAAGCAAAAACACTTAAAAGCAATCAAAAGACAAACCGAAGGTTGTAGCATCTGCCAGTTATTGCTAAAGGAGTCACTCCCGGTGAAGGGATCTCGGTCCTTTCCTCATCGAATAAGGTGCAGGATATATCGTATATAACGCTGTGCAAAGCAAGAACTGTAGCTACCTGTTTTATTTTTGAAATTCGATTCTACAACATCTTAGGTTTCTTTTCTTTCATTAATCACATTAATGAAGTCCCATCATTTAAGTTACCTAAACATCACAGATAAATACGACGTACACTTATGCCATCCGCATTCGCCTCGATGTCCCCTCGTGCACCGTTAGGTTAGGTAACTAACGGCAGAGCGGGGCAGGGCTAGCGCGGGTGTAAAACATAAGTAACATCTATATAATATATCATATATACTATATAAAGTATCCATCACAGAACATATCACATGATCACATCACATATGTCGCAGCAGAAGAAACATATGAAATATTGGATATACTAGGACGTCCGTGTTTTAAATACGAGCCAGTATAAAACACGGATTCCACGGTCGTGATGAATAGCCAAACCCACACCCCTAGACCCCTACGAGAGCGGCAAGCAACCCTGCCAATTCTAGAGTTAGGAGACTCGGACTCGACTCCTCGAGTTGGTCTCCCACTGGACTCCAGAACCCGGTTACTTGTGCTCCCCTCCTTGGGTCTATCCTAGTGCGGAAAAGTAAATAATATACATACGGTGACATCTTCCGCAACCTGGAAGTGCCCCAATAAAAGAATATTACAAACAAGTTTTTACATGAATGAAAATGAAAAACACTCATCTCACATAAAAACCCCCGGCTATTCAAACACGACGTTCCAATATAACATATCCAGCAACACATAACATCACATGTCATCAACGTAAGTAAATATGTCCATCCCAATTGTCGTTGACATATAGCAACGAAACCGGTGATATCACATATTACACTTACGGTCACAGAAAAGAAAGTGTAAAACTACAACAGTTGGAATCCGCAACCTCTTTAGACATCACATGCCTAATCAAATGAATTCCTTAGACATCGCATGCCTAACAATTATAAACCCCGCATTTTAGTCTCAAAATCGAAAAAACTTTTCAATATCAAGTCGGGCAATTCAACAAGATTCCCGACATCCTGATCGAATGCTCATCGCAAACTTTAGTAGGCGGCCGCACCCCCGATACCGTCAATGAAGTGCACCAAGGCGGAACACCGCTGCCGCAAGCACCCGGACGGATGCTTTCGACGACGGGGTTCTCCTACAGTCACTTGGTCGGGGCTATGGGGTAAGGCTGTCTATTAAGTTTACCCGGCGAGTATCCGCGTACGCTACGTGATTGCGACGGACTTTTGATCACATCAAAATTCCGTGGCAATCGATCGAGTGAGACTAAACTGCTATGTTTATAACATTCATTCAGTTATCTCATAACTACTTATGAATTCCAATTATTGTATCACATTCCGGATAAATAGAAAATGTTAAACTTTTCGATCAAACAGTCGAACACCCAAGTTTTCCCGATATAGATCAACACATGAAATAAGTCTAACAACATTCAGTTCGTGCCTCAGTACCAACGGTCCAGCCGTAGAAGGGTCAAGCCAACGCCTCACATGTGGCACGCCGTACTGCCCCAAACCCGAAGGTTCAAAGGGCAGTTCAAGACGGTCACATAATCGAGTTAAGGTTTGTTATCTTCTAGAGGGTCCATCGCGTTACTTGCACTACTTAGAACGTCGTTAAACCACGGAAAAATCCAACACTTGGAAATTTCCCGACAGGGGAAAAATTGGGTATTTATATCCGGTCGAACTTTTTAACATATTAAAAAATTATCCGGAAAGCCACATAGACAAAATCTGATACCCCGATCGAAACACCGAATCCCCAAAACAACCCCAGAAAATTCAACTCTTGAATAAATATTAAAAATTCCCAGAAAATCCAGCATAATAAAATAGGAGTTACTGTGCAAACAGAGAAGGATGACGTCATCAACTTGCCGCGGAACCGCCGCAGAAGCCAGGCTTCTGCCGCGGTTCCGCCGCGGTTTGTACTGTTCACGAGTCAAATTTTGCACCGTAATTCTTATAATTCCCTGCTGAATTTTTTAGCAATTTTTAATTTGGAAAAATCCACGTTTTCAGAAAAAGTCCAGAGAGCGTGGAAAAATGGGCTTTCGGGTTCGATCGGACTTCAAACTCCGTCTAGACTTCGCCTAAGGCTCTAGCTAGGCTCTGATACCACTGTAGGATTCCTACGCACTCTCAAGAGGTCTCACAAGGCATCAACCATGCCAATTTCAAATTCTACGGGTGCCGAGAAACCCTAATACGGATCGTTAACTAGAATTCTAGGCGAAAAAGCAACTAGTAAACTACTTTACTAAGAGAATACGGAAATACAACCTTTGTAGATCCGGTCCTCCACCTCCATGGCTCCGTGATGAAGTCCTCTCCGCTGTCCAAATCAAATCCCGGGCTCTAGCATCGACTTCATCGGAGAAATGGGCGGGCAAGGTCGTCGGCTTCGTGCCGAAGATGATCTACGTCGAAGCATCACAAGATCAAGCTCCCACTTCACCAAGTCATGAAACTTATGAAGAAAACACACTCTACTACTTGGCAAGAGGTAGAGGATGAAGAAATAAGAAGTGGGTTCACTTTAGAATTGGATTTCTCACTCATTTTCATCAATCACCATTGATGAAGTGAAGCTTTCTTCATGAAAAAAAAGATGAAGAAGAAGAAGCATCTCATATTATGATAAATATCCAAATAGAAAATCAAAGGAATCCTTATCATAATCTAACCCTAGTTAAGTGTAGAGAATAGACCATGGTTTGCTTAAATGGTTAGGGTTAAGAATGAAGACAAGAATGGTGACTAAGTCAAAGGTTCATGAATCTTCAACAAACAAACAAACAAAGCCACCATTCTTTCTTTATCTTTTCCAAAACAAATAAATAAATGAATGAATAATCAAATAAAAACCCTAATCATTAACTTAACCATGGTTTAATCTTTACACTTAACCAAGTTAATATGTATCATCAAATATGATACAATCATTTGCACAAAAAAGTATATCGCATATACAACTTGTACAACCAAGTGAGAAAATCCTTTGTAAAGTGAACCGATACTAGTTAATGTAAAGTAATATATCATATATATAATTATACATTAAATCATTAAATCAACACTTGATTCAATGATCCGTCCATGTCGAACATAACCGACTAATATCTACAGTAACAACTTATCGAATCAACACTTGATCCGATATGCCGGCTATATCGCATATAACCGATCAATGTCACATATCGCGAGAATCGAATACAGTATCACATACTGGTATCATTCTCGGTCCCGCACATATCTCATATGCGCTCCTATTTCATTTCGCTTGAGCCAGGAAACCTCTGTGTAGGATTCTAAAGACTCTTCAATACGCCGGCAGCAGGTGATGATCATATCAAACACCCACAAGCCGCAAGCGGTCTGCTAAACGTAACGGCCACCCGGGTATTGAGCGATTAGAAGATCGACGAGCAAGCCCGCTCACACTCCAGAGAATCCAACCAGTAACACTACCGTACAGTCCGGTCTGATCGTCTGATATGTCGCATATCTCGCCTAGGGGTGGTAAACGTCAGACCCCAATAGCTTGATAAGTCGTGTCGATATGAGGTCTATAACAGTTCGAGAAACTACTGGTAACACTTACCAGTAAATCTCAGCAACCCTGGCCAGGGATTTCCGGTTACAGCCAATCGAACACAGCGCAACATCAACTCCCTATACCGGGAGAGACGAATCCCCTCCTATTGCTCATTGCCTCCATGTGACTCGGGACTATACCCAAAAACCACCGTTTTGCACGCCCTCTTGGACGTGGTAAGATGGAAATCAAAGCACAGTGGGAACCACACAAGACTCTATGACGATCTCGGGTCAACAGACTACTCTGTACCAGTGTCACCAGAGAACTGCCATCTGACGTAAGGTATAATACCATCTGGGAGTTCTCGGCGAGTCCGTCCAGTGTACCCAGTCTCTACTGAGCACCCGTATATCATCTCTGATGTCAAACACCAATGGATATGGGATCATCCATCTCCCATCTGTATGGGTCGAGAAGGTATATGCTAGTCTACTCTGGTATATCGATGCCCCGTCTCGATACACCCACGACTAGGGACTTTGAAGGATGTACTTATGGACTACCTTGTCCCCACTAGTATGATCCGCATCATAGTCCAGGTAGTCAAGTACACATCCTAAGGGCTTTACCAACATGTAACAGAGAGACAATCAGTGTACACGTTAAGGTAAAGATCAACCAGATAGCATACTATCATGTCGAGCAAGAAAGTCCTCACTATATATGTCCCAACATCCACTACAATATACATCCATTGTACAGTAATGGCCTCTAGGGCATACATATAACTAACAAACGTCAGACCCCAATAGCTCGATAAGTCGTGTCGATATGAGGCCTATAACAGTTCGAGAAACTACAGGTAACACTTACCAGTAAATCTCAGCAACCCTGGCCAGGGATTTCCGGTCATAGCCAATCGAACACAGCGCAACATCAACTCCCTATACCGGGAGAGACGAATCCCCTCCTATCGCTCATTGCCTCTATGTGATTCGGGACTGTACCCAAAAGCCACCGTTTTGCACGCCCTCTTGGACGTGGTAAGGTGGAAATCAAAGCATAGTGGGAACCACACAAGACTCTATGACGATCTCGGGTCAACAGACTACTTTGTACCAGTGTCACCAGAGAACTGCCATCTGACGTAAGGTATAATACCATCTGGGAGTTCTCGGCGAGTCCGTCCAGTGTACCCAGTCTCCACTGAGCACCCGTATATCATCTCTGATGTCAAACACCAATGGATATGGGATCATCCATCGCCCATCTGTATGGGTTGAGAAGGTATACGCTAGTCTACTCTGGTATATCGATGCCCCGTCTCGATACATCCATGACTAGGGACCTTGAAGGATATACTTATGGACTACTATGTCCCCACTAGTATGATCTGCATCATAGTCCAGGTAGTCAAGTACACATCCTAAGGGCTTTACCAACATGTAACAGAGAGACAATCAGTGTACACGTTAAGGTAAAGAGCAACCAGATAGCATACTATCATGTCGAGCAAGAAAGTCCTCCCTATATATGTCCAAGCATCCACTACAATATACATCCTATGTATAGTAATGGCCTCTAGGGCATACATATAACTAACACTCGCATGGGGTATATATATATATATATATATATATATATATATATATATATATATCAGAACCGATAAAACTCATGGTGGCTGCTGAAATATCATATCAAGAGGAACCGTGTTTTTCAAATAATGCATAATTTCATGAACTCCCACGGTCCTCAAATCTAGAAAATATCATGAAAAATCCATATCTCAATGCGAAAATCCATGAATATAAAATATGCAACATAAAACTGAAATTTAAGCATATAAAGGAAAGGCCGCTAATTAACTGCAACAAGTTAATATAAAATATCAGGCGGTTCCTAACTTCTTCAATTCTAAATAACATCTAGTAAAGGTAAACATGTAGCTATAACTGATATATGTGTAAACATAAAGGTATAACAAGATATAGATATCTACTTATCAGAAATGATGTAATATACCCCCCGGGTATAAGTGTAAATGTGTATGCAAGGTATACATATAGCTATGTCATTATGTGTGTATGTACCTATCGCTAATGGTACAATACCCTATAGGTATACAGGTAACTAGCATTTAAGTATGTCAAGGCATATGTGTAAGCATGTGGGTATACACGTATGCTATATGTCATATGCATAAAGAAATATGAATCAATGTCTCAATGTCCCTAACCAAACAATATCATTTCTATATGTGGGTTGTGCATGACATGGCAATTATTGACGGTGTGTATGGCATACAATCAGTGCTCGTGCAACATGAGCCGTCAATAATAGTGCAGTGTTCTAAGGATACTAGTCCAAGCACAATAATTAACTAAGCAGTAGGGTATATGCACAACTTTATAAATGAAATAGAATATGTGACAAGTCAAGTCATTTCTAGCCCAGATGCATAACGCCATGCGGGTGATTCCCCTGTAGATTTTAAATCTACTCACCAACGCTCCTGGCTAAGTGAAGCCTACCACCTGTTTTCCCTTTGTAGCAGTGTCCGAAGTCCCCTCCTGCGAACCTACAATATTAAGACAATAAAACAAGTGTATATTAGTAAAAGACCCAAAACACGTACCAACTACATTTGACCGACGCAACAACACAAAACATACTCTCAAGTGTTCGTATTATGGCTAACGTGCGTAGCGACACGACGAAATTAACCCAAGAGCAAAATCACACAAAGCGCACGATCCGTTTCGTATAACGTATCGTGCTTAAAAGAAACACAAGAAACTACCTAGGTGATCCTAGATTTTGCATACAGAGAAAACTCAACAACCAAACAAGACCAAATACACCAAAACCACTGCAGACATCTACCCAGAAAAACCCAAATCCCAACTCAACCCAGGGGCCGATGTCGCCGGAATTCTCCTTTGTGTCGCCGGCCGAGTCCGAGCTCTAGGGGTTCATGCTCCAGGTGATGTCCTATGGTCTCAGGTATAAAACAACTATATTGTTTGGTTTTCTAGTAAAAACTCTGGGTCACAGCAGATCACAGATGTCACAAATGACACAAAAAATACGATATTGCACATAAACTTAACTTAAAACATTCTAAACTAAAACTAAAAGTCTAAACAACACAATAACTACATAAACAACAGAAAGAGATTTTTACCTAATCAAAAGAACTCAAAGATCCATGCTTTGCATGCTCCAAGGCAACCAAGAGGCAAAAGGTGATCAAAGATGTGATTTTTATGAGATTTGTGAAAGATTTGATATGGTTTTGTGTTGGAGACACAAGTGTTCAGTTGTATGGTGAGAGATATGAGAGAATTAAAGAGATAGAAGAAATGAAAGAGTGTGTGAGTATAAGAGAGAGGGAGGTGAGTGTAGGGTGAGAGGTGAGGTGAGTGTAACCCTTGCATTAATTTTCTAATTAATGCATTCATACCACACCTAGCCACCTCATTCCTCAACAAAAGAAATATCTTCTCACACAAAAAAATATCTAGGATTAGGGCAAGGATTAGGGTTAAGGCAAAAAGGATAAGATAAATGGTTAAGTGTCAAGGTTGCTAAGATCAAGATTAGCACAAAAAAATCCTCACATTAACGTGCACACGTGCGTGCATGTCCATAACAAATAATAATAAATTATTAATTAAATGTTATAAAATGTGAGGAACACGAATTAGTAAACTTTTTACAGTAAACCCGCATTAAACGAACACTAATCGAAATCTAAGGCGTTACAATCTCCCCCCTTATAAAAATTCATCCCCGAATTTAAAATTCTCATTAAGCTACCTTCAAAGAGAAGATTACAAAACTCTCATATCTCGCTCGCAGCCTTCCAAGTGATCACCTCACTATACGGCTACGCCCAAGAAAACCCTTCACAGATGGCAAGACCCTTGACCAAAGTTTTCTCCACTTGCAGAACCATTAACACCATTGGCTGTCGGTGAACGAAAGGATCGCGTCTCAATTAATTGGTCTGATGCCGAAACATGTGAGAAAGGTCATGAAGGTAATTGCAAAGTATCGGCACAAGGAATATGGGGTGAATACTCAATAATCTGGGCGGAAGTACAAAATTATAGGCAACGGAACTGACTCGCTTGAGGATCTCTAAAGGACCTACAATCCTGGGATAAGCTTCCTAAAACTCAACACGTCATTCATCGGAAAGTCCGTAGGAATACATGATCTCACACTGCGAACTCAAATCTGCAACCACCATGGTCGGTGTAAGACCTCTGTCCGCAATGGACTACTCTCATCCTGACCTGAACCAACTGGATCATCTCCGAAGTCTCTAGACTAGCTGGGGTCCAAAAATCCTACTTACGCAGAGTCAGAAAAATAGAATGGCGATCGACACAACCTAACAAACCAAACCTAAAGGTTCCTAATTGGATTGTCTCCTGATAACTGCTATCGAAGGAGAACCTTAACAATGGCAAGTGACGATCCCAACTGCCGACAACAATTAGTATGCACGTACAAGCATATCCTCCAGAGCCGGTATAGCCCGCTCTCACAAAACCATCATCCTACGGATGGAAAAATGGAGCTAAAGCTCAACCAGTACCCAAGGCTTCCTGAAGCTCCTGCCCAAGAAGGCAAGCGAACAGGGTGCCCTCATTGGATACGACCCATGAAGGAACTCCGTGCAATGCACAAACTTAACAAAGAACAACTGAGAAAACTGAGTATAACCGGACAACAAACACCAAATGGAGTCACACCCTGTTTAGACCTGGGTAGACACCATACCAAAATTCGTGGAGATCTGCTCCCATTCCCACTTTGGAACGGCTAAGGGTTGCAACTCTCCAGCCGGTCTTAGATGTTCAACCTTATCTCACAAAAAGACAGATACCTTGAAACGAAATCCGAAACTTCACTCTTCATCCCTGTCCATCCGTAACTATTTCACAAGTCACGCTACAAATTGGTGGAACTTGAATGAACACCGAAAGCTGACTGATGTGCCTGCTCTAGGATTTCTCGTCTCTGCCCATCAGCAACAGATACACACAAACGCGCCCCTAAACGTAGCACATCTGGTCACAAATCAAGGACTCCGAATCTTTACCCAGCCGAGTATGCTTAAGAATCTCTGACGATCGAGCATCAGCGGCCAGTGCCTGGCGAAAGCGATTAAGGAAAAGTGGTCGGGCGCGGACATGAGCAAGCTGTCCACTCAGTAGAGGAGAACTTAAGCTGTACTCAACGATCACACAAGAGCTGTAAATCTACAGAAAGCTGTCTCTACAATCAAAACCCGCTGCAGGAAGATGTACATTAAGTTCTGGTAGTCCGTGAAAATCTGACACGAGTCTCCCAACAAGTAGTGTCTCCAAATCTCCAACGCACGACCACCGCGGCCATCTCCAGATCATGAGTGGGATATCCTGCTCGTACTTCCTCCAAATATACAGAAGCAAAAGCGATAACTCTATAGTGTCACATCAGTACACAATCAAGCCCCACTGACGAAACATCACAGTTAAACAACAAAGTCGCTCGAACCAGAAAGCAAAGAAAGAACTGATGTAGTTGTTAACCGGGTCTTCAAGTGCCGAAAACTCCGCACGCATGCCTCAGTCCAAAGAAAAATAACCTTCTTTCCGGTCAGTCCGATCAACGGTGCAGCACTACACTAGCAATCCTGTACGAAACGGCAGTAAAAACCTGCTAAGCCCAAAAATCTGCGGACCTCCATCCAGTACATAAGTCTAGGCCTAAGCTGTATGGCCTCGATCTTCCTCAGAACCATACATAAACCGTCTCCCGTAACTACAAGACCAAGGAGTCAACACAATCAAGCCTGAAGGAATACTCTGAGAATCTAGCAAACTGCTGGGGCTCTTATTGATCGATGTGTTTATGCGTATGCGTTTTGAAATCAAAGAATTAACCGCAATCAAGACGGTACCGCTTGGTAGCTAGTCGGTTGAGTACGGATCGGTCCATAGGGAAAACGTGTCTTGTCTAGTTGTTCTAACCAGTCAATTCCTATTTGTGGTAGGTTTTGATTTTCTATAAAAACTGAGGTTGAATTTGATTTGGATTAAAACCTTGCTAGGGTTAGGATTAGGTTAATTTGGAAAGTTAATTCTACTCACCGCTTTCTTTGCCCTAATTAAGATCTTAGGTGTTAAGGTAATAATTAACAAAGGGGATTAGCACGATCAGGAAGAAACTTCGTTTCTTCCTTTTGGCCCTTGTCCGTCCTTTCTTAATTCTTAGCCCTAACTTCTATGGAAATAATCCACAACCGGTCTAACTAGGGAATCACCGCTATCTCGTGGGATAGGGTGCCGTAGTGAGCGGGGTGTGTTTTGATTTGCATAAAGTCCTATTTTTAAAATATTAAACGGGCAAGAAAGGAGTGAGAGATTTTCATCTCTCAAATCTTCCGCAAACCTAACCCTAACAAGTGAGGAACTACTCACTCATTAGGGAATTAACAAAGGAATTCATTTTTTGTGATTTTCTTTTAATAGCCTAATTAACTTGCTGAAAATAACTACGGCAGATAAAAAAATTGCAGAGAAATAAAATTGCAGATAAGAAATTCAAGATAAAAAAAACTTACTTTTTATTGATGCACTCTTTGAGAATTACAATGGAATGAAAATTTAAATTCTAGAAATTAAAAGAGGCATGCTCCAAAAAGAGCTGTAGGCTTCCTATTTATAGATAATAGTAACCCTAGGGTTTACATCTAATCCACTTCTAGAATTACAAAACTACCCTAAGAAAACCGGGTCAATGCACCGACTCCACCGACACACACCGACATGCGCCGACACGTGTACAGCACGGCCACGGATCCGCGGCGGAATGCCAAGTTCGGCCGCGGATCCACGGCCATCTTGAGGGAACTCTGGCTCATTTCTTCAGGGTTGCTTTCTGTTGCTTTTTCCTTCTATTTTCTTCACTTGGTTCTTCAGAATCTTTTCTAGTTTCTTCCAGATTTCCACAGTGCAGATTATTGTGGACTTTTACCTTTCGCTTAGCGTTGAAGTCTTGAATGTTTGTGCTGCCCTCGTACTTTGTGCAATCGAACTGTTCATTGATCTTCATTTGTTCCTTAAACTCTAGGCGGCATCATAAACATTCTTCTATTTGTTGGTCGTAGTCTCACTTTTGTAACGTCTTTTCACCATTTTCACTGTATTGTTCCGAGAACCTGTAACCTGCAACTATTTAGCAGACATGGATCAAAAGTACCTATTTATTTGCAATATGATTAAGAATGGGGAATATAATAATGCAAAATTCTGATATGAACAGGCTCTCCCAATGTCTGCAAAACAAATCCTCAAGTGCTACTCCTGTCCCTCACGACACATTGAATAGACCAAAATGTCGTCAATAACACTACAATAACTGGTCGAGGAACGGCCTGAAGAAATCTGGTACATCAGATCTATGAATGCTGCTAGGGCATTGGTGAGTCCAATGACACTACCAAAACACACAAAGCCCGTAGCACGCACAAGGCAGTCTTCGGAATGCCATCACTCCGAACCCGCAACAATGATGAGCTGATCCCAAACAAACTTAGAAAATGTCTCGCACTCTAGAGCTTATCGAAGAAATCGTCAATGCGAGGTAAATGATACCTATCCATACCGTAAGCCGGTTCAATTGATGATAAATCATTACACAACCTCAACTGCTGTCTTCCTCCCTGACGAACAGAAATAGGAGCTCTGCAAGGAGAAACATTAAGACGCACAAGACCCCCAACAAATAACTCTGCAGCTGATACTCAAGCTCCCTATGCTCCGCCGGCTCATCTGGAACAACGTCGGAAAACCCTCGCACGATAGGAACCCGGTGTAACGACTTGGAAAGTCGTTTTGGTGTCTTCCCGAAAATCGGTGAAAATTTGGTATTTTTCCGTAAATCGTCTTTTTTGTTATTTTGCAGTTTAGGCCTAATTATACCTAATTTTAATAGGTAATTGTTAGTTTTTAGTAGCTAATGAGTTACTTATAAATTTCTGGTCATTTAAAATTTTTCCCTAATTTTTCAATTTTTAATATTATTTTAAGCCGGTAAAAAAATACATTAAATTAGCGATAAACACAAATTGAAATGGGCTAATTTTAATCTTTAAAATCATGTTAATTAAAATCTAGTTGTAATATAATTTTTTAGTATTTTATTTCAAGTTTTAATGGGTTTTTATTATGGAAAGCAAAAATATATTTATTTTGAACTAAAACATGCAATTTTGAGCTTGTGGGGGGTCTTTTTGCATAAAATTTCTTTGTAAAATCTCACTCACTCATTCCTCTGCCCTAGGCCGGCCCCACCATCAGAAGCTCAAAAAAATTCTTTGCCTCTTTTTGACTTTAAACCATGTGAGGAAGTGTTGTGTTTTAAAAGGGTTTTAAAAGGGTAAATTTGGAAGTATGTGTGCTTTGATTGGAGAGGGTTGAGTTGGGCATATTCCCACAACACCCACACCACTCTTTCCCATCCCTAGCAGCCAAGAATTCTGCAGTTGCAGCAGCCCTATCCCCCCTCCTTGTCTCATCTCTTTTCTTCATCAAAGTTCATCCAAAATTGCTCCAAAAATCCACAATTTATTCAAAATTCAAACCAAATCCTTATGCTATCCTTTCTCCTTAGCCATTCTAGCTTTGATCTTGGATGCTAGGAGGCATCTTGGGAGGCAACATTTCTTGCTAGATCTTTAGATCTAGAGGTATAACCCTTACCCATTTAAATTCTTTTGGTCAGATTTCCTTAATTGAGTTGTTTTAGTGTAAATATTAGTGTTAATTTCTAATCTAGTTTTTTTTTAGTTCATGGCTTGAATTCTAATTAGGGTTTAGAAAACCATTATTAGGTTAATTAATTTATTTAGCTATCTAGTGTTTTGCTAACCTAAATCTAAGAGGTTTGCTTGCTTTTGGGTTTCAAATTAGTGTTAGTTTAAGTTTTTCTAGTATGGATTTTGATTGCAATTGCTATTGATAAAAATCAAGAAAGGGTTTGCTTGTGGAAAATAGGTTTTGAAGCATGGTTAATGTGTTGAAAATTAGTGTAGCGGCTATCTATGGTTAACTTGAGTCTTTGCGCGATGTTGTGTGCACTTTATCGCAAATCCGCGAAGTTTGCACGTATTTGGAAGTCTTTTGTGCTTACTAGGTTTTATTAAAATATTGTGGTGATGTATTTGTGATATCATGATGATATTTTTAGCATATCCTATGACATTTAGGATTTGTGAGTGCGGAGTTTTGTGTAATCGCGTTTTAGTTTTGCCGGGCGCCCCAAAACAACGATTATAGATAGTTTTTGTGATTTTCGTGTGTGTTCCGCACACCTTGTGCACGTTGTGCCTAACTCATGAACGTTGATATTTTCGTTTGGGATTTGTGTCGTTTCATGATATGTAACCTTATGTTTTGTATTGGTGCAAATATCAGGTTCGGTCGTGGAGACTTCGGATGCGGCACGAAAAGGAAAGGCGGTGATTGGACATAGCTAGCTGGGGATTCCGGTGAGTAGATATAAAATCTACGGGGGACTATCGCTTGGATGGCACAAGTCGCCCGATAGTTTAAGTAGTTTAAAGATTTCTAGTGATATTAGTAATTAGGAGTAAATACTTGCGTAACATTTTGCGACATCCATGCTTTATATTGTCATACATATGCGAACCCATTCTATATGACACCTGCACCATTCCCAGTGTTTTTATATGCAGCACGAGCACTATTCATGCGTACACACACACTCTGGTAATTGCCATGCCACGACACTAGATAACTTATAATCTAGAATCTTGTCACCATATTTGATACTTAAACCTGTACTATTGCAATAAATCTTTAAAATAAAATTGTAGAATTGCTACTCATGTGCATGTATATCATTATATCATTTGTTCATGCCTAGTTATTAATGATACATTGCAACCTGAACATTTATACCATATGCATTCATTATAATTGACATATGCACCCATGATGGTTTCTTGAGATTTTATGATATTTCTGGATTTCGAGGGAAAGCCGCATGATTTACAAACTTATTATCTTTTAAAATATGAAAAGTTGCGGTTTTCTAGTGATGTAAGTGTCGTCCACCATGACTTTGCTGTGGTTTTCGAGACCCGTTTCGAGGAGTTGGATGAACCGTCTCGGGTACATGGTGGGCCCGCTGAGGTACCCCGGGGCAAGAAGATCGCAGATGATGGCGTTGAGCCTGGCAGGGGATGGATTACCTACCGGTGACTGTTTTGGCACAGCGGATTTCCAGAGGATACCGACCGTGGCCGCGAGATGATGAGATATTGATATTTGAGATGCGTCAGCCGGACGGCTGAGGCCAGAGATACTACGATATGGATATATGAGATTTGAGACAGTTTTAAGGTGTCGTTGCTGGACACGGATTCTGGTTGATTCTATTGGTATTGTGCTGATATTTCAAAACAGTTTCCTAAAGGAAAAAGATGATTTCTTATACTTACACATGCAGATCACGAGTATATTCATATTGCATACATACCTACTAGTATATTCATGTTGCATACATACCATACATACCTGCTAGTATATTCATGTTGCATACATACCTGCGGGTATATCCTGGCATACCTGTATTATAGATGCTAGGATGCTTGTGTGCATGCTTGCGATAGCCTATATAGATGTTATTTATTACTCACGAATTGGCAACTCACCCCCGTTGTGCCACAGTCTTTTGTAGGTCCACTCCGTCAGCACAGTAGCGGCGGGCGCACTTGTCTCTTTTGCCTCTTTTGCTCGTAGGTGGGTTGTATTATTATTTTGTACCATCTTGTATATTCTTTGTATCTAGAGTACTCCATCTACTGTATCTACCGGTATTGTTGTATATTGACCTAGAGACTAGACTGTGAGATTTGTGGGCTTTTTATGCTGTATTTTGGGGTCGAGCTCACTTGAGTCGACATGATGTGTTACTAGTGCTTCTTAGATTTATTAATGCACATTGCTGATTTACATTGTGTGGGATTTGTGACCGCCTTGTGGCGAAGAGCTAGCTCCCGCTTGGGGATGCCTTATTTGTTGTATTCATATATATTCTTGTTGTACCCATTTTGGGGGCTAGTATTTACAAAGGAGACTCTTCCGAAATTTTCGGAAAAATTGATATTGTTTTTAAAAAGGCTTGATATGACCTATTTGATAATGTCGGTTTCAATTGATTGGTTTTATTTCACTCTTCTTCTTTTGGTTTTGATTTCTGGGCTTACTTATTTTACGGACGTCTTGAGACGTTTCGTAACTTAAGTGCCGGTCACATTCCGTACCCTGCGGGTCGTGACAAAGTTGGTATCAGAGCGATAGGTTTTACCTTTTTGATTGTAGGATGACCCTTGGTAGATGGAGTAAGTGACTTAAGTAGGGTAACGTAGCGTGAGTATGTCCGCGGCATACTTGCGATACAGTACTCCACCTAGGTGACTTTAGGATATACTTCCTTGGAATTCCTTCTTCAATTCCGTGTATCCTATGATTCAATTGCACTCTTCTTATCATACGGTTCTTGTAACAGCCACTATGCCGCCGAAGGCTACGAGAGCGCAGAGGGCTTCCGCCCGAGATGAGATCCGAGCAGGCTCGTCCGAGACGAAGATCGAGAAGGGTGGTATACCTACGCCTCAGGGACAGACTGATCCTCCTTCCCCAGGCCGCATGGATAGGCTTGAGTCTGGTATGGAGGAGCTACAACAGATGATGGGAGGTATGCAGGAGCTATGACAGATGGTGGGATCCTTAGTAGCGGCCAGTCGTGCACCGAGATCGGAGGATGTACCTACCACATCACAGACTACCATGGTACCTGCTGCCCAGACAGTTGCTACTACTACTACCATGGCTATCCCAGTATTGCTATAAGATTTCATGAGGCTGAGACCTCCAGTCTTTACGGGCACCGATGCAGCAGAGGACCCGCATACATTTCTTGACAGTTTAGCCAGGATCTGCCGTTCGCTCAGATGTTCTGACGATCGATGGGTGGATCTTGCAAGTTTCCGTCTAGAGGGCCTTATGCAGACAAGGTGGGAGTCAGTCTTGAGAGGTCGAGCTGCAGGTCTACCTCCTATGATTTGGGTCGAGTTCACAGCGGTATTTCTAGCTCGTTTCCTCCCAGAGAGCGTTCGTGACGCTAGGGCTCGCAGTTTTGAAGCTTTGATCAGGACCCCAGGGATGACGGTGTCTGCGTACGATGTCTAGTTCACGCAGTTGTCCAGATATGCTCCGTATTTGGTGGATACCGAAGAAAAGGGAGTGAAGAGGTTCGTACAAGTACTTGACACCCAGCTATTTCTTGCTATCGGCGCCCAGCACTTTGACACTTATTCAGCTGCTATGGATACGGCGTTGTGGATGGAGGCATGCATTTCAGCGACTTCGGCCGTTCCCGGGCCGAAGAGGATTCGTTCCGCTATGCCAGATCCTTTCCGAGAGATGGTGCCGGCAGAAGGGTTGGGCGAGGTCAGCTATATGGTTCATACCCACAGGGACAGCAGGCGTCGCCAGGATGTTTTGGGTGCGGGAGTATGCACCATCATATCAGATACTGCCCGGTGAGACGACAGGGAGCAGCGACAGTTCCACAGGTGACCCTACCACCATCACCACCTCCTCCTCAGAGAGCTCTACTTCCTACCACAGGCGATGCTCCACGCCAGTTAGGTGCACCCAGAGGCCGTAGACATGGCGGTCCTATTCAGAGAAGACGAGGAGGCCGAGGCCGAGGACAGCCAACTATTGGTGGAGGACAGGCCCGAGTGTTTGCTTTGACACCGCAGGATGCGCAGGCATCCAACGCCGTTGTGACAAGTACCTTGCCAGTATGTTCTTTCGACGCGCGAGTATTATTCGACCCAGGTTCCACACATTCGTACGTATCTACACACTTTGCACCGATGTTGGGCTGTGAGTCGTCGTCGTTAGATCAGCCGCTTGTGGTTATTACTCCGGTAAGCGAATCGTTTATCGCTCGTTTTGTGTTTCGTTTGTGTCCCGTTCGTATCGGGGAGAGGGATTCATTGGTAGATTTGATTATCCAAGGTATGTTGGACTTTGATGTGCTTCTGGGCATGGATTACCTAGCCACTTGTTATTCTTCTGTGGACTGCCGTGAGAAGGCAGTCAGATTTAGCTTTCCGGGAGAGCCAGTCCTTGTTATTCAGGGAGACCGCAGTGTCACCCTTCCCAGCTTGATTTTGTCTCTTCGTGCTGGTCAGCTACTACGGAGGGGATGTCAGGGATTCTTAGCTTATGTCTATGATACTCGAGCTGCAGAGGTTCCGTTAGACCAGGTCCCGGTTGTTTATGAGTTCCCTGATGTTTTCCCTGATGAACTGCCTGGGCTACCGCCAGAGCGCGATGTTGAGTTCTGCATTGATTTGTTTCTTGGCTCGGGGCCTATTTCTATACCGCCTTATCGGATGGCCCCGGCGGAGCTTAGAGAGCTGAAGGATCAGTTGCAAGGTTTGCTGGATATGGGGCTCATTCGACCTAGCGTTTCCCCATGGGGTGCTCCTGTCCTGTTCGTCAAGAAGAAAGACGGCGGTTTGCGTTTGTGTATCGACTATCGCCAACTGAACAAAGTTACCGTGCGGAACAGATATCCTTTGCCACGCATTGATGATTTGTTCGACCAGCTTCAGGGTGCGGGATATTTCTCGAGGATCGATTTGCGATCAGGATACCATCAGCTACAAGTTCGACAGGAAGATATACCGAGGACAGCTTTCCGCACGCGCTACAGCCACTATGAGTTTTTGGTGATGTCGTTCGGACTCACCATCGCCCCAGCAGCATTCATGGATTTGATGAACCGTATATTCAGGCCGTATCTCGACTTGTTCATCATCGTGTTCATCGACGATATTTTGTTGTATTCCCGGAACCGAGAGGAACACGAGCAGTACTTGCGGATTACGTTGCAGACTTTGAGGGAGCACCAGCTTTTTGCAAAATTTTCCAAGTGTGCATTCTGGTTGGACCGCGTTGGTTTCTTAGGTCACGTGATTACGAGAGATGGCATATGTGTGGACCCGAAGAAGATCGAGGCCGTTCAGCCTTGGCCAAGACCGACATCAGTTATGGAGATCCGCAGTTTCCTAGGCCTGGCTGGCTACTACAGGCAATTCGTTCAAGATTTCTCCCGTATTGCTGCACCTTTGACCGGATTGACCCGGAATGGAGTTCCTTTCGTTTGGACGGAGGAGTGCGAGCACAGTTTTCAGCAGCTACGGACTTGTTTGACTACGGCGCCGGTATTATCTTTGCCTTCAGGATCAGGCGGATTCGTTGGTTTTTGTGACGCTTCATGAGTGGGGCTAGGGTGCGTATTGATGCAGCATGACAGGGTGATCGCGTATGCTTCACGGTAGTTGAAGAAACATGAACAGAACTACCCCACTCACGATTTGGAGATGGCTGCAGTGGTCTTTGCACTTAAGATCTGGCGACATTACCTATGCGGCGAGTCGTGTCAGATATTCACTGATCATAAGAGCTCAAAGTATATATTTCAGCAGCGAGACCTGAATCTCAGACAGCCTCGTTGGATGGAACTAGTAAAGGACTACGATTGCGAGATTTTTATCACCCGGGCAAGGCTAATATAGTGGAGGATGCTTTGAGCAGGAGGCCCGGGAGTAGTCTATCTTGTTTGCCCACAGTACAAAGGCAGTCGCCGGCAGATTGGCAGATTTTATGCGACAGCCGGGTTGAGTTCGAGTTCACTCCGACAGGGGGACAGCTTGCGAATGTTCGTGCACGTCCGCAGTTACTTGACCGTATTCGAGAGGCACAGCCCAGCGATGACCGTCTTTTAGAGATCACGGAGCGGATTAGACAGGGCAGAGATTCCGAGTTCGTGATCGATGATCATGGAGTACTGCGATTTGGGACTCGATTGTGTGTACCTGATTCTAAAGGACTACGACGTGAGATTCTTGAGGAGGCGCATATATCGACATACAGCGTTCATCCGGGTTCCACCAAGATGTACCACGATTTGCGAGATGTTTACTGGTGGGACGGGATGAAGAGGGACGTCCCTGATTTCGTGTCGAGATGCCTGACTTGTCAGCAAGTCAAGGCCGAGTACCAGAGGCCCGCGGGAGAGTTGCAGCCTTTGCCCATTCCGGAACGGAAATGGGAGCAGATTTCTATGGACTTCATTGTGGGTCTACCCAGGACCAGTCGAAGGTACGACTCCATTTGGGTGATCGTGGATCGATTGACGAAAGAGGCTCACTTCCTGCCAGTGAAGACGACTTTCGGTTTTGCTCAGTATGCCCAGATATACATCGAAAAGATTGTATGACTGCATGGAGTCCCGACGTGTATCGTGTCCGACAGAGGCACCCAGTTTACCAGCCGATTATGGCAGCGACTTCAGGAGGCATTGGGCACCCATTTGAGTTTCAGCACAGCATTTCATCCGCAGACCGACGGCCAGTCAGAGCGGACCATTTAGACTCTTGAGGACGTGCTCCGAGCGTACGTTTTAGACTTCGAAGGTAGCTGGGATCATCATTTACCCTTAGTGGAGTTCTCCTACAACAACAGCTTCCAAGACAGTATTCAGATGGCACCTTTCGAGGCATTGTATGGGAGGAGATGCAGATCGCCTGTCTGTTGGACAGAGCTCAGCGAGAGCAGTCTATTGGAGCCGCAGCTTGTTAAGGAGAAAACAGTGAAGATACAGTTGATCCGAGACCGGATGAGAGCGGCTCAGAGTAGGCAGAAAGCGTATGCAGATAGGCGTCGTCGCAGGCTAGAGTTCGCTGTTGGCGATCATGTTTTTCTGAGGGTCTCTCCGATGAAGGGCGTGATGCGATTTGGGCGAAAAGGAAAGCTTAGTCCCAGATTTGTGGGTCCCTTCGAGATTCTCGAGCGTGTCGGCGCAGTTGCATATCGTTTGGCTCTTCCACCCAGCTTTCCCGATGTTCACCCCATCTTCCATGTTTCGATGATCCGCAAGTACCTTCACAACCTTCGCATGCGATTCAGCACCCGACAGTCCAGCTAGAGCATGACCTTTCTTTTGCAGAGCAGCCGGTGGTCATCCTAGATCGACAGGTGAAGAAATTGAGATCGAATACCGACCGTCAAGGTCCTTTGGCGTGGCCCGAGCAACGAGGAGGTCACCGAGGAGACCGAGGACGAGATGAGGAAGAAATATCCCCATCTCTTTGAAGGTACGTGTAGCTATATTTTTTAATTCGGGGACCGAATTTCTTTAAGGGGGAAAAATTGTAATGCCTTGAAAAGTCGTTTTGGTGTCTTCTCGAAAATCGGTGAAAATTTGGTATTTTTCCGTAAATCGTCTTTTTTGTTATTTTGCAGTTTAGGCCTAATTATACCTAATTTAGATAGATAATTGCTAGTTTTTAGTAGCTAATGAGTTACTTATAAATTTCTGGTCATTTAAAATTTTCCCCTAATTTTTCAATTTTTAATATTATTTTAAGCCGGTAAAAAAATACATTAAATTAGCGATAAATATAAATTTAAATGGGATAATTTTAATCTTTAAAATCATTTTAATTAAAATCTAGTTGTAATATAATTTTTTAGTATTTTATTTCAAGTTTTAATGGGTTTTATTATGGAAAACAAAAATATATTTATTGAACTAAAACTTGTAATTTTGAGCTTGTGGGGGGTCATTTTGCATAAAATTTCTTTGTAAAATCTCTCTCACTCATTCCTCTCCCTTAGGCCGGCCCCACCATCAGCAACTCAAGAAAATTCTTTGCCTCTTTTTGACTTTAAACCATGTGAAGAAGTGTTGTGTTTTAAAAGGGTTTTAAAAGGGTAAATTTGGAAGTATGTGTGCTTTGATTGGAGAGGGTTGACTTGGGCATTTTCCCACAACTCCCACACCACTCTTTCCCATCCCTTGCAGCCGAGAATTCTGCAGTTGCAGCAGCCCCATCCCCCCTCCTTGTCTCATCTCTTTTCTTCATCAAAGTTCATCCGAAATTGCTCCAAAAATCCACAATTTATTCAAAATTCAAACCAAATCCTTATGCTATCCTTTCTCCTTAGCCATTCTAGCTTGGATCTTGGATGCTAGGAGGCATCTTGGGAGGCAACATTTCTTGCTAGATCTTTAGATCTAGAGGTATAACCCTTACCCATTTAAATTCTTTTGGTTAGATTTCCTTAATTGAGTTGTTTTAGTGTAAATATTAGTGTTAATTTCTAATCTAGTTTTTTTTAGTTTATGGCTTGAATTTAATTAGGGTTTAGAAAACCATTATTAGGTTAATTAATTTATTTAGCTATCTAGTGTTTTGCTAACCTAAATCTAAGAGGTTAGCTTGCTATTGGGTTTCAAATTAGTGTTAGTTTAAGTTTTTCTAGTATGGATTTTGATTGCAATTGCTATTGATAAAAAACAAGAAAGGGTTTGCTTGTGGAAAATAGATTTTGAAGCATGGTTAATATGTTAAAAATTAGTGTAGTGGCTATCTATGGTTAACTTGGGTGTTTGCGTGATGTTGTGCACTTTATCGCAAATCCGCGAAGTTTGCACGTATTTGGAAGTCTTTTGTGTTTACTAGGTTTTATTAAAATATTGTGGTGATGTATTTGTGATATCTTGATGATATTTTTAGCATATCCTATGACATTTAGGATGTGTGAGTGCGGGGTTTTGTGTAATCGGGTTTTAGTTTTGCCGAGCGCCCCAAAACGACGATTATAATTAGTTTTTGTGATTTTCGTGTGTGTTCCGCGCACCTTGTGCATGTTGTGCCTAACTCATGAACGTTGATATTTTCGTTTGCGATTTGCATCGTTTCATGATATGTAAGCTTATGTTTTGTTTTGGTGCAAATTTCAGGCTCGGTCGCGGAGACTTCGGACGCGGCACGAAAAGGAAAGGCGGTGATTGGACATAGCTAGCTGGGGATTCCGGTGAGTAGATGTAACATCTACGGGGAACTATCGTTTGGATGGCGCAAGTCGCCCGATAGTTTAAGTAGTTTAAAGATTTCTAGTGATATTAGTAATTAGGAGTAAATGCTTGCGTAACATCTTGCTACATCCATGCTTTATATTGTCATACATATGCGAACCCATTCTATAGGACACCTGCACCATTGCCAGGGATTTTATATGCAGCACGAGCACTATTCATGCGTACACACACGCTCTGGTAATTGCCATGCCACGACACTAGATAACTTATAATCTAGAATCTTGTCACCATATTTGATACTTAAACCTATACTATTGCAATAAATCTTTAAAATAAAATTGTAGAATTGCTACTCATGTGCATGTATATCATTATATCATTTGTTCATGCCTAATTATTAATCATACATTGCAACCTGAACATTGATACCATATGCATTCATTATCATTGACATATGCACCCATGATGGTTTCTTGAGATTTTATGATATTTCTAGATTTCGGGGAAAAGCCGCAAGATTTACAGACTTATTATCTTTTAAAATATGAAAAGTTGCGGTTTTCTAGTGATGTAAGTGTCGTCCACCATGAGTTTGCTGTGGTTTTCAAGACCCGTTTCGAGGAGTTGGATGAACCGTCTCGGGTACATGGTGGGCCCGGTGAGGTATCCGGGGCAAGAAGATCGCAGATGATGGCGTTGAGTCTGGCAGGGGATGGATTACCTACCGGTTACTGTTTTGGCACGGTGGATATCCAGAGGATACCGACCGTGGCCGCGAGATGATGAGATAATGATATTTGAGATGGGTCAGCCGGACGGCTGAGGCCAGAGATACTACGATATGGATATATGAGATTTGAGACAGTTTTTAGGTGTCGTTGTTGGACACGGATTATGGTTTATTCTATTGGTATTGTGTTGATATTTCAAAACAGTTTCCTAAAGGAAAAAGAAGATTTCTAATACTTACACATGCTGATCATGAGTATATTCATATTGCATACATACCTGCTAGTATATTCATGTTGCATACATACTATACATACCTTCTAGTATATTCATGTTGCATACATACCTGCTAGTATATCCTGCCATACCTATATTATAGATGCTAGGATGCTTGTAGGCATGTTTGTGATAGCCTCTATAGATGTCATTTATTACTCACGAGTTGGCAACTCACCCCCGTTGTGCCACAGTCTTTTGCAGGTCCACTCCGTCAGCACAGTAGGGGCGGGCGCACTTGTTCTTTTGCCTCTTTTGCCTGGACTCGAAGCTTTTGCTCGTAGGTGGGTTGTATTATTATTTTGTACCAACTTGTATATTCTTTGTATCGAGAGTACTCCATCTATTGTATCTACCAGTATTGTTGTATATTGACCTAGAGACTAGACTGTGAGATTTTTCGGCTTTTTATGCTGTATTTTAGGGTCGAGCTCACTTGAGTCGACATGATGTGTTACTAGTGCTTCTTATATTTATTTATGCACATTGCTGATTTACATTGCGTGGGATTTGTGACCGCCTTGTGGCGAAGCGCTAGCTCCCGCTTGGGGATACCTTATTTGTTGTATTCATATATATTCTTGTTGTACCCGTTTTGGGGGCCAGTATTTACAAAGGAGACTCTGCCGAAATTTTCGGAAAAATTGATATTGTTTTTAAAAAGGCTTGATATGACTTATTTGATAAAGTCGCTTTCAATTGATTGGGTTTCCTTCGCTCTTCTTCTTTTGGTTTTGATTTCTGGGCTTTGGCTTACTTATTTTACGGACGTCTTGAGACGTTTCGTAACATAAGTACCGGTCACATTCCGTACCCTGCGGATCATGACAAAGTTGGTATCAGAGCGATAGGTTTTACCTTTTTGAGTGTAGCATGGCCCTTGGTAGATGGAGTAAGTGACTTAAGTAGGGTAACGTAGCGTGCGTATGTCTGCGGCATACTTGCTATACAGTACTCCGCCTTGGTGACTTTAGGATATACTTGCTTGGAATTCATTCTTCAAATCCGTATATCCTATGGTTCTATTGCACAGTTCTTATCATCCTGTTCTTGTAACAGCCACTATGCTGCCGAAGGCTACGAGAGCGCAGAGGGCTGCCGCCCGAGATGAGATCCGAGCAGGCTCGTCCGAGACGAGGACCGAGCAGGGTGGTATACCTACGCCTCAGGGACAGACTGATCCACCTTCCCCAGGCCGCATGGATAGGCTTGAGTCTGGTATGGAGGAGCTACGACAGATGATGGGAGGTATGCAGGAGCAACGATAGATGGTGGGATCCTTAGTAGCGGCCAGTCGTGCACCGAGATCAGAGAATGTACCTACCACATCACAGACTACTATGGTACCTACTGCCGAGACAGTTGCTACTACTACTACCATGGCTATCCCAGTATCGCTACAAGATTTCATGAGGCTGAGACCTCCAGTCTTTACGGGCATCGATGCAGCAGAGGATCCGCAGACATTTCTTGACAGTTTAGCCATGATCTGCCGTTCGCTCAGATGTTCTGACGATCGATGGGTGGAGCTTGCGAGTTTCCGTCTAGAGGGCCTTGCGCAGACATGGTGAGAGTCAGTCTTGAGAGGTCGAGCTGCAGGTCTACCTACTATGATTTCGGCCGAGTTCACAGCGGTATTTCTAGCTCGTTTCCTCCCAGAGAGAGTTCGTGACGTAAGGGCTCGCAGTTTTGAAGCTTTGATCAAGACCCCATGGATGACGGTGTCTGCGTACGATGTCCAGTTCACGCAGTTGTCCAGATATGCTCCGTATTTGGTGGATACCGAAGAAAATAGAGTGAAGAGGTTCGTACAGGGACTTGACACCCAGCTATTTCTTGCTATCGGCGCCCAGCACTTCGACACTTATTCAGCTGCTATGGATACGGCGTTGCGGATGGAGGCACGCATTTCAGCGACTTCGGCCGTTCCCGGGCCGAAGAGGATTCGTACCGGTATGCCAGATCAGAGGCATCATGCCAGATCCTTTCCGATAGATGGTGCAGGCAGAAGGGTTGGGCGAGGTCAGCTATATGGTTCATACCCAAAGGGACAGCAGGCGTCGCCAGGATGTTTTGGGTGCGGGAGTCCACACCATCATATCAGATACTATCCGGTGAGACGACAGGGAGCAGCGACAGTTCCACATGTGACCCTACCACCATCACCACCTCCTCTTCAGAGAGCTCTACTTCCTACCACAGGCTATAATCCACGCCAGTTAGGTGAACCCAGAGGCCGTGGACACGGCGGTCCTATTCAGAGAGGACAAGGAGGCCGAGGACAGCTAGCTATTGGTGGAGGACAGGCCCGAGTGTTTGCTTTGACACCGCAGGATGCGTAGGCATCCAACGCCATTGTGACAGTTACCTTGCCAGTATGTTCTTTCGACGCGCGAGTATTATTCGACCCAGATTCCACATATTCGTACGTATCTACACACTTTGCACCGATGTTGGGCTGTGAGTCATCATCGTTAGATCAACCGCTTGTGGTTATTACTCCGGTAGGCGAGTCGTTTATCGCTCATTTTGTGTTTCGTTTGTGTTCCGTTCGTATGGGGAGAGGGATTCAATGGTAGATTTGATTCTCCTCGATATATTGGACTTTGATGTGCTTCTGGGCATGGATTGGCTAGCCACTTGTTATGCTTCTGTGGACTGCCGTGAGAAGGCAGTCAGATTTAGCTTTCCGGGAGAGCCAGTCCTTGTTATTCAGGGAGACCGCAGTGTTACCCTTCCCAGCATGATTTCGTCTCTTCGTGCTGGTCAGCTACTACGAAAGGGATGTCAGGCATTCTTAGCTTATGTCTATGATACTCGAGCTGCAAAGGTTCCGTTGGACCAGGTCCCGGTTGTTTGTGAGTTCCGTGATATTTTTCCTGATGAGCTGCCTGGGCTACCGCCTGAGCGCGATGTTGAGTTCTGGATTGATTTGATTCCTGGCTCGGGGCCTATTTCTGTACCACCTTATCGGATGGCTCCGGCGGAGCTTAGAGAGCTGAAGGATCAGTTGCAAGGTTTGCTGGATAAGGGGCTCATTCGACCTAGCGCTTCCCCATGGGGTGCTCCTGTCCTGTTCGTCAAGAAGAAAGACGGCAGTTTGCGTATGTGTATCTACTACCGCCAGCTGAACAAAGTTACCGTGCGTAACAGATATCCTTTGCCACGTATTGATGATTTGTTCAACCAGCTTCAGGGTGCAGGATATTTCTTGAGGATCGATTTTCGATCAGGATACCATCAGCTACGAGTTTGACAGGAGGATATACCGAGGACAGCTTTCCCACGCGCTACGGCCACTATGAGTTTTTGGTGATGTCGTTCGGACTCACCAACGCCCCAGCAGCATTCATGGATTTGATGAACCATATATTCAGGCCGTATCTCGACTTGTTCATCATCGTGTTCATCGACGATATTTTGGTGTATTCCCGGAGACGAGAGGAACACGAGCAGCACTTACGGATTACGTTGCAGACTTTGAGGGAGCACCAGCTTTTCACAAAATTTTCCAAGTGTGCATTCTGGTTGGACAGCGTTGGTTTCTTGGGTCACGTGATTACGAGATATGGCATATGTGTGGACCCGAAGAAGATCGAGGCCGTTCAGCAGTGGCCCAGACCGACATCAGTTACGGAGATCCGCAGTTTCCTAGGCCTGGCTGGCTACTATAGGCGATTCGTTCAGGATTTCTCCCGTATTGCTGCACCTTTGACCGGATTGACCCGGAATGGAGTTCCTTTCGTTCGGACGGAGGAGTGCGAGCACAGTTTTCAGCAGCTACGGACTTGTTTGACTACGGCGCCGGTATTATCTTTGCCTTCAGGATCAGGCGGATTCGTGGGTTTTTGTGACGCTTCACGAGTGGGGCTAGGGTGCGTATTGATGCAGCATGACAGGGTGATCGCGTATGCTTCACGGCAGTTGAAGAAACATGAACAGAACTACCCCACTCACGATTTGGAGATGGCTGCAGTGGTCTTTGCACTTAAGATCTGGCGACATTATCTATACGGCGAGTCGTGTCAGATATTCACTGATCACAAGAGCTTAAAGTATATATTTCAGCAGCGAGACCTGAATCTCAGACAGCGCCGTTAGATGGAACTAGTAAAGGACTATGATTGCGAGATTTTGTATCACCCAGGCAAGGCTAATGTAGCGGCGGATGCTTTGAGCGGAGGCCCGGGTGTAGCCTATCTTGTTTGCGCGCTGTACAAAGGCAGTCGTCGGCAGATTGGCAGATTTTAAGCGACAGCCAGGTTGAGTTCGAGTTCACTCCGATAGGGGGACAGCTTGCGCATGTTCGTGCACGTCCGCAGTTACTTGACCGTATTCGAGAGGCACAGCCCAGCGATGACCGTCTTTCAGAGATCATGGAGCAGATTAGGCAAGGCAGAGATTCCGAGTTCGTGATCGATGATCAGGGAGTACTGCGATTTGGGACTCGATTGTGCGTACCAGATTCTGAGGGACTACGGCGTGAGTTCTTGAGGAGGCGTATAGATCGACATACAGCGTTCATCCGGGTTCCACCAAGATGTACCACGATTTGCAAGATGTTACTGGTGGGACGGGATGAAGAGGGACGTCACTGATTTTGTGTCGAGATGTCTGACTTGTCAGCAAGTCAAGGCCGAGCACCAGAGGCCCGCGGGAGAGTTGCAGCCTTTGCCTATTCCGGAGTGGAAATGGGAGCAGGTTTCTATGGACTTCATTATGGGTCTACCCAGGACCAGTCGAGGGTATGACTCCATTTGGGTGATCGTG
This sequence comes from Agapanthus africanus, assembly GCA_030015575.1. Classification (NCBI taxonomy): domain Eukaryota; kingdom Viridiplantae; phylum Streptophyta; class Magnoliopsida; order Asparagales; family Amaryllidaceae; genus Agapanthus; species Agapanthus africanus. The sequence goes on along the minus strand of CM057345.1, from coordinate 420,918,198 downwards.
GATCGATTGACGAAAGCGGCTCAATTCCTGCCAGTGAAGGCGACTTTCGGTTTTGCTCAGTATGCCCAGATATACATCAACGAGATTGTACGACTGCATGGAGTCCCGACGTGTATCGTGTCCGACAGAGGCACCCAGTTTACCAGCAAACTATGGCAGCGACTTCAGCAGCCATTAGGCACCCGTTTGAGTTTCAGCACAGCATTTCATTCGCAGACTGACGGCCAGTCAGAGCGGACCATTCAGACTCTTGAGTATATGCTCCGAGAGTGCGTTTTAGACTTCGGAGGCAGCTGGGATCATCATTTACCCTTACTGGAGTTCTCCTACAATAACAGCTTCCAGGATACTATTCAGATGGCACCTTTCGAGGCATTATATGGGAGGGGATGCAGATCGCCCGTCTGTTGGACAGAGCTCAGGAAGAGCAGTATATTGGGGCCGCAGCTTGTTGAGGAGACGACAGTGAAGATACAGTTGATCCGAGACCGGATGAGAGCGGCTCAGAGTAAGCAGAAATCGTATGCAGATAGGCGCCATCACAGGCAAGAGTTCGCTGTTGGCGATCATGTTTTTCTGAGGGTCTCTCCGATGAAGGGCGTGATGCGATTTGGGCGGAAACGAAAGCTTAGTCCCAGATTTGTGGGTCCCTTCGAGATTCTCGAGTGTGTCGGTGCAGTTGCATATCGTTTGGCTCTTCCACCCAGCTTTCCCGATGTTCACCCCGTCTTCCATGTTTCGATGCTCCGCAAGTACCTTCACGACCCTTCGCATGCGATTCAGCACCCGACAGTCCAGCTAGAGCGCGACCTTTCTTTTGCAGATCAGCTGGTGGTGATCCTGGATCGACAGGTGAAGAAATTGAGATCGAAAGTTATACCGACCGTCAAGGTCCTTTGGCGTGGCCCGAGCAACGAGGAGGTCACCTGGGAGACCGAGGACGAGATGAGGAAGAAATATCCCCATCTCTTTGAAGGTACGTGTAGTAATATTTTTAAATTCGGGGACCGAATTTCTTTAAGGGGGGAAGATTGTAATGCCTTGAAAAGTCATTTTGGTGTGTTCCCGAAAATCGGTGAAAATTTGGTATTTTTTCGTAAATCGTCTTTTTTTGTTATTTTGCAGTTTAGGCCTAATTATACCTAATTTGGATAGGTAATTGCTAGTTTTTAGTAGCTAATGAGTTACTTATAAATTTCTGGTCATTAAAAATTTTTCCCTAATTTTTCAATTTTTAATATTATTTTAAGCCGGTAAAAAAATACATTAAATTAGCGTTAAATACAAATTTAAATGGGCTAATTTTAATCTTTAAAATAATGTTAATTAAAATCTAGTTGTAATATAATTTTTTAGTATTTTATTTCAAGTTTTAATGGGTTTTTATTATGGAAAACAAAAATATATTTATTTTGAACTAAAACTTGCAATTTTGAGCTTGTGGGAGGTCTTTTTGCATAAAATGTCTTTGTTAAATCTCTCTCACTCATTCCTCTCCCCTAGGCTGGCCCCACCATCAGCAGCTCAAGAAAATTCTTAGCCTCCTTTTGACTTTAAACCATGTGAAGAAGTGTTGTGTTTTAAAAGGGTTTTAAAAGGGTAAATTTGGAAGTATGTGTGCTTTGATTGGAGAGGGTTGACTTGGGCATTTTCCCACAACTCCCACACCACTATTTCCCATCCCTTGCAGCCGAGAATTCTGCAGTTGTAGCAGCCCCATCCCCCTCCTTGTCTCATCTCTTTTCTTCATCAAAGTTCATCCGAAATTGCTCCAAAAATCCACAATTTATTCAAAATTCAAACCAAATCCTTATGCTATCCTTTCTCCTTAGCCATTCTAGCTTGGATCTTGGATGCTAGGAGGCATCTTGGGAGGCAACATTTCTTGCTAGATCTTTAGATCTAGAGGTATAACCCTTACCCATTTAAATTCTTTTGGTTAGATTTCCTTAATTGAGTTGTTTTAGTTAAATATTAGTGTTAATTTCTAATCCTTTTTTTTTTAGTTCATGGCTTGAATTCTAATTAGGGTTTAGAAAACCATTATTAGGTTAATTAATTTATTTAGCTATCTAGTGTTTTGCTAACCTAAATCTAAGAGGTTAGCTTACTATTGGGTTTCAAATTAGTGTTAGTTTAAGTTTTTCAAGTATGGATTTTGATTGCAATTGCTATTGATAAAAATCAAGAAAGGGTTTGCTTGTGGAAAATAGGTTTTGAAGTATGGTTAATGTGTTTAAAATTAGTGTAGTGGCTATCTATGGTTAACTTGGGTGTTTGCGCGATGTTGTGTGCACTTTATCGCAAATCCGCGAAGTTTGCACGTATTTGGAAGTCTTTTGTGCTTACTAGGTTTTATTAAAATGTTGTGGTGATGTATTTGTGATATCTTGATGATATTTTTAGCATATCCTATGACATTTATGATGTGTGAGTGCGGAGTTTTGTGTAATCGGGTTTTTGTTTTGCCGGGCGCCCCAAAACGACGATTATAGTTAGTTTTTATGATTTTCGTGTGTGTTCCGCGCACCTTGTGCACGTTGTGCCTAACTCATGAACGTTAATATTTTCGTTTGGGATTTGCGTCGTTTCTTGATATGTAACCTTATGTTTTGTATTGGTGCAAATTTCAGGTTCGGTTGCGGAGACTTTGGACGCGGCACGAAAAGGAAAGGCGGTGTTTGGACATAGCTAGCTGGGGATTCCGGTGAGTAGATGTAATATCTACGGGGGACTATCGTTTGGATGGCGCAAGTCGCCCGATAGTTTAAGTAGTTTAAATATTTCTAGTGATATTAGTAATTAGGAGTAAATGCTTGCGTAACATCTTGCTACATCCATGCTTTATATTGTCATGCATATGCGAACCCATTCTATAGGACACCTGCACCATTGCCAGGGTTTTTATATGCAGCATGAGCACTATTCATGCGTACACACACGCCCTGGTAATTGCCATGCCACGACACTAGATAACTTATAATCTAGAATCTTGTGACCATATTTGATACTTAAACCTGTACTATTGCAATAAATCTTTAAAATAAAATTGTAGAATTGCTACTCATATGCATGTATATCATTATATCATTTCTTCATGCCAAGTTATTAATCATACATTGCAACCTGAACATTGATACAAAATGCATTCATTATCATTGACATATGCACCCATGATGGTTTCTTGAGATTTTATGATATTTCTGGATTTCGAGGGAAAGCCGTAAGATTTACAAACTTATTATCTTTTAAAATATGAAAAGTTGTTGTTTTCTAGTGATGTAAGTGTCGTCCACCATGAGTTTGCTATGGATTTCGAGACCCGTTTCGAGGAGTTGGATGAACCATCTCGGGTACATGGTGGGCCCGGTGAGGTACCCCAGGGCAAGAAGATCGCAGATGATGGCGTTGAGCCTGGCAGAGGATGGATTACCTACCGGTGACTGTTTTGGTATGGCGGATATCTAGAGGATACCGACCGTGGCCGCGAGATGATGAGATATTGATATTTGAGATGGGTCAACCGGACGGCTGAGGCCAGTGATACTACGATATGGATATATGAGATTTGAGACAGTTTTGAGGTGTCGTTGCTAGACACGGATTCTGGTTGATTTTATTGGTATTGTGCTGATATTTCAAAACAGTTTCCTAAAGGAAAAAGATGATTTCTTATACTTACACATGCAGATCACGAGTATATTCATATTGCATACATACCTGCTAGTATATTCATGTTGCATACATACCATACATACCTTCTAGTATATTCATGTTGCATACATACCTGCTAGTATATCCTGCCATACCTGTATTATAGATGCTAGGATGCTTGTGTGCATGCTTGCGATAGCCTCTATAGATGTTATTTATTACTCACGAGTTGGCAACTCACCCCCGTTGTGCCACAGTCTTTTGCAGGTCCACTCCGTCAGCACAGTAGCGGCGGGCGCACTTGTTTCTTTTGCCTCTTTTGCCTGGACTTGAGGCTTTTGCTCGTAGGTGGGTTGTATTATTATTTTGTACCACCTTGTATATTCTTTGTATCTAGAGTACTCCATCTACTGTATCTACCAGTATTGTTGTATATTGACCTAGAGACTAGACTGTGAGATTTGTGGGCTTTTTATGCTGTATTTTGGGGTCGAGCTCACTTGAGTCGACATGATGTGTTACTAGTGCTTCTTATATTTATTTATTCACATTGCTGATTTACATTGCGTGGAATTTGTGACCGCCTTGTGGCGAAGAGCTAGCTCCCGCTTGGGGATGCCTTATTTGTTGTATTCATATATATTTTTGTTGTACCCATTTTGGTGGCCAGTATTTACAATGGAGACTCTGCCGAAATTTTCGGAAAAATTGATATTGTTTTTAAAAAGGCTTGATATGATTTATTTAATAAAGTCCCTTTCAATTGATTGGTTTTCCTTCACTCTTCTTCTTTTGGTTTTGATTTCTGTGCTTTGGCTTACTTATTTTACGGACATCTTGAGACGTTTCGTAATTTAAGTGCCGGTCACATTCCGTACCCTGCGTGTCGTGACCCCCGGTCCAACAATCCCAATGTGGTTCTGGTATCACGAATGAACGCCAAGAATCTTCGACATCCTCTCCTCTAAAGCCGACTAGCGAAAATGCTGAATTCAAGCTGTGAGAGACGGCACCACTGTCCCCCTACACAACAAGAACTGACTCGACGGGAAAACAAAACTTAACTGTTTTCTTGCGGCAATCCACAGACGACTAGCACATAGCTAACCAATCCATGCCCAGGAGAACGTCAAATTCCACATCTCTAGAAGGGTCAAAGTGACGGACAAATCTCTATCTCCTATCCGATTGGCACACGACTGAAATACGTGTTGCGTAACAAAAGAATCGCCGACAGAAGTTAACACAACAAACGACTGATCTAGCTAATACGACTCTCCTCATCCCAAACCTCTGCTACTCCCACAACGGTCACGAAATCTGTCTCGGCAACTAGGCCTCTGTCTCTGGGTTGGTACACCGGTACGAGTCCTCCACTGTTCCGGAACTCCCAAAGTCTCTGGAAGGCGTGCCTCGTCAACTGGGCCTGCATCCACTGGTGCTATGTAGGTGACGGAATGCTGCATGCTGATCGCAAGGAGCAACTGGGTAACAGGGGTGACAACCTCCTGTCGCTGTGCTCGAATGGCCTACACCAATAAACTCATCGTCTGGCACATATCCTGCATCTCTACCACAAGCATATCGATACTATCTGTCGAAGGCAGATCCATTTGCTCCTGTGCAACGAGCGCGCCATCCTGTTCAGTTCTCATCCCACCTGAGTCAAACGTGACCTCGGCCCTCGCTGCATCACTCTGAGTCACCATAGTTATCGGCGGAAAAGGCTATAAATGAAAATAAGATTCGATAAGAACACGAAAATCTAACCACGATGATATGAGTTATCAAGGAAGGGATTTCAAGCAATTTGTACTTAGGTCACTTTAGGCGGAGTACCGCGTCATGAGTATACCGTGGACATACACACACTACATTACTCTTCTTTAAGCTACCTACTCCATCATACCAAGGTCATCCTACACTCCGAAAGGTTAAATCTAGCGCTCTGATACCAACTTTGTCACGACCCGAAATTGGCGCGTGACGGCCCTTAAACTACGCAACGTCTACAGGCATAACGCAATTTAAGTAAGCCGAAAACCTAGCAATCTAAACCATCAAAAGTAGTAAGAAATAAGAACATTTATAAAATCTTTGAAAGTCCAACTTTATTTCCTTTAAAATTTTGGCAGCACCTCCTTTGTAAAAACCAGCCCCAAAAATAGGTACAACATAAAAATAAGTAAAGCATCCCCAAATGGGAGAAAAACACGCCCAAAGACGGAAAACAACCACAACAACAGCTATACGACGCCGTACCGAAGAAATAAAAGACGATAAAAAGGAAACTGTATAAAAGACAACCAAGTCACAAAATAATATACAATATCGTCCTCACACCAAGTCTCTAAGTCTAACATGATAATAGTAGATTGAGAGTACAGGATACAACGAATATACAATACAACAACGAATAACCACAAAATCCACCTAAAGCAAAACTGCACACTGTGAGTGTTCATAACATAATTTTGCATTATTATATTCTCCATTCTTATTCATTTTACAAATAAACATGTGCTTTTGATCCATGTCTGCTACATAGTTGCAGGTTACAGGTTCTCGGAACAAAACAGTAAAAATGATGAAAAGACGATACAAAAGTGAGACTACGACCAACAAATGGAAAAATCTTGATCACGCCTACAGTTTGAAGAATAAACGAAGATCAATGGACAATTTCACAAAGTACAAAGGCAGCACAAGGTTCAAGACTTCATCACGAAGCAAAGGGTAAAAGTCCACGACAATATGCACTGTGGAAATCTGGAAGAAAACTAGAAGACAATCTGAGAAACCAAGAGAAGAAACTAGAAGCCAAATGCAGCCAGACCAAACCTATAAAAACCCAGCCCAAGACACCACTTTATGGCCACGGATCCGCGGCCAAACATGGGTTTTGGCTGCGATTCTGCGGCCGTGCGTCGTGCGTGTCGGCGCTTGTCGATGCGTCGGTGCATTAACTAGGTTTTTCTTAGGGCAAAATTGTAAATGCAGATGTGAGTAGATTGTAACCCTAGGGTTTCTATAATCTATAAATAGAAACCCTAATGCTCTTTTTGGAGCATGCCTCTTCTTGTGCCTCATTGTATTTCTCAAAAATTCAGAATTCAATTCCTGTAAATGATTGAAGTGAGCATCAAATAAAAATTAGAGTAAGTTTTCTTTTTATTGCCCTAGTTAATTTTCTTTTTGCCCTAGGTAATTTTTATTATCCGCCCTAGTTAATTTTTATTATCTGCCCTAGTTAGTTAGTTTAGAACATGTTTTTCATTTCCCTAGTGAGTGAGTAGTTTCTCACTTGTTAGGGTTAGGAATAGGGAAGGTTTGAAAGATGAAGATCTCTCACCCCTTTTTGCCCATCATATATTTTTATAGGACTCTATGCATACATGCACACACCGCTCCCTACGGCACCCTATCCCACGAGGTAGCGGTGACATCGTAGTATAAAAGACCGGTTGCGTTTGTTTTCCATGGAGGTTAGGGTAAGAATTAAGAAAGGAAGGACAAGAACTTAGAGGAAGAAACATCGTTTCTTCCCGATGGTACTAATCCACTTTATTAATTATTACCATAACACCTTATAGATCTTAAATAGGGCATAGAAAGCGGTGAGGAATATTGACTTTCCAAACTTAACCTAAACCTAACCCTAGCAAGATTTTAATCCTAGTCTAGATCAACCTTAGTTTTTAGGAATAATCAATCCTACAACAATCGGAATTAACTCGTTAAAACAAATTGAGAATACACAAAATCCCTGTGGACCGACCCGTACTCACCGGCTAGCTACCAAGCGACGCTATTCTTGATTACGGTAAAATTATTCTTTGATTCATCTTTTAAAAAGCGCATACGTAAAATAACAAACAATCAAATGGCGCCGTTGCCGGGGATGGCGTAGTATTTTCTTTTTGCAATTTCGGGTTAATATAAAATTGAAAAATTCATAAAATATAAAAAATATAAAAAAAATATAAAAAAATTTATCATCTTGTTATTCTTTGAAGGGTGTTTTCGTTTGATTTGTGCAGGAACGAAGAACAGATTCAGATCTGGAAAAATTTAGAGAGCAAAACAGCAAACAGCAGACCTGAACAAACAGAGAAGATCCACGACAGACAAACAGAAAAAGATTGGGGATCTGAACCAACTGTGAAACCGCGGAACAACCGCGATACTACGCTTTTGACCGTGCTTCCGCCGCGGTCAAGTGACGTCATCTGTCCAATTTTTCTCTGTGAGCATCATTTCTTCTTCTGAACCCCTTGATCTCCTCTGGAAAAAAAAAATTCCTGCAGGGTTCTTTGCGCAAAAACTTCTTCCCTTCTCTAATAACTTGATCTTGTGAAGGATTCTTTGCGCCGCAATAAAAAATAAAATTTTTGGCAAGTGTTTGATTGTGTTTATTGCTTTGCATATTTTAAATTCACTTTAAGGGCTTGAACACCAATCCAGATTGGGTGGGGATTTCATTACCCTTCCCAGGACCCCAAAAATCACATAAAGCATATTGCATTGACCATCAAGTTAATTAAAAAAGATTAGACTCAGCCCTAAGGACTTCGCGCTCAATAGGACAAAGGAATAGTTGTAGGCATCGACCGTTGATCTAAACCTGACTTTGTGGTGCCTAGGCTAGACAGGTAGGGAAAGGTAACTTTAAAAGGCCCGTCTCACAGTGATTCGTGAGCGGATCCCTCCTTTTTCTACTTGTGCGTACCTGGCCACAATTGGCGGTGAAGAGGCGGTTTGAGGTCCTTACATCTTGCCCTTTGGAACAGTTAGGAGCTGTCTAGCTGACCTAGGTGACCTTAGATCTAGGCTTAATTGTGGATTTGTGATTGATTGAACGTGTGTCTAAGCCTTTTATTGAAAGTCTTTTTGCAAAAAGCTCCATAAAAAAACACAAAAAGGAAAAAAAATTTACAAAAACTTGCAACTTGTCGCTAAGAATTCCGTGCACCCTACTTGCACCCACATTCTTTTTCTTCTCCTTCTTACATTATGGGTACCCCACCTCACAAAACTCTTGCCAAACTATGGTACCCTCATCCAAACATTGCTTCCTACATGAATTGTTTTGGTCGAAGTACGGACAACCCTTCCATGCCAAAAATTTCTTTGAAAGATCGAATAAAAGCATCTAGGAGAAACAGTTGGACACCGCAATCCACTTTGTATCAACCATTTCAACCTTCACCACCTTCTTACGTTGATACTCCTTTTTCGAGCCCTGTTGTAACTCCTAAACCCATGTCTATTGCTGAACATATTGAACAATCTCATAACCGATCTTTCACTTCTTTCAACACTTCCAGTTCTTAGGATCAACAAGTCCATTCACCTTTTTATCCAAATGTTGATCCTACTCCTGTCCAACCATTCAATTCCTATCGGTCCTACCCGACTTTCGCACCTTCCCTAGACATTCTTTCTACACAGCCATTTGGGAGTTTCCAGAATCTAAACAATTTTGAATCTTTTACTGAAACCCCTTCACAACCCATGTCTAGTCTAGAACAGTCGTTGGAAGCGTACACTGCAGCAACAAACCGACAGCTGAGGAATTTGGATGCGTCCATTGCCGCCCTTATGCAACCTAGTGAACCGGTTGCTAGTTTCCAACTAGCTCCAAAAATTCCAATGTATGATGAGGCGGTTGGACAGATTAAGAATTTGAGTGGAGAGAGTAAGCTGTGCACCCTTTCAAATCAAACCTACCCATAACCAATTGAATCCCACAACTCCGGTTTTCAAACAAGTATCCCAAATGATTCACTAGTTGAAAATAAAATGTTTAATGAGTTGTGCGACTTTGTAGTGCTTGATTTGCCAGATTGTGAAGGGTCCCTTTCGAGTGAAACTATCACCAATCCTTTCGAACTTTACACCTCCAATCTAGAACCTGAATTGATAAATATCCATGCTTTTGATGAGGTGTCTAAAAAAATTGATTTTCACTTGATTGAGGATATTGACGCAGGGAATATTTTGGATGAACCCGTAGATTTGACTGAAATTTTATCTCCAATTCATCACCCCGAGTCATTAAATGTTTCTCCCAAACATCATATGCGTCTTGATTTTGATGATAATTGCATGGATGGGATAACTTTTGAGGAGAATTATGAGGATAGTATTGAGGAAAGTATTGAGGATAGTATTGAGGATGAACCATTTTTGTTTGATGTGTCGGATTTTCCAATTCATCCTCCTGAACCATTAACTGTATACTTCCTAAATCACCCCCCCTCCTTTCCATCGTTCCGACCATGCAAAAGATCACGCAGGAGGACTGTGAGCTTGTAAAATTTCTGTTCGATCACAGCAGTTTTGACGCCACCAGTGCGTTCCTATTTGAATCTAACACAATTCTCACAGCCGATAACGATTATGAGTGTTTCACTTTTGCAGACGATTTTGAAGACTCGCCGCCCGAGTTTGAGTCCTTTGAATTTTCAGATGAGTTAGTTGAACCATCACACTCGGTTGCTTACAGTCATTTCGAACCATTGATGGAATCCTTCGAGTTCGAGACAATTTACTTAGGTGAGAATAAGACTATCCCTAAATCACCCCCCTTCGTCCTTTCCATCATTTCGACCATGCAAGAATCCGTCGCGCTTCCATTTTCATTGGATGGTATACGAAGTTCAACGTAGCCATGTTTTCTTGCGAATCTCGAGGGATTTGACCCCATTTCTTGACGGGTTTATAAATTAGCACAATCGCTTTTAACACATCGGTCATCACAATTTGCGCTAATTTATTCACTCGATTTACACCCTCAAATTCGTACTACACTTCTTTCTCTTTTCCGCCATTCTTCTCCGAATATACCGAGACCATATTCAACCCTTCTTACCATACGGTCTCAAGTGCTTCTCATTTCCTTTCTCTACACTCCATTCTTCCACCAACTCTACCATTATAACGATAAATTTTTTGAACGGTTGGTGCTAACCTTTGGCCTGTGTAGCGCCTTGTATAGTTTGATTTTCCTCCTCCCTAACTCTGAACTTTAACGCTTAAAACAGTGGAAACACTGTCTCACTTAACTTTGGGGTGGACCTTTTTGTATATATATTTTTTGTTTTGTTTTTCTGTAAACAATAAAAAACAATAAATTTTTTTTGTAAATAAATAAACAAGGGAGCGCCGACAATTTTGACCCTCTTGGTATAGCCTGACAGTGAGGACACTGTCAAGTTTAAGTTTGGGGGTGTGCTCGGTAAGCTTTCTTCCGTCGCATTCATATGTACATTTTTGCATTTGCATACTTATTTTAAAATCCATAAAAATTGAAAATTTTAAAAATTATAAAAATTGAAATATTCAATTTTGGCCATAATTGACTTGAGTTTGACAAGACGGTTAACTAGCTAGGAACAACTAGATCTTAGATTTAGTGAATTAAAAACCTTAAAAATAACCTTTCTTAAAATTTAACGGTAGAAAGTATATGTCTTTGTAGTCTATTCAGAAATAGGCAAATTTCGAGTTGACATCTTGGGCTAAGTCAAAATAAGAGAAGAGTATTGATATTTTTATTAAAGTATAAGTCTGAAAAATAATCCCTAAGCTTAAGTCTAAATTCTGAAAATATGTACCCTACAAATTGCATAAACACGAACCTTGAAACTTGGAATAGTAGAAGAGACCTTGAAATGCTCTTGTCTAAAGTCCTTAGTATGAAGGGAAATAAAATAAAAATACAAGTGTGAATAAAGAGATAAAAAAAATGAACACTGGTTTTTGTAATTACTTAAGGCTGCATAAATAGAAAAAAATATTTAGCGAGGGTGCTTTATCACCTAATGCCTTAGACCAACTGGTTTGGGAGTCACTGGTATAAGCCTAAGGTGTTACAAGACTAGGAATTACGCCTTAATATGCAAACACATTTTGTAATCGGTCGTTGGTACCTCAAGAAGTATTAACGGTCGCATGAAGAATGTGTGAGCAATTTCATCTAAAAATTCACCAATTGAAAAGTACTTTGGAAGATGGACAAGAGTATAATAGCTTGATTTGAATTTCCAAGTATAGGGGTGATATATACACACACGTAGGGGTATATGATTGGGGTTTGGATGAGAGATAGGAATGAAAAATAGGACTTATATCTTTAGTAGAGATGATAAAAATTCCTAAGTTGAGATGGAACCCTAGAAGGAAAATTCAAAAGATGCTAAAAGCTAAATAAATCTATAGAACATATACAATCTTAAGTTCAGTAATAAGGAAGCATGAAAAATACGAGTGGATAATTTCTGAGTCGAAGATAATAGAGTTTTTTGTTAGAAAACGTGATTGGAGAATAAAAGTCAATAAGCCAAATTGATAGGATTTTGTGGGTAGTATCCGCTGAAAACCCTCAGGAGACAACACTCCTCCTACTAGGGACACCTAGAGGTTTAACGACTTGTTGCACGAGCTCAGTGCAATCGTGTTTCCCTGCGAAAGTGAGGTTAGGTCTTTTTCGAGAATAAAACTAGGTTTGCTCGAGGACGAGCAAAAGATAAGTTTGGGGGTATTTGTTCATATCAAAATATTGCATTATTATATTCCCTATTCTTATTTATTTTACAAATAAACAGGTGCTTTTGACCTTTGTCTGCTACATTGTTGCAGGTTACAGGTGCTCAGAACAAAAACAGTGAAAAAGATGAAAAAATGATACAAAAGTGAGACTACAACCAACAAATGGAAGAATCTTGATCATGCCTACAATTTGAAGACTAAATGAAGATCAATGGACAAGTTCACAAAGTACAAAGGCAGCGCAAGATTCAAGACTTCGACACGAAGCAAGCGGTAAAGTCCACGAAATTATTCACTGTGGAAATCTAGAAGAAAACTAGAAGTCAATCTGAGAAACCAAGTGAAGAAACAAGTACCCAAATGTAACCAGACCAAACCCTAAAAATTACAGCTCAAGAAGCCACTAGACGGCCGTGGATCCGTGGCCAAACAGGGTCTTGGCCGCGGTTCCGCGGCCATGGGAAGCGCGGGTCGGTGGAAATTTCTGTGACGGTGGCGGTGCGTTGACTAGTTCTTTTTTTAGGGGGTAAACTTGTAATTGCAGATATGACGTGATTATAACCCTAGGGTTTCTTTGTTCTATAAATAGAAACCCTAAAACCTGTTTTAGGTCATGCCTCTTTTTATTTCATTTATTCAGATCTGTAAATTCCTGTGTAAATGTTTGGAGAGAGCCATCAATAAAGTAAGTAATTTTCTTTCATAGCTTTAGTATAATTTTATTATCTGCCCTAGTTAGATAGTAAGAAATGTTTTTCAATTCCCTAATGAGTGAGTAGTCTCCTCGCTTGTTAGGGTTAGATTTGGGGAATGCTTGAGAGATGAAAATATCTCACCCCTTTCTTGCCCATCACATACAATTAATAGGACCCCATGCAAACATACACACACCGTTCCCTACGGCACCTTACCCCACGAGGTAACGGTGATACCGTAGAATAAACGACCGGTTGCGTATGTTTTCCATGGACTCCATGCATACATACACACACCGTAACTTGGTTCAATTGACGATAATCCACACATAACCTCAAACTGTTGTCCTTCTTCTTGACGAACAGAACACGAGCTCCCCATGGCGAAACACTTGGACGCACAAGTCCCATATCAAGCAACTCTTGCAATTAACCTTTAAGCTCTCTAAGCTCTGCCGGAGCCATCCGACAAGGCGGTATAGAAATAGGCTCCGTACCAGGAATCAGATCAATGCAGAACTCAATATCGCGCTCTGGCGGCATCCCAAGTAACTCATCTGGAAAAACGTCGGGAAACTCTCGCACGGTAGGAACCTGGTCCAACGACCCCACAGTGGCTCTATTATCATGGATGAAAGACAAGAATCCCCGACAACCTCTCCTCAAAAGCCGACTAGTGCAAAGGACAGAAATCAAACTGTGAGGGGCGGCACCATGGTCCCCCTCCATAACAAACACTGACTCGCCGGGGAAACAAAACCTAACTGTCTTCTTACGGCAGTCCACGAACGCGTAGCAAGTAGCTAACTAGTCCATGCCCAGCAGAACGTCGAAGTCCAACATCTCTAGAAGGATCAACTCGACGGACAGATCTCTGTCACCAATACGGACAACACAAGACCGAAACACCTGTCACGCAACAAATGACTCGCCGACAGGAGTAGTCATGACAAGCGGCTGATCTAGCAAACACGACTCTCGGCCTAACCTTGATACGAAGTACGTAGAAACATACGAATGCGTAGATCCCGGGTCGAAAAGAACATGCGCAGCAAAAGAACATACATACAGGATACCTGAAACCACGGCATTGGATGCATCCGCGTCCTGATGCGTCAAGGTAAACACCCGTGCTTGCCCTCTACCAGCAACTGGCTGTCCTCTGCCTCGGCCACCTCATCCTCTCGGTACAAAACTACCACGACCATGACCTCTCTGAATAGGAGTCTGACGCGGCGCAACAACAAGCATAAGAGGCAACACTCTCTGAGGCGGAGAAGGTGGTAAGGTAACCTGGGGTACGGCTGGCCCTCTTTAACGTATCACGGTACAGTCCCTCACGAGGTGCTGTAAAATGCCACATCCAAAACACCTACGTGTCGACGGCTGACCCTCCTGGGGAAAAGTGCTGAATAACTGGCCACGTCCCATGTCTCTGCAACTCCCAGTGTCTGATCGAACTCTGTCTCGGGATCTAAACCTCTGCCTCCGGGCTGTTGTACCCATAAGAGTCCTCTTCGGTTCCGGAACAACCGATGACTTAGATAGACGCTCCTCCACCAAAAGGGCTGCATCCACTGCTTCCGCATACGTCTCGCAATGCTGAATGCTGATGGCTAGGAACAACTAGGTAAGTAGGCCTCGAACAAACCTCTTCACCCTCATCTCCTCAGTCGCCACCAAGTACGGAGCATACATGGGCAGCTCGGTAAACAGTACATCATACTCAGACACCGTCATCCCCAGAGTCTGGCGTAATGACTCAAACTGGCGCGCTCGAGCATCCCTGATGCTCGGTGGAAGAAAACGAGCGAGAAACACCGTCACGAACTGAGCCAAGCTCATAGGAGCAAGACCTGTGACTCTGCCCCTCTCCAAGGACTCACACCACTTCTGGGCCAGACCCTCCAGACGGAAACTCGCGAACTCCACCTATCTCTCGTCGGAGCATCGGAGCGAACGAGAAATCCTGGCCATCCGGTCGATAAACGACCGCGGATCCTCAGTAGCATCTGTGCCAGTGAACACCGGAGGCCTCAGCCTCATGAACTCTGTCAGCGACACGGTAATAACCTCCGGAGCTGTAACTGTGACTGCCGGAGCAGTAGGTACCATCGTGGTCCCTGCAACGGGTGGAATAACTACCTGCCCCTGCGCTCTAATGGCCTCAACTAAAGTCCTCATCATCTGGCGTAGGTCCTGCATACCAGCCCTAAACATAGCAATGTGCTCCAGTACAACAGGCGTACCGCCCTGGTCAGTCCTCGCCTCAGACGAGTCGACTCTGACCTCAGCCCTCGCGGCCGCTCTCTGTGCCCTCGTAGTCTTCGGCGGCATATAGGCTGGAAATTGAAACAAGATTCGATAAGGATACAGAAATCAAATCACAAGGATGTATAAAATCACGGAAAGAATTTCAATAAGTCCTAAGGTCACTTAGGCGGAGTATCATGTCGTAAGTATGCCGCGGAACATACACACGCTACGTCACTCTGCTTTAGCTACCTACTCCATCATACCAAGGTCATCCTACACTCCGAAAGGTAAAACCTAGCGCTCTGATACAAACTGGTCACGACCCAAAATTAGGCACGTGACCGGCTCTTAAACCACGTGACGTCTACAGGCGTACATAATTTAAGTAAGCCGAAACCCAGAATCTAAACCACCCCAAATAGGATAAAAGGAGAAAAAAAATAGTTTTAAGCATTTGGAAACTCTTAAGTAAAAATCTTTAACTTTAGTTTTCTTTCTTGAAATTTTCGGCAGCACCTCCTTTGTAAAAACTAGCCCCGAAAACGGGTACTACATAGATAATATAAAAAAAACATCCCAAACGGGAGCAAATCACGCCCAACGGCGGAGACAACCACCACAAGCATATATACGACGCCGAAGCGAAGAAATATAAAAGAAAACTGCATAAAGAAGTAAAACTTTTCAAGAAAACCGGCTTCCACGAGCACAGCACCCAAAGTCACCAAAATAATAATACAACACCGAATCCTCACAACTCGTCTCTAAGTCAAAAAAAGAAGTGGTAGATGGAGAATACTAGATCCAACAAAAAGATAAACAATGTACAAACAGATAACCGCAAACCTACCTAAAAGCAAAGGCCTCACAGCCAACCGTAGCGGTATCCGCAAAAGTAGAGATGATAAGACGCCCTGTCGCGACTACTCAGAGGGTAAGTCCTGCAAAACACTGTGGCACAACGGGGGTGAGTTTCCAACTCGTGAATAGTAAATAACATCATACCGAAATCGCAAGTATGCACGAACTTCGATAAGTCTAGCACATGTAATCTGATAGCATAAGTATGGCAGTATGGATATGCAAAATCATGTAAAGGTACATCAGCAGGGTAATACAACTACATGAAGCAATGCATATCAGAATAATCCTGAGTGTGTGGGATGATATAATAAAACCTCATGCAAAATCATCGGCATGGGGAAATACCGGTGTCCCTCACTGAAACATCAAATCCCAAATCCTCAGGCACCGCATCCTCAGATCGGCCCTCACATCCTGTAAGTCTCATAGAACCTGAGTGTCAAACATCGACACCCGAAACATCATGAAAACATATACCTGTATGTGTATATATATATATATATGTATGTATATATATATATAAGTATGAGGATATCAACCACGTATGTCCACCGACGATACGTACAAATCATGGAAAACCTGAGTGTCAAACACCGACACTCGAAACATTATGAAACCCGTGTCTAGCATCGACACGTAAATTCTCATAACTCAGGCGCTGTAACTACGACCGGCCCTGACAATATGTCATACATCACTTTGGTCGGTATCCCCATGATAACCGCCGAGTCCAAATACAATCACCGGTAGGTACTTGCCCACCTTCCAGGCTCATCGTCTGTACCACGAACATCTTGCTGAGGGGAACCGTACCGGGCCCCAACATGTACCCGCACACGGCCCACTCACTCCTCGCATTGGGTATATATAACAAATCTCAGAACCGAGAAATCTCATGGTGGACGCATCAAAATATAACCGGGTTTTCAAACAATACATAGTTTCTCGAAAATACCCCCACGGTTGTCACAACCCGAAAAGTACGGAACGTGAATGGCACTTAAATTACGAAACGTCTCAAGGCGTCCGTAAAAAAAAGTAAGCCAAAGCCCAGAAACCAAAACCAAATAAGCAAAAGAGTGAAGAAAAACCAATCAATTAAAAGTGAGTTTATCAAGTAAGTCATATAAAACCTTTTTTTTAAAACAATATTAATTTTTCCGAAAATTTCGGCAGAGTCTCCTTTGTAAATACTGGCCCCCAAAATGGGTACAACAAGAATATATATAAATCCAACAAATAAGGCATCCCCAAGCAGGAGCTAGCTCTTCGCCACAAGGCGGTCACAAATCCCACGCAATATAAAACAACAACATGCAAAATAATCATAAAGAAGCATGAGAAAAACAGCATGTCGACTCAAGTGAGCTCGACCCCGAAATACAGCATAAAAAGTCCACAAATCTCACAGTCTCATCTCTAGGTCAATATACAACAATACGGGTAGATACAGTAGATGGAGTACTCTAGATACAAAGAATATACAAGATGGTACAAAAATAATAACACAACCCACCTACGAGCAAAAACCTCGAGTCCTGGCAAAAGAGGCAAAAGAAGCGGTGCGCCCGCCGCTACTGTGCTGACGGAGCGGACCTGCAAAAGACTGTGGCACAACGGGGGTGAGTTGCCAACTCGTGAGTAGTAAATAACATCTATAGAGGCTATCGCAAGTATGCACACAAGCATCCTAGTATCTATAATACAGGTATGGCAGGATATAATAGCAGGTATGTATGCAATATGAATATACTAACAGGTATGTATGCAATATGAATATACTCGTGATCTGCATGTGTAAATATAAGAAATCATCTTTTTCCTTTAGGTATCTCTTTTGAAATATCAGCACAATACCAATAGAATCAACCAGAATCCGTGTCCAGCAACGACACCTCAAAACTGTCTCAAATCTCATATCAATGTATCTCTGGCCTCAGCCGTCCGGCTGACCCATCTCAAATATGGATATCCCATCATCTCGCGGCCACGGTCGGTATCCTCTCGATATCCGCCGTGCCAAAACAGTCACCGGTAGGTAGTCCATCCCCTGCCAGGCTCAACGTCAACAACACATTCCTCTTGCCCCGGGGTACCTTACCGGGCCCACCATGTACCCGTGACGGTTCCTCCACTCCTCGACACGGATCTCGAAAACTACAGCAAACTCATGGTGGACGACACTTTACATCACTAGAAAACCGCAATTTTTCATATTTTAAAAAGGGTAATAAGTTTTAGAAATTTTGCGGCTTTCCCCCGAAATACAGAAATATCATAAATCTCAAGAAATCATCATGAATGCATACGTCAATGATAATGAATGCATATGTATTAATGTTCAAGTTACAATGTATGATTAATAGACTAGGCATGAGCAAATGATATAATGATATACATGCACATGAATAGCAATTCTACGATGTTATTTTAAGGATTTAAAGGCAATAGCACAAGTTTAAGTATCAATTATAGTAAAAGGTTTCAAATTATAGGTTATCTAGTGTGGTGGCATGGCAATTACCAGGGCGTGGGTGTAAGCATGAATAGTGCTCGTGCTGCATATAAAAACCCTGGCAATGGTGCAGGTGTCCTATAGAATGGGTTCGCATATGTATGTCAATATAAGGCATGGATGTAGCAAATAATCATACAAGTATTACACCCCTAATTACTAATATTACTAAGAATCTTTTTAAGCTACTAAAACTATCGGGCGACTTGCGCCATCCAACGATAGTCCCCCGTAGATGTTACATCTACTCACCGGAATCCCTAGCTAGTCACGTCCAATCACCGCTTTCCCCTTTCGAGCCGCGTCTGACGTCTCCGCGACCGAACCTGGAATTTACATCAATACCAAACATAAGGTTACTCATCAAGAACGACGCAAAACCCAAACGAAGATACTAACGTTCACAAGCTAGGTACAACGTGCACAGGTGCGTGGAACGTACGCGAAAATCGCAAAACTAACTAGAATCGTCGATTTGGTCGCCCGGAAAAACTAAAACCCGAACACTCAAAAATCCGCACTCACACATCCTAAAAGTCATAGGATACGCTAAAAATGTCATCAAGACATCGCAATTAAATCATCACAATATTTTATAACACAACTAGTAAGCTAGAATTTGCAATTTGGTGCAAACATCGACAATTAGCGACAAAATTATCACAGTCTAACGCAACCATCCAACCACACAACTAGTTAGCCACAATAACACAATTTTAACTCATTTACCATGCTACAAAACCCAATATCCAAACGCAACCCTTTCTCGAATTTTGGTAATTAGCAATCTTAATGAAAATTTCACACAAGTTTAACATAGATTAGCATAATATGAAGCCACTTAAGCAAAGTAACCTTAAAGATTGGTTTAGTAAACAACTAGATAGCTAATTAGCTTCAATTAACTAAATAATGGTTTCTAAAAACCCTAGTTTAACTCTAACCATAAACCTTTAAAAACTAGATTAGAAACTAATCACTAAATTAACACAAGATTTTAGCCCAATTAGCAAGTTAACCACTTAGATTAAGCTAACAAAATAACTAGATAACAAAATAGCTTAATTAATCTCTTAATGGTGTCCTAACCCTAAATTAATTTCAACCCACAAACTAAAAAAAAAAACTAGTATGCAAATAGCACTAAAATTAACACTAAAACAACTAAATTAAAGGAATTAACCATAAGTAATTATGTCACGACCCGAAAGTACGGAACATGACCGGCACTTAAACTACGAACGTCTCGAGGCGTACGTAATCCAAGTAAACCGAAAACCCAGAAATCCAAACCAAGAAAAGTAGTAGAGTGCAGGAAAAACCAACTTAAAGCAAGTAGTTTCAATAGCATAAGCCGAATTATGCGGTTAAAAAAAACATCAAAAATTTACTGAAAATTTTGGCAGAGTCTCCTTTGTAAATACAGGCCCCCAAACGGGATACAACATGAATAGTATACGAAATCAAGAAAAAAGCATCCCCAAGCGGGAGCTAGCTCTTCGTCAATCGACGGTCACAACCACACAAGCAATATAATATACAACGCCAACGGCGAGGATCAAAACTCAAAAGGAAACTCAAAACCACCAAAAACATAACGAGCGACTCTAAGGTTGAAAGAATAAACAACACTGGTCTCTATCTCAAAAATACATGTTTGGTTGATGGAATTTACTAGATACAACTGAATAATATTATACAAGGTAATATGATGGGTACGATACAAGAAAAACCCACCTACTAGCAAGTCACCCGAATGAAACTGAGCCCGCAACGCCGTAATGAAACCTGTACGGCAAACCTGCAAGAAACTGGGGCACAACGGGGGTGAGTTGCCAACTCGTGAATAGAAAAACATCTACGCACAGAAATCGCATAAATAACGCAACCTAGGTCAATGATCATAATATAACCTCAAAAATATACATAACAAGCAGCCTATGACAATGGCTAGGGTAATAACTAACCGAGTGAAATCTCATGCCCGTGTCAGTGCCTCAGGTAGCAATATATCATATGAATGAGGTATGAATGCATGAAAACAGAATACATGTAAATGAAGAAACTATTTTCATAAATTTGTGAGATTTCCTTCGTATTTTTAAACTGAGGTATCATAATGAAATCAGTATCAACAGTGTCTAGCATCGACACAAAACATAAATCTCACTGTCTTGAAATATCAATGTCTCAATCTCAATATCTAGGGCGCCGTCAGTCCAGACCGGCCCCTACCAACCATCTCAAGACCACGACGGTATCCTCCGGATATCCGACGCGTCGGGTAATATCACCGGTAGGTAATCGGTCCCCTGCCAGGCTCAACGTCAACACCACATTCATCTTGCCCCGAGGTACCATACCGGGCCCACCATGTACCCGTGACGGTTCCTCCACACCTCGACACGGATCTCGAAAACCACAGCATACTCATGGTGGACGATACTTACATCACTAGAAAACCGCAATTTACATATTTTAAAAGGTTAATAAGTTTAGAAATTTTGCGGCTTTCCCCCGAAATCCAGAAATATCATAAATCACAAGAAGTCATCACAAGTGCATATGTCAATGCTAATGAATGTATATGGTATCAATAACCAAGTTGCAATGTATGATTAATAACTAGGCATGAACAATGGAATAACAGTATGCATGAAGTGACAAGTAATAACTACAATGTCTAAACTGGCATATAACCCAGGTACACTAATATCGTATCAACTACTAACTAACAAGCTAAGCCAAGCAATAGTATTTTCTAAGTGTACGTGACATGGCAATTACCGATGAAGATGTGTGTGAGCCGGCAAGTAAGTGTATGTGGTACATACGCATCATCGGTAATGGTGCTGGTGTCCTAACAGCATGATATCAATAATGGAGTATGCAGCAAAATAAGTATGCGGGGCAGAGCGAACAGCAATAATGTGCGGAAGCAGAATACTAGACACAACGATAACTAATCAGTATTAAACTAATATAAGTCCTACAAATGGTGCCTTTTGAAATAACACGAATCATGGGGTTTTGAAAATAGGGGCTACGGTATTTTTATGAAAAGATACGTCTTTTGAAATATCCATAGGATCCCTTGGGCTGTCTTTTAAAATACCCACGATTCGTTAGTTTTTTTCTTTGAAATAGGTAAGAATCGAATCTAATCTAATAACTAAACTAAACTAAAGGGCTAAGTTAACGAGCTGAACTACAGGTAAGGAAACCGCCTATCATCTGAGTCGATACGTATACATACCTGTATATGTATAGTCGGTGATCCCGCCTCAATAATATCATAGCCGATACCATATCTATAATCAGGCATCCCAAGTCAAGAGTGTGGATCAATCATCAATATAGCTCGTACGTAAATCCGTCGTACGGCATCCCAAATCTGGGTACGGGTCAATATCACATTCATCATACTATTCACCTGGTATCCTCTTTATAAATTATCATGATCGGGGTACTGATCTACGTCTAGTACCATACTGATACCGCCTAAGTATGCATGGACGTGTGTGAAACAGTACGTCAAGGACCAGCTACAACGTCATGTCGTATCTCAAATACGAGTCCTGCTATATCACCGATCTCACGGCCTCAATCAAATCTTATCGACTCAGCTCAACCCCAAGTATCATCCTCAATCCGTATATGAACACATAGTCCCATACCCATGTGAACACATAACTAATAAGAATCCCATGAGCACATATCAATAGGAATGTATGCAAGTATGTATGTGTGTATGTGTGTGTGTATGTGTAGTGCAACACTACCCTAGGGTTCGCAACACTAAGGTAATCCAACACACCGATATCCATCCTAAGCAACGTTATTAATCCCAAATAACATATAATAAATGTTGGTGTGTATACGCATCCGTATACACCACCACGGACTGCGGGGGTGCTATACGCCATCCACCCGACTTCTCCCCGTAGATATAAATCTACTCACCTGGTCCTCGCTCGCCGGTGCCGACGTCGCCACGCGCTTGCTTGTCGTCTCGAAGTCCGCATGGGGTACCTACATATCATAACGCACCGTATCGCATTAAAACTAAATTCGAAATCGAAACGGCATACGAAAATCAAATCGGCACGCGTATCACGCATAGGTCCAAACCTATCGCCTACGCATGCAAGAATAGTCAAACCAACCCTCGATGTCGATGTACAAACGTCAAACCATCGAGAAAAATCCAATCACACTCATTTGCACATTCACGAACACTAATTTTAATATAAACTAGGTTAAAACTCACAAATACCCCAATTTCACTTAAAAGGTCATTTTTCCGAAAATCTAGCAAGCACATTTCGCCGTTTTTGTACAAAACATGATGTTTAAATGAATGTGGCGGCCAATATATTTATTAAATATCTTAAATAAGTCATATAAACAATTTCCGGAATTTAATCTCATTAAATTCCAAAAACCCTAATATTCTAGTTTACAAAAATACCCTTTTTAACAATTTCATAGCAAAAATGCACAAACTACAATTTAGGTTGGATTTCCATGAACTAAAGTGTTAAACTACACTTAATAAAGTTAATAATATGATAAAAACCCTAACCATATTTTTAATCTCACATATAAATGCATTTCATAAAACCTAGTTTGCACAAAAAAGCTTAATTTGGACATTTTTCAAGTAACAACTTGTAATATGCAACTAGATAAATTTTAACAATTTTTTCAAGATGTTAGCTCACATAACAAACCATGCACAAGTGATCACAACCCAATTTCAAAACAAAACCCTAACTAGAATTCCTTAATCATACAATTGAACCCACATAAAACCAAATTAACACTTAATTAAGCTAACTACAAGCAATTAACAACAATTTAAGCAAAAGGGTTAGAATTTACCCAAACAAATTGAAGATCCCACAAGCATCCATGGCCCTCCAAAATGCTCTCTTTCCACAAGGATCCATGCTATACGGGTTAAGATAAAATGGGTAGGAGTCGGATTTGGGTTTTGGGATTTTTTTATGGATTTTGGGCAATTTTTGATGAAGTTTTGAAGAGAAAAGAGAAGGGAAATGGGGGGGGGCCTGTTGCTGCAGTAGGAGAGGGGGGCTGCTGGAATTGGAGTGGGAGAGGAGAGAGAGGGAGGTAGAGAAAGTGGGGGAAGAAGTCAAAGTCAATTCAAGGTCAAAGGTCCACCTCATTTCTCCATTTTCTTTTCTTTTCTTTCATTTCTTTCCTTTGAAATTCAAGTGGGGAAAATAAATGGGTGCTGCTGAATTCTTCAAGGGGATAAGTGAATGGGGGGGTGTGGGTGTGGGTTCGGATGTGGGGTGATGAAAAATGATAAATACAATACCCCAAACATCCATTTACGCTAAAAAAAAGCCTTTTTTCTTCAATAATTTCTAAACCGTTTTGGCAAATGATTTCGTTCCAAAAACCACATGATAAAATTTTATTTAATGTTTTATGATGCACAAAATTTGTTTCAACTCATTCCAATTTGTAATTTTCCCTAATTAAATGTATTAGTGACGGCTTAAAATAATAATAAAATAATTTTTTTTCAGAAAATTTAAAATTTCACCAGCGGCTCAATAAACACCAAATAATAGCAATTACATAGCTAGAATATGTATATTTAATTTTTATAATAAGATATTTGTATTTTGACTTTTTACAGAAAACCCCCTTATTTTACCGATTTTTTTGAAATTTCACCGAAACGATTTTCAAAACGTTACAATCTTCCCCCCTTAAAGAAATTCGGTCCCCGAATTTAAATTAAAACTCTCCCCAAATACTAAAACATCTAAACCAAAACCATCAAGTCGTCCGGGCTCCGAAATTGTAAATACATAAAACAATTCGTAGCGCAGCGCATGCGCATGAAAAATGAGCATATAACTCAAATCACAACTCCGTCAAGCATCCCGCAATCATCGGAGTCGTGGAGAAGACATCAATGCCAAATCCAAATCAAAACCAATATGATATAACTCGAAACTATACATGTAAATATCGAATCTATATCTGTAAGTATCCGAAGGAAATGCATGCCAAATCTCCTTAAGTCGCTGTGCAACGCGTATAACACTGCACAGTGGCGGACGTCTATCATAAGAAAATAACTATATACATATATACCTTTGTTTGAAATGTACGTCCCGCCGTTTTGGAAACAATTTAGAAGGGTCTCCTTGTTTTAAACATTTCGTGTCATGTCAGACATGTAGGTAAATACTGAGGCTATAGCTCGCTTTTTGGAAATCCCTTCAATAACTATCAATGCCTGCAAAATATATTCAGGTACTGTCCTCTGACTAGTCCTGCTCAGTACGAAAACACATAGCAATATCATAAAAACGTACTACTCTATAAGAAATCAATCCCAAAATATGCACATGAATACTACGTGCGTCTGGTGCGCACGGAAATCAAAATCCATGAATGTGCCATACATGCGCACAGAAACAACATCTAAGTGCATCGGGTGTGCACGAAACATCTGTCGTAGGCAACAGGTGTGCCTGACAGCAAACTCAGGTGCATCTGACATGCACAAAAAAAAAATCTCGATTTAGTGCCTCTGGTGTGCACCAAAATCACCCTTCAAAACATGCGCCCAACATGCGCGAAAATCCAATCAGGTGCACAAGGTGCACAAAACAAATATCGAGTATCACAATCGAAATCGAAGTCCAGTGCATCTAAGTGCACAAAAGGCGTATCACTGCACTGCAAGCATATATAAACTATACCGAGTGCAGGAACGAAATCGTGTGCATGCATACGCACAAAACCAAGTCAACTGTTTAAAACCGTAATATCACAAACATGTGAAACTAAAGCACGAAAACGATATCAAGTGCAACACTGTGCAAAGGTCGTAAATCCTCAATCATACGAATAAATCACCCAAAACATCGTAATCAATAATGGCGGAATAGTACTGCTCAAGTGCATCCTCTAAGAATCTCGGCCAACTGTCACGGTCACTAGTGGGACGTCTCGTCGATGATCATGAACACTGTCCTGCTGGTGTGCGTAACCATGACCACTCCTGGGTCAAGGTCTTCACTGTGAATTACCAATCTTTCGGTCCATCGGCTCATCGGCCCTGTCAGGTGTGCTAACGGGGACGATTCCGTTCTGGCACTTCTCTGGTCATCTCTTGGTCAATCATCGCGACCACTCGTAAGACAGCATATCACTGGCGTCGGCCTCTGGCTCTCTGAATGTACGTGACACATCTGACCCTGGATGCAAGTATCATTGCAGCAGTGTCCTGGAAGGAATCCTGCTCACGGTCTCTTCCATGTCTCGTCTCTGCCAACTGTCCGGAAGTCATCGTCCTTTCCTATATCTGCATCTTGCTCTGGAACGGCTGCAAACCCATCGCGACTCCTTCTGGAAGGTAAGTCCAAGTACCATGCCTCGGCATGCGCATCGCATCTCTAATGTCGGCGGAGTGGAACGTCATCTCATCTAGATCTGGTGCGAACCTCTTACTCCACTTTTTTTCTAACGTCGTCTGCTTTGGACTCGTCTCGTCGCGGCTGCATGGACTGAGCTCCAACGACCATCCTCATATCTGGAGTCTCCCAAGAATGCGTCTCACCACCTAGCATCCGATTGAAGTCGAACCATTCGATCGATTCGTCGAAACCTCATAATCCCCCAAGAGCTCAACATCTTAGTACCGTTTAGTAGTATCGAATATATATACCACAGCATCGGTGGTCCAGCCGTAGAAGGGCAAACCCAAGCCTCACTAATGGCGCCACAGAACTGCCGCAAACCCTAAGGTTCAAAGGCTTTCATACGGTCATTAAGTCGAGTTAGGGTTTCATTCTTCTAGAGGGACCATAGAATTTCCTGCATGTCTTTCCGAATACTTTAAACTTGGAATAATAGGTTTCTGACATTCGATCGTCTCTGTCGACTCCCAACGTCTCCGCGTGAAGTCGTCTCTAGCTGGAATCAATCTATCTGATGACCTCGCATCGGGGTAGGCGAACGATCCACATGTCCTAGTCATTCATCCTCGATGACTAGCGACCTTCTATCATCTCTTAGTACAACTCGTTCTGCCCTAACGCCAGCATCTGGGGCAATATCTCGTCGTTCGCAGCATTAACTGGCTCGCTCGTCTGCACGCTGAACAGTGCCTCAACCATCATGAATGAGCAACACACCAACGGTCATCAAAATCTGGCTGGCCTCTGCCAGTAGCCCAATCCTATGATACTGATCGGCACGTCCGAGAAATCTCATAAAGGCGATCCGCCAAACGCTCGTGGTGCGAAAAGACAATCAAAAGACACCTCTCTACAATCGGGTGTCGCCGGAATTTAGCCCTGGTCAGTCCTCGTCCGTGACGAGCTCGTGCTGACCGCAACTCTAGCCGTAGCTCTCCCTGCCCGTAATCGTGGAAGCAAAACCAAACTGGTAACGATAAGGCTAGATCAGGAAGGAATATAATACTGAACAAGGAAATGTACATCCTAAGGTTTCTTAAGTGGAGTGGCGTGTCGTAAATATGCCGCGAAACATATCAACGGTATGTCACTCTACTTTAGTCACCTATTCCATCAACCAAGGGTCATCCTACGCTCCGAAGGTTAAAACCTAACGCTCTGATACCAACTTTGTCACGACCCGAAAGTACGGAATATGACCGGCACTTAAACTACGAACGTCTCGAGGCGTACGTAATCCAAGTAAACCGAAAACCCAGAAATCCAAACCAAGAAAAGTAGTAGAGTGCAGGAAAAACCAACTTAAAGCAAGTAGTTTCAATAGCATAAGCCGAATTTTGCGGTTTAAAAAAAATACATCAAAAATTTACTGAAAATTTCGGCAGAGTCTCCTTTGTAAATACAGGCCCCCAAACGGGAAACAACATGAATAGTATACGAAATCAAGAAAAAGGCATCCCCAAGGGGGAGCTAGCTCTTCGTCAATCGACGGTCACAACCACACAAGCAATATAATATACAACGCCAACGGCGAGGATCAAAACTCAAAAGGAAACTCAAAACCACCAGAAACATAACGAGCGACTCTAAGGTTGAAAGAATAAACAACACTGGTCTCTATCTCAAAAATACATGTTTGGTTGATGGAATTTACTAGATACAACTGAATAATATTATACAAGGTAATATGATGGGTACGATAGAAGAAAAACCCACCTACCAGCAAGTCACCCGAATGAAACTGAGCCCGCAACGCCGTAATGAAACCTGTACGGCAAACCTGCAAGAAACTGGGGCACAACGGGGGTGAGTTGCCAACTCGTGAATAGAAAAACATCTACGCACAGAAATCGCATAAATAACGCAACCTAGGTCAATGATCATAATATAACCTCAAAAATATACATAACAAGCAGCCTATAACAATGGCTAGGGTAATATCTAACCGAGTGAAATCTCATGCCCGTGTCAGTGCCTCAGGTAGCAATATATCATATGAATGAGGTATGAATGCATGAAAACAGAATACATGTAAATGAAGAAACTGTTTTCATAAATTAGTGAGATTTCCTTCGTATTTTTAAACTGAGGTATCATAATGAAATCAGTATCAACAGTGTCTAGCATCGACACAAAACATAAATCTCACTGTCTTGAAATATCAATGTCTCAATCTCAATATCTAGGGCGCCGTCAGTCCAGACCGGCCCCTACCAACCATCTCAAGACCACGACGGTATCCTCCGGATATCCGACGCGTCGGGTAATATCACCGGTAGGTAATCGGTCCCCTGCCAGGCTCAACGTCAACACCACATTCATCTTGCCCCGGGGTACCATACCGGGCCCACCATGTACCCGTGACGGTTCCTCCACTCCTTGACACGGATCTCGAAAACCACAGCAAACCCATGGTGGACGATACTTACATCACTAGAAAACCGCAATTTACATATTTTAAAAGGTTAATAAGTTTAGAAATTTTGCGGCTTTCCCCCGAAATCCAGAAATATCATAAATCTCAAGAAGTCATCACAAGTGCATATGTCAATGCTAATGAATGTATATGGTATCAATAACCAAGTTGCAATGTATGATTAATAACTAGGCATGAACAATGGAATAACAGTATGCATGAAGTGACAAGTAATAACTACAATGTCTAAACTGGCATATAACCCAGGTACACTAATATCGTATCAACTACTAACTAACAAGCTAAGCCAAGCAATAGTATTTTCTAAGTGTACGTGACATGGCAATTACCGATGAAGATGTGTGTGAGCCGGCAAGTAAGTGTATGTGGTACATACGCATCATCGGTAATGGTGCTGGTGTCCTAACAGCATGATATCAATAATGGAGTATGCAGCAAAATAAGTATGCGGGGCAGAGCGAACAGCAATAATGTGCGGAAGCAGAATACTAGACACAACGATAACTAATCGGTATTAAACTAATATAAGTCCTACAAATGGTGTCTTTTGAAATAACACGAATCATGGGGTTTTGAAAATAGGGGCTACGGTGTTTTTATGAAAAGATACGTCTTTTGAAATATTCGTAGGATCCCTTGGGCTGTCTTTTAAAATACCCACGATTCGTTAGTTTTTTTTTTTTGAAATAGGTAAGAATCGAATCTAATCTAATAACTAAACTAAACTAAAGGGCTAAGCTAACGAGCTGAACTACAGGTAAGGAAACCACCTATCATCTGAGTCGATACGTATACATACCTGTATATGTATAGTCGGTGATCCCGCCTCAATAATATCATAGCCGATACCATATCTATAATCAGGCATCCCAAGTCAAGAGTGTGGATCAATCATCAATATAGCTAGTACGTAAATCCGTCGTACGTCATCCTAAATCAGGGTACGGGTCAATATCACATTCATCATACTATTCACCCGGTATCCTCTTTATAAATTATCATGATCGGGGTACTGATCTACGTCTAGTACCATACTGATACCGCCTAAGTATGCATGGACGTGTGTGAAACAGTACGTCAAGGACCAGCTACAACGTCATGTCGTATCTCAAATACGAGTCCTGCTATATCACCGATCTCACGGCCTCAATCAAATCTTATCGACTCAGCTCAACCCCAAGTATCATCCTCAATCCGTATATGAACACATAGTCCCATACCCATGTGAACACATAACTATAAAGAATCCCATGAGCACATATCAATAGGAATGTATGCAAGTATGTATGTGTGTATGTGTGTGTGTATGTGTAGTGCAACACTACCCTAGGGTTCGCAACACTAAGGTAATCCAACACACCAATATCCATCCTAAGCAACGTTATTAATCCCAAATAACATATAATAAATGTTGGTGTGTATACGCATCCGTATACACCACCACGGACTGCGGGGGTGCTATACGCCATCCACCCGACTTCTCCCCGTAGATATAAATCTACTCACCTGGTCCTCGCTCGCCGGTGCCGACGTCGCCACGCGCTTGCTTGTCGTCTCGAAGTCCGCATGGGGTACCTACATATCATAACGCACCGTATCGCATTAAAACTAAATTCGAAATCGAAACGGCATACGAAAATCAAATCGGCACGCGTATCACGCATAGGTCCAAACCTATCGCCTACGCATGCAAGAATAGTCAAACCAACCCTCGATGTCGATGTAAAAACGTCATCGAGAAAAATCCAATCACACTCATTTGCACATTCACGAACACTAATTTTAATATAAACTAGGTTAAAACTCACAAATACCCCAATTTCACTTAAAGGTCATTTTTCTGAAAATCTAGCAAGCACATTTCGCCGTTTTTGTACAAAACATGATGTTTAAATGAATGTGGCGGCCAATATATTTATTAAATATCTTAAATAAGTCATATAAACAATTTCCGGAATTTAATCTCATTAAATTCTAAAAACCCTAATATTCTAGTTTACAAAAATACCCTTTTTAACAATTTCATAGCAAAAATGCACAAACTACAATTTAGGTTGGATTTCCATGAACTAAAGTGTTAAACTACACTTAATAAAGTTAATAATATGATAAAAACCCTAACCATATTTTTAATCTCACATATAAATGCATTTCATAAAACCCTAGTTTGCACAAAAAAGCTTAATTTGGACATTTTTCAAGTAACAACTTGTAATATGCAACTAGATAAATTTTAACAATTTTTTCAAGATGTTAGCTCACATCACAAAACTTGCACAAGTGATCACAATCCAATTTCAAAACAAAACCCTAACTAGAATTCCTTAATCATACAATTGAACCCACATAAAACCAAATTAACACTTAATTAAGCTAACTACAAGCAATTAACAACAATTTAAGCAAAAGGCTTAGAATTTACCCAAACAAATTGAAGATCCCACAAGCATCCATGGCCCTCCAAAATGCTCTCTTTTCACAAGGATCCATGCTATACGGGCTAAGCTAAAATGGGTAGGAGTCAGATTTGGGTTTTGGGAATTTTTTGATGGATTTTGGGGCAATTTTTGATGAAGTTTTGAAGAGAAAAGAGAAGGGAAATGGGGGGGGGGCTGTTGCAGCAGTAGGAGAGGGGGGGCTGCTGGAATTGGAGTGGGAGTGGAGAGAGAGGGAGGTAGAGAAAGTGGGGGAAGAAGTCAAAGTCAATTCAAGGTCAAAGGTCCACCTCATTTCTCCATTTTCTTTTCTTTTCTTTCATTTCTTTCCTTTGAAATTCAAGTGGGGAAAATAAATGGGGGCTGCTGAATTCTTCAAGGGGATAAGTGAATGGGTGTGTGTGGGTGTGGGTACCGGTGTGGGGTGATGAAAAATGATAAATACAATACCCCAAACATCCATTTACGCTAAAAAAAAGAATTTTTTCTTCAATAATTTCTAAACCGTTTTGGCAAATGATTTCGTTCCAAAAACCACATGATAAAATTTTATTTAATGTTTTATGATGCACAAAATTTTTTTCAACTCATTCCAATTTGTCATTTTCCCTAATTAAATGTATTAGTGACGGCTTAAAATAATAATAAAATAATATTTTTTTCAGAAAATTTGAAATTTCACCAGCGGCACAATAAACACCAAATAATAGCAATTACATAGCTAGAATATGTATATTTAATTTTTATAATAAAATATTTGTATTTTGACTTTTTACAGAAAACCCCCTTATTTTACCGATTTTTTTGAAATTTCACCGAAACGATTTTCAAAACGTTACAATCTTCCCCCCTTAAAGAAATTCGGTCCCCGAATTTAAATTAAAACTCTCCCCAAATACTAAAACATCTAAACCAAAACCATCAAGTCGTCGGGGCTCCGAAATTGTAAATACATAAAACAATTCGTAGCGCAGCGCATGCGCATGAAAAATGAGCATATAACTCAAATCACAACTCCGTCAAGCATCCCGCAATCATCGGAGTCGTGGAGAAGACATCAATGCCAAATCCAAATCAAAACCAATATGATATAACTCGAAACTATACATGTAAATATCGAATCTATATCTGTAAGTATCCGAAGGAAATGCATGCCAAATCTCCTTAAGTCGCTGTGCAACGCGTATAACACTGCACAGTGGCGGACGTCTATCATAAGAAAATAACTATATACATATATACCTTTGTTTGAAATGTACGTCCCGCCGTTTTGGAAACAATTTAGAAGGGTCTCCTTGTTTTAAACATTTCGTGTCATGTCAGACATGTAGGTAAATACTGAGGCTATAGCTCGCTTTTTGGAAATCCCTTCAATAACTATCAATGCCTGCAAAATATATTCAGGTACTGTCCTCTGACTAGTCCTGCTCAGTACGAAAACACATAGCAATATCATAAAAACGTACTATTCTATAAGAAATCAATCCCAAAATATGCACATGAATACTACGTGCGTCTGGTGCGCACGGAAATCAAAATCCATGAATGTGCCATACATGCGCACAGAAACAACATCTAACTGCATCGGGTGTGCACGAAACATCTGTCGTAGGCAACAGGTGTGCCTGACAGCAAAATCAGGTGCATCTGACATGCACAAAAAAAAATCTCGATTTAGTGCCTCTGGTGTGCACCAAAATCACCCTTCAAAACATGCGCCCAACATGCGCGAAAATCCAATCAGGTGCACAAGATGCACAAAACAAATATCGAGTATCACAATCGAAATCGAAGTCCAGTGCATCTAAGTGGACAAAAGGCGTATCACTGCACTGCAATCATATATAAACTATACCGAGTGCAGGAACGAAATCGTGTGCATGCATACGCACAAAACCAAGTCAACTGTTTAAAACCGTAATATCACAAACATGTGAAACTAAAGCACGAAAACGATATCAAGTGCAACACTGTGCAAAGGTCGTAAATCCTCAATCATACGAATAAATCACCCAAAACATCGTAATCAATAATGGCGGAATAGTACTGCTCAAGTGCATCCTCTAAGAATCTCGGCCAACTGTCACGGTCACTAGTGGGACGTCTCGTCGATGATCATGAACTCTGTCCTGCTGGTGTGCGTAACCATGACCACTCCTGGGTCAAGGTCTTCACTGTGAATTACCAATCTTTCGGTCCATCGGCTCATCGGCCCTGTCAGGTGTGCTAACGGGGACGATTCCGTTCTGGCACTTCTCTGGTCATCTCTTGGTCAATCATCGCGACCACTCATAAGACAGCATATCACTGGCGTCGGCCTCTGGCTCTCTGAATGTACGTGACACATCTGACCCTGGATGCAAGTATCATTGCAGCAGTGTCCTGGAAGGAATCCTGCTCACGGTCTCTTCCATGTCTCGTCTCTGCCAACTGTCCGGAAGTCATCGTCCTTTCCTATATCTGCATCTTGCTCTGGACCGGCTGCATACCCATCGCGACTCCTTCTGAAAGGTAAGTCCAAGTACCATGCCTCGGCATGCGCATCGCATCTCTAATGTCGGCGGAGTGGAACGTCATCTCATCTAGATCTGGTGCGAACCTCTTACTCCACTTTTTTTCTAACGTCGTCTGCTTTGGACTCGTCTCGTCGCGGCTGCATGGACTAAGCTCCAATGACCATCCTCGTATCTGGAGTCTCCCAAGAATGCGTCTCACCACCTAGCATCCGATTGAAGTCGAACCATTCGATCGATTCGTCGAAACCTCATAATCCCCCAAGAGCTCAACATCTTAGTACCGTTTAATAGTGTCGAATATATATACCACAGCATCGGTGGTCCAGCCGTAGAAGGGCAAACCCAAGCCTCACTACTGGCGCCGCAGAACTGCCGCAAACCCTAAGGTTCAAAGGCTTTCATACGGTCATTAAGTCGAGTTAGGGTTTCATTCTTCTAGAGGGACCATATAATTGCCTGCATGTCTTTCCGAATACTTTAAACTTAGAATAATAGGTTTCTGACATTCGATCGTCTCTGTCGACTCCCAACGTCTCCGCGTGAAGTCGTCTCTAGCTGGAATCAATCTATCTGATGACCTCACATCGAGGTAGGCGAACGATCCACATGTCCTATTCATTCATCCTCGATGACTAGCGACCTTCTATCATCTCTTAGTACAACTCGTTCTGCACTAACGCCAGCATCTGGGGCAATATCTCGTCGTTCGCAGCAATAACTGGCTCGCTCGTC
The DNA here is from genome assembly GCA_030015575.1 of Agapanthus africanus. Taxonomy (NCBI): domain Eukaryota; kingdom Viridiplantae; phylum Streptophyta; class Magnoliopsida; order Asparagales; family Amaryllidaceae; genus Agapanthus; species Agapanthus africanus. The sequence continues at coordinate 420,884,072 of CM057345.1, read as the reverse complement.
TGCACGCTGAACAGTGCCTCAACCATCATGAATACGCAAGACACCAACGGTCATCAAAATCTGGCTGGCCTCTGCCAGTGGCCCAATCCTCTGATACTGATCGGCACGTCCGAGAAATCTCATAAAGGCGATCCGCCAAACGCTCGTGGTGCGAAAACACAATCAAAAGACACCTCTCTACAATCGGGTGTCGCCGGAATTTAGCCCTGGTCAGTCCTCGTCCGTGACGAGCTCGTGCTGACCGCAACTCTAGCCGTAGCTCTCCCTGCCCGTAATCGTGGAAGCAAAACCAAACTGGTAACGATAAGGCTAGATCAGGAAGGAATATAATACTGAACAAGGAAATGTACATCCTAAGGCTTCTTAAGTGGAGTGGCGTGTCGTAAATATGCCGCGGAACATATCAACGGTACGTCACTCTACTTTAGTCACCTATTCCATCAACCAAGGGTCATCCTACGCTCCGAAGGTTAAAACCTAACGCTCTGATACCAACTTTGTCACGACCCGAAAGTACGGAACATGACCGGCACTTAAACTACGAACGTCTCGAGGCGTACGTAATCCAAGTAAACCGAAAACCCAGAAATCCAAAGCAAGAAAAGTAGTAGAGTGCAGGAAAAACCAACTTAAAGCAAGTAGTTTCAATAGCATAAGCCGAATTATGCGGTTTAAAAAAAACATCAAAAATTTACTGAAAATTTCGGCAGAGTCTCCTTTGTAAATACAGGCCCCCAAACGGGATACAACATGAATAGTATACGAAATCAAGAAAAAGGCATCCCCAAGCGGGAGCTAGCTCTTCGTCAATCGACGGTCACAACCACACAAGCAATATAATATACAACGCCAACGGCGAGGATCAAAACTCAAAACGAAACTCAAAACCACCAGAAACATAACGAGCGACTCTAAGGTTGAAAGAATAAACAACACTGGTCTCTATCTCAAAAATACATGTTTGGTTGATGGAATTTACTAGATACAACTGAATAATATTATACAAGGTAATATGATGGGTACGATACAAGAAAAACCCACCTACCAGCAAGTCACCCGAATGAAACTGAGCCCGCAACGCCGTAATGAAACCTGTACGGCAAACCTGCAAGAAACTGGGGCACAACGGGGGTGAGTTGCCAACTCGTGAATAGAAAAACATCTACGCACAGAAATCGCATAAATAACGCAACCTAGGTCAATGATCATAATATAACCTCAAAAATATACATAACAAGCAGCCTATAACAATGGCTAGGGTAATATCTAACCGAGTGAAATCTCATGCCCGTGTCAGTGCCTCAGGTAGCAATATATCATATGAATGAGGTATGAATGCATGAAAACAGAATACATGTAAATGAAGAAACTGTTTTCATAAATTAGTGAGATTTCCTTCGTATTTTTAAACTGAGGTATCATAATGAAATCAGTATCAACAGTGTCTAGCATCGACACAAAACATAAATCTCACTGTCTCGAAATATCAATGTCTCAATCTCAATATCTAGGGCGCCGTCAGTCCAGACCGGCCCCTACCATCCATCTCAAGACCACGACAGTATCCTCCGGATATCCGACGCGTCGGGTAATATCACCGGTAGGTAATCGGTCCCCTGCCAGGCTCAACGTCAACACCACATTCATCTTGCCCCGGGGTACCATACCGGGCCCACCATGTACCCGTGACGGTTCCTCCACTCCTCGACACGGATCTCGAAAACCACAGCAAACTCATGGTGGATGATACTTACATCACTAGAAAACCGCAATTTACATATTTTAAAAGGTTAATAAGTTTAGAAATTTTGCGGCTTTCCCCCGAAATCCAGAAATATCATAAATCTCAAGAAGTCATCACAAGTGCATATGTCAATGCTAATGAATGTATATGGTATCAATAACCAAGTTGCAATGTATGATTAATAACTAGGCATGAACAATGGAATAACAGTATGCATGAAGTGACAAGTAATAACTACAATGTCTAAACTGGCATATAACCCAGGTACACTAATATCGTATCAACTACTAACTAACAAGCTAAGCCAAGCAATAGTATTTTCTAAGTGTACGTGACATGGCAATTACCGATGAAGATGTGTGTGAGCGGGCAAGTAAGTGTATGTGGTACATACGCATCATCGGTAATGGTGCTGGTGTCCTAACAGTATGATATCAATAATGGAGTATGCAGCAAAATAAGTATGCGGGGCAGAGCGAACAGCAATAATGTGCGGAAGCAGAATACTAGACACAACGATAACTAATCAGTATTAAACTAATATAAGTCCTACAAATGGTGCCTTCTGAAATAACACGAATCATGGGGTTTTGAAAATAGGGGCTACGGTGTTTTTATGAAAAGATACGTCTTTTGAAATATCCGTAGAATCCCTTGGGCTGTCTTTTAAAATACCCACGATTCGTTAGTTTTTTTTTTGAAATAGGTAAGAATCGAATCTAATCTAATAACTAAACTAAACTAAAGGGCTAAGCTAACGAGCTGAACTACAGGTAAGGAAACCACCTATCATCTGAGTCGATACGTATACATACCTGTATATGTATAGTCGGTGATCCCGCCTCAATAATATCATAGCCGATACCATATCTATAATCAGGCATCCCAAGTCAAGAGTGCGGATCAATCATCAATATAGCTCGTACGTAAATCCGTCGTACGTCATCCCAAATCTGGGTACGGGTCAATATCACATTCATCATACTATTCACCTGGTATCCTCTTTATAAATTATCATGATCGGGGTACTGATCTACGTCTAGTACCATACTGATACCGCCTAAGTATGCATGGACGTGTGTGAAACACTACGTCAAGGACCCGCTACAACGTCATGTCGTATCTCAAATACGAGTCCTGCTATATCACCGATCTCACGGCCTCAATCAAATCTTATCGACTCAGCTCAACCCCAAGTATCATCCTCAATCCGTATGTGAACACATAGTCCCATACCCATGTGAACACATAACTATAAAGAATCCCATGAGCACATATCAATAGGAATGTATGCAAGTATGTATGTGTGTATGTGTGTGTATGTGTAGTGCAACACTACCCTAGGGTTCGCAACACTAAGGTAATCCAACACACCAATATCCATCCTAAGCAACGTTATTAATCCCAAATAACATATAATAAATGTTGGTGTGTATACGCATCCGTATACACCACCACGGACTGCGGGGGTGCTATACGCCATCCACCCGACTTCTCCCCATAGATATAAATCTACTCACCTGGTCCAAGCTCGCCGGTGCCGACGTCGCCACGCGCTTGCTTGTCGTCTCGAAGTCCGCATGGTGTACCTACATATCATAACGCACCGTATCGCATTAAAACTAAATTCGAAATCGAAACGGCATACGAAAATCAAATCGGCACGCGTATCACGCATAGGTCCAAACCTATCGCCTACGCATGCAAGAATAGTCAAACCAACCCTCGATATCGATGTACAAACGTCAAACCATCGAGAAAAATCCAATCACACTCATTTGCACATTCACGAACACTAATTTTAATATAAACTAGGTTAAAACTCACAAATACCCCAATTTCACTTAAAAGGTCATTTTTCCGAAAATCTAGCAAGCACATTTCGCCGTTTTTGTACAAAACATGATGTTTAAATGAATGTGGCGGCCAATATATTTATTAAATATCTTAAATAAGTCATATAAACAATTTCCGGAATTTAATCTCATTAAATTCCAAAAACCCTAATATTCTAGTTTACAAAAATACCCTTTTTAACAATTTCATAGCAAAAATGCAGAAACTACAATTTAGGTTGGATTTCCATGAACTAAAGTGTTAAACTACACTTAATAAAGTTAATAATATGATAAAAACCCTAACCATATTTTTAATCTCACATATAAATGCATTTCATAAAACCTTAGTTTGCACAAAAAAGCTTAATTTGGACATTTTTCAAGTAACAACTTGTAATATGCAACTAGATAAATTTTAACAATTTTTTCAAGATGTTAGCTCACAGCACAAACCATGCACAAGTGATCACAACCCAATTTCAAAACAAAACCCTAACTAGAATTCCTTAATCATACAATTGAACCCATATAAAACCAAATTAACACTTATTTAAGCTAACTACAAGCAATTAACAACAATTTAAGCAAAAGGGTTAGAATTTACCCAAACAAATTAAAGATCCCACAAGCATCCATGGCCCTCCAAAATGCTCTCTTTTCACAAGGATCCATGCTATACGGGCTAAGCTAAAATGGGTAGGAGTCGGATTTGGGTTTTGGGATTTTTTTTGATGGATTTTGGGGCAATTTTTGATGAAGTTTTGAAGAGAAAAGAGAAGGGAAATGGGGGGGGCTGTTGCTGCAGTAGGAGAGGGGGGGCTGCTGGAATTGGAGTGGGAGAGGAGAGAGAGGGAGGTAGAGAAAGTGGGGGAAGAAGTCAAAGTCAATTCAAGGTCAAAGGTCCACCTCATTTCTCCATTTTCTTTTCTTTTCTTTCATTTCTTTCCTTTGAAATTCAAGTGGGGAAAATAAATGGGTGCTGCTGAATTCTTCAAGGGGATAAGTGAATGGGGGTGTGTGGGTGTGGGTACGGATGTGGGGTGATGAAAAATGATAAATACAATACCCCAAACATCCATTTACGCTAAAAAAAGGCCTTTTTCTTTAATAATTTCTAAACCATTTCGGCAAATGATTTCGTTCCAAAAATCACATGATAAAATTTTATTTAATGTTTTATGATGCACAAAATTTGTTTCAACTCATTCCAATTTGTAATTTTCCCTAATTAAATGTATTAGTGACGGCTTAAAATAATAATAAAATAATATTTTTTTCAGAAAATTTGAAATTTCACCAACGGCTCAATAAATACCAAATAATAGCAATTACATAGCTAGAATATGTATATTTAATTTTTATAATAAGATATTTGTATTTTGACTTTTTACAGAAAACCCCTTATTTTACCGATTTTTTTGAAATTTCACCGAAACGATTTTCAAAACGTTACAAATTAACTTGATGGAAATTATACCTCAAGATCTATGGATCTAGCAACAACAAGAGGCCTCCAAAGATGGCTTCATAGCACCATGACCCAAGCAAGAGAGGCTAAGGAGAATAGGATGAAGGATGGGGTTATTTTGTGAGGTTTAAATTTGGAAATTTTGGAGCAACTTAATGAATTTTTGAAGAAACTGAAAAGAACAAAGATAAAGGGGCTGCTGCAGCATTCTCGGGCAGAATGAGGGAGAGGGGGATGGTGTGGGGTGTGGGAAAAGTCTTTGTCAACCCACACCAAACAAGTAAAGACCCATACCCAATAAAAATATCCAAAATCCTTAAAAAAACACCTCTTTTCTACACAAAAATGAAGTCAAAGAGGCAAGCATTTTTTTTTCTTGGGTTGCTGGAAATGGGCCGGCCTAGGGCTGAGGGAAGAGAGAGAGGGGTTTTACAAAAGAAATTTTATGCAAAAAGACCCCCTACAAGTCCAAAATTGCAATTTTAAGCTTAAATTCAATAAATTTCGTTTACCATAATAAAAATTAGTTAAAACTTAAAATAAATTACTAAAAATTTATGTTACAACTAGATTTTAATTAACATGATTTTAAAGCTTAAATTTAACCCTTTTAAATTTGTATTTATCGCTAATTTAACGTATTTTCTTACTGGCTTAAAATAATATTAAAAATTGAAAAATTAGGGAAAATTTTTAAACGACCAGAATTTCATAAGTAACTCATTTGCTACTAAAAACTAGCAATTACCTATCCAAATTAGGTATAATTAGTCCTAAACTGCAAAATAACAAAAAGGACGTTTTCGGAAAAATACCGAATTTTCACCGATTTTCAGGAAAACACCAAAACGACTTTTCAAGGCGTTAAAATCTTCCCCCTTAAAGAAATTCGGTCCCCGAATTTAAAAATATAACTACGCGTACCTTCAAAGAGATGGGGATATTTCTTCCTCATCTCGCCCTCGGTCTCCCAGGTAACCTCTTCGCTGCTCGGGCTACGCCAAAGGACCTTGACGGTTGGTATAATCTTCGATATCAACTTCTTTACCTGCCGATCTAGGATGGCCACCGGCTGCTCTGCAAAAGAAAGGTCGCGCTCTAGCTGGACTGTCGGGTGCTGAATCGCATGCGAAGGGTCGTGAAGGTACTTGCGGAGCATCAAAACATGGAAGACGGGGTGAACATCGGGAATGCCGGGTGGAAGAGCCAAACGATACGCAACTGCGCCGACCCGCTCGAGGATCTCGAAGGGACCCACAAATCTGGGACTAAGCTTTCCTTTTCGCCCAAATCGCATCACGCCCTTCATCGGAGGGACCCTCAGAAAAACATGATCGCCAACTGCGAACTCTAGTCTGCGACGGCGCCTGTCTGCATACGATTTCTGCCTGCTCTGAGCTGCTCTCATCCGGTCTCGAATCAACTGTATCTTCGCTGTCGTCTCCTCAACAAGCTGCGGCCCTAGTATACTGCTCTCGCTGAGCTCTGTCCAACAAACGTGCGATCTGCATCTCCTCCCATACAATGCCTCAAAAGGTGCCATCTGAATAGTATCCTGGAAGCTGTTGTTGTAGGAGAACTCCACTAACGGTAAATGACGATCCCATCTACCGCCGAAGTCTAAAACGCACGCTCTGAGCATGTCCTCGAGAGTCTGAATAGTCCGCTCTGACTGGCCGTCGGTCTGCGGATGAAACGCTGTGCTGAAGCTCAAACGAGTGCCCAAAGCATCCTGAAGTCTCTGCCAAAGTCGGCTGGTGAACTGGGTGCCTCGATCTGACACGATACAAGTCGGTGTGCCATGCAACCACACGATCTCGTCAATGTAAAGCTGGGCATACTGAGCGAAGCTGAAAGTGGTCTTCACTGGCAGGAAGTGAGCCGCTTTCGTCAATCGATCTACGATCACCCAGATGGAGTCATACCCTCGACTGGTCCTGGGTAGACCCATAACGAAATCCATCGAAATCTGCTCCCATTTCCACTCCGGAATGGGTAACGGCTGTAGCTCTCCTGCGGGCCTCTGGTGCTCGGCCTTGACTTGCTGACAAGTCAGGCATCTCGATACGAACTCTGCGCTGTCCCTCTTCATCCCGTCCCACCAGTAGGTCTCTCTCATATCATGGTACATCTTGGTGGAACCGGGGTGGACACTATACACTGATCGGTGTGCCTCCTCAAGAATGTCGCGCCGCAATCCATCAGCATCTGGTACGCACAGTCTAGATCCATAGCATAAAATCCCCTGATCATCACTCACGAACTCGGAAAATCTGCCCTGTCCCATCTGTGCCATGATCTCTGAGCAACGGTCGTCTCTGCGCTGTGCCTCATATATACGGTCAAGCAACTGTGGGCGTGCACGAACATGCGCGAGCTGTCCCCCTGTCTGAGTGAACTCGAACTCAACTCGGCTGTCGCATAAAATCTGCCAATCTGCTGACGACTGCCTCTGCACTGCGCGCAAATAGGATAGACTACCCCCGGGCCTCCTGCTTAAAGCATCTGCCACAACATTCGCCTTGCCTGGGTGATATAAGATCTCGCAGTCGTAGTCTTTCACCAACTCCATCCAACGACGCTGTCTGAGGTTCAGGTCTCGCTGCTGAAATATGTACTTTATGCTCTTGTGATCAGTGAATATCTGACACGGCTCGCCGTATAGGTAATGTCGCCAAATCTTCAGTACAAGGACCACTGTAGCCATCTCCAAATCGTGAGTGGGGTAGTTCTGTTCATGCTTCTTTAACTGCCGAGAAGCATATGCGATCACCCGGCCATGCTGCATCAATACGCATCCTAACCCTACTCGCGAAGCATCACAGTAGACCACAAATCCGCCTGATCCCGAAGGCAAAGATAATACCGGCGCCGTAGTCAAACAAGTCCGTAGCTGCTGAAAACTGCGCTCACACTCCTCTGTCCAAACGAAAGGAACTCCCTTCCGGGTCAAACCGGTCAAAGGTACAGCTATACGGGAGAAGTCCTAAACAAAACGCCTGTAGTAGCCTGCCAGGCCTAGAAAACTACGGATCTCAGTAACCGATGTAGGTCGGGGCCACTGCTGAACAGCCTCAATCTTCTTCGGGTCCACACATATGCCGTCTCTCGTAATCACGTGACCTAAGAATCTGACGCTGTCAAGCCAGAATGCACACTTGGAGAACTTTGCGAACAGCTGGTGCTCCCTCAGAGTCTGTAACGTAATCCGCAAGTGCTGCTCGTGCTCCTCTCTGCTCCGGGAGTACACCAAGATATCGTCGATAAACACGATGATGAACAAGTCAAGATACGGCCTGAATGTACGGTTAATCAAATCCATGAATGCTGCTGGGGCGTTGGTGAGTCCGAACGACATCACCAAAAACTCATAGTGGCCGTAGCGCATGCGGAAAGCTGTCCTCGGTATATCCTCCTGTCGAACTCGCAGCTGATGGTACCCTGATCGCAAGTCGATCCTCGAGAAAAAATACCCCGCACCTTGAATCTGGTCGAACAAATCATCAATGCGTGGCAACGGATATCTGTTCCGCACGGTAACCTTGTTCAGCTGGCGGTAGTCGATACACAAACGCAAACTGCCGTCCTTCTTCTTGACAAATAGGACCGGAGCGCCCCACGGAGAAACACTAGGTCGAATAAGCCCTTTATCTAACAATCCTGCAACTGATCCTTCAGCTCTCTAAGCTCTGCCGAGGCCATCCGATAAGGCGGTATAGAAATAGGCCCCGAGCCGGGAATCAAATCGATGCAGAACTCAACGTCGTGCTCAGGTGGTAGCCCAGGTAGTTCATCAGGGAAAACATCAGGGAACTCACAAACAACCGGGACCCGGTCCAATGGAACCTCTGCAGCTCGAGTATCACAAATATACGCTAAGAATCCCTGACATCCCTTCCGCAAGAGCTGACCAGCGCGAAGAGATGAAATTAAGCTGGGAAGGGTGACACTGCGGTCTTCCTGAATAATAAGGACTGGCTCTCCCGGAAAGCTAAATCTGACTGCTTTCTCACGGCAGTCCACCGAAGCATAACAAGTGGCTAGCCAATCCATGCCCAGAAGCACAACAAAGTCCAACATATCGAGGAGAATCAAATCAACCGATGAATCCCTCTCCCCGATACGAACGGAACACAATCGAAATACAAAACGAGCGACAAACGACTCGCCCACCGGGGTAACAACAACAAGCGGATGATCTAACGACGACGACACACGGCCCAATATCGGTGCAAAGTGTGTAGAGACGTACGAATGTGTGGAACCTGGGTCGAATAATACCCGTGCGTCGAAAGAACAAACTGGCAAGGTACCTGTCACAACGGCATTGGATGCCTGCGCATCCTGCGGTGTCAAAGCAAATACTCAGGCCTGTCGTCCACCAATAGCGGGCTGTCCTCGGCCTCGGCCTCTGCCTCCTCGTCCCCTCTGGATAGGACCGCCGCGTCCATGGCCTCTGGGTGCACCTATCTGACGTGGAGCATCGCCAGTGGTAGGAAGTAGAGCTCTCTGAGGAGGAGGAGGTGATGGTAGTAGGGTAACATGTGGAACTGTCGCTGCTCCCTGTCGTCTCACCGGACAGTCTCTGATACGATGATGCAGGCTACCACACCAAAAACATCCTAACCATGGCTGCTGACCATATGGGTGATGGCGATACAACTGGCCCCTAAAGAATCCGCCACGGCCTCTGCGAACACGCCTAGGTGCTAACATATCAGTGCGAATCCGACTCGGTCTCGAAACGACCGTAGGGGGAGTAGTATCCGATCTCCGCGCTCGATTGACCTCTACTAAGGATCCCACCATCTGTCGTAGCTCCTGCATACCTCCCATCATCTGTCGTAGCTCCTCCATACCAGACTCTAGCCTGTTCATGCGACCTGGGGAATGCGGATCAGTCTGTCCCTGAGGCGTAGGTATACCCCCCTGCTCTGTCCTCGTCTCGGACGAGCCAGCTCGAATCTCGTCTCGGGCGGCAGCCCTCTGTGCCCTCGTAGCCTTCGGCGGCATAGTGGCTGGTACAGGAAAAAGGGGTAATAAGAACAGTGCAATAGAATCATAGGATACACGGAATTGAAGAAGGAATTTCAAGCAAGTATATTCTAAAGTCACTTAGGCGGAGTACCGTATCGCAAGTATGCCGCGGACATACACACGCTGCGTTACCCTACTTAAGTCACTTACTCCATCTACCAAGGGTCATCCTACACTCAAAAGGTAAAACCTATCGCTCTGATACCAACTTTGTCACGACCCTAAAAGTACGGAACGTGAATGGCACTTAAATTACGAAACGTCTCAAGGCGTTCGTAAAAAAAAGTAAGCCAAAGCCCAGAAACCAAAACCAAATAAGCAAAAGAGTGAAGAAAAACCAATCAATTAAAAGCGAGTTTATCAAGTAAGTCATATAAAACCTTTTTTTTAAAAACAATATTAATTTTTCCGAAAATTTCGGCAGAGTCTCCTTTGTAAATACTGGCCCCCAAAATGGGTACAACAAGAATATATATAAATCCAACAAATAAGGCATCCCCAAGCGGGAGCTAGCTCTTCGCCACAAGGCGGTCACAAATCCTATGCAATATAAAACAACAACATGCAAAATAATCATAAAGAAGCATGAGAAAAACAGCATGTCGACTCAAGTGAGCTCGACCCCGAAATACAGCATAAAAAGTCCACAAATCTCACAGTCTCATCTCTAGGTCAATATACAACAATACTGGTAGATACAGTAGATGGAGTACTCTAGATACAAAGAATATACAAGATGGTACAAAAATAAAAACACAACCCACCTACGAGCAAAAACCTCGAGTCCTGGCAAAAGAGGCAAAAGAAGCGGTGCGCCCGCCGCTACTGTGCTGACGGAGCGGACCTGCAAAAGACTGTGGCACAACGGGGGTGAGTTGCCAACTCGTGAGTAGTAAATAACATCTATAGAGGCCATCGCAAGTATGCACACAAGCATCCTAGCATCTATAATACAGGTATGGCAGGATATAATAGCAGGTATGTATGCAATATGAATATACTAACAGGTATGTATGCAATATGAATATACTCATGATCTGCATGTGTAAATATAAGAAATCATCCTTTTTCTTTAGGTATTTCTTTTGAAATATCAGCACAATACCAATAGAATCAACCAGAATCCGTGTCCAGCAACGACACCTCAAAACTGTCTCAAATCTTATATCAATGTATCTCTGGCCTCAGCCGTCCGGCTGACCCATCTCAAATATCGATATCTCATCATCTCGCGGCCACGGTCGGTATCCTCTCGATATCCGCCGTGCCAAAACAGTCACCGGTAGGTAGTCCATCCCCTGCCAGGCTCAACGTCAACAACACATTCCTCTTGCCCCGGGGTACCTTACCGGGCCCACCATGTACCGTGACGGTTCCTCCACTCCTCGACACGGATCTCGAAAACTACAGCAAACTCATGGTGGACGACACTTTATATTACTAGAAAACCGCAATTTTTCATATTTTAAAAAGGGTAATAAGTTTTAGAAATTTTGCGGCTTTCCCCCGAAATACAGAAATATCATAAATCTCAAGAAATCATCATGAATGCATACGTCAATGATAATGAATGCATATGTATTAATGTTCAAGTTACAATGTATGATTAATAGACTAGGCATGAGCAAATGATATAATGATATACTTGCACATGAATAGCAATTCTACGATGTTATTTTAAGGATTTAAAGGCAATAGCACAAGTTTAAGTATCAATTATAGTAAAAGGTTTCGAATTATAGGTTATCTAGTGTGGTGGCATGGCAATTACCAGGGCGTGGGTGTAAGCATGAATAGTGCTCGTGCTGCATATAAAAACCCTGGCAATGGTGCAGGTGTCCTATAGAATGGGTTCGCATATGTATGTCAATATAAGGCATGGATGTAGCAAATAATCATACAAGTATTACACCCCTAATTACTAACATTACTAAGAATCTTTTTAAGCTACTAAAACTATCGGGCTACTTGCGCCATCCAACGATAGTCCCCCGTAGATGTTACATCTACTCACCGAAATCCCTAGCTAGTCACGTCCAATCACCGCTTTCCCCTTTCAAGCCGCGTCTGACGTCTCCGCGACCGAACCTGAAATTTACATCAATACCAAACATAAGGTTACACATCAAGAACGACGCAAAACCCAAACGAAGATACTAACGTTCACAAGCTAGGTACAACCTGCACAGGTGCGCGGAACGCACGCGAAAATCGCAAAACTAACTAGAATCGTCGATTTGGTCGCCCGGAAAAACTAAAATCCAAACACTCAAAAATCCGCACTCACACATCCTAAAAGTCATAGGATACGCTAAAAATGTCATCAAGACATCGCAATTAAATCATCACAATATTTTATAACACAACTAGTAAGCTAGAATTTGCAATTTGGTGCAAACATCGACAATTAGCGACAAAGTTATCACAGTCCAACGCAACCATCCAACCACACAACTAGTTAGCCACAATAACACAATTTTAACTCATTTACCATGCTACAAAACCCAATATCCAAACACAACCCTTTCTTGAATTTTGGTAATTAGCAATCTTAATGAAAATTTCACACAAGTTTAACATAGATTAGCATAATATGAAGCCACTTAAGCAAAGTAACCTTAAAGATTGGTTTAGTAAACAACTAGATAGCTAATTAGCTTCAATTAACTAAATAATGGTTTCTAAAAACCCTAGTTTAACTCTAATCATAAACCTTTAAAAACTAGATTAGAAACTAATCACTAAATTAACCCTAGATTTTAGCCCAATTAGCAAGTTAACCACTTAGATTAAGCTAACAAAATAACTAGATAACAAAATAGCTTAATTAATCTCTTAATGGTGTTCTAACCCTAAATTAATTTCAACCCACAAACTAAAAAAAAAACTAGTATGCTAATAGCACTAAAATTAACACTAAAACAACTAAATTAAAGGAATTAACCATAAGTAATTAACTTGATGGAAATTATACCTCAAGATCTATGGATCTAGCAACAACAAGAGGCCTCCAAAGATGGCTTCATAGCACCATGACCCAAGCAAGAGAGGCTAAGGAGAATGGGATGAAGGATGGGGTTATTTTGTGAGGTTTAAATTTGGAAATTTTGGAGCAACTTAATGAATTTTTGAAGAAAATGAAAAGAACAAAGATGAAGGGGGATGCTGCAGCATTCTCGGCCAGAATGAGGGAGAGGGGGATGGTGTGGGGTGTGGGAAAAGTCTTGGTCAACCCACACCAAACAAGTAAAGACCCATACCCAATAAACAATCCAAAATCCTTAAAAAAACACCTCTTTTCTACACAAAAATGAAGTCAAAGAGGCAAGCCTTTTTTTTTCTTGGGTTGCTGGAAATGGGCCGGCCTAGGGCTGAGGGAAGAGAGAGAGGGGTTTTACAAAAGAAATTTTATGCAAAAAGACCCCCTACAAGTCCAAAATTGCAAGTTTAAGCTTAAATTCAATAAATTTCGTTTACCATAATAAAAATTAGTTAAAGCTTAAAATAAATTACTAAAAATTTATGTTACAACTAGATTTTAATTAACATGATTTTAAAGCTTAAATTTAGCCCATTTAAATTTGTATTTATCGCTAATTTAACGTATTTTCTTACCGGCTTAAAATAATATTAAAAATTGAAAAATTAGGGAAAATTTTTAAACGACCAGAATTTCATAAGTAACTCATTTGCTACTAAAAACTAGCAATTACCTATCCAAATTAGGTATAATTAGTTCTAAACTGCAAAATAACAAAAAGGACGGTTTTCGGAAAAATACCGAATTTTCACCGATTTTCAGGAAAACACCAAAACGACTTTTCAAGGCGTTACAACGGTTCTCAAATCCATAAATCACATGAAATACATATCTCAATGTGTAAAATCCATATAAAACTGATATACGCAACATAAAACATCAATATGAGCATATAAAGGGAAAACCGCTCTTTAAAACGAATCTAGCTTTAAAATATATCCAGCGGTTCCCAAAATCCTCCGAAAACAAGTGCAGCATCATATGAAGTGTACATCTAATTGTAGCAAGGTTTAAGTATCTACATGTAAGCAAATATGTATGATGTATTTCATAAGCACAAAAGGCAACGTCTCAATATTACATGTCAAAACAATACCACTTAAGGTATATACAACTATAGCAAAATATGTGGGTGTACAGGTCAGTATGTATGCATGATATACATGTAGCTATAGCAAGATATACGTGAAATGGAATACTAGTCACTATCTCAACTATCCCTGCCCAATGCAATATCACGTATGTAGGTGGTTTGTGCGTGTCATGGCAATTACCGACGGTGTGGGTGTAGCATACAAATCAGTGCTCGTGCAACATGAACCGTCGGTATTGTGTTATATCCAATAGGTACAAGTCAAGGTACAATAGATATACTATGCAATGACATTCATATGTAATCAACTAATATGCAATAACATGCAGCTAACATATCATATCAGCCCCAACGCATAACGCCATACGGGCGATTTCCCCGTAGATGTTAAATCTACTCACCGATGGTCTCGAGCTATGAAAATCCGACCACCTGCTCCCCTTGTTCGCAGCGCCCGAAGTCCCCGCTTACGAACCTAAAATTTCACAAACACATTGCATAAGCTAAATATCCTACATCGACGAAAAGACATCGAAACGCAAGAATAACGCCCTGAAAATTGTACTGCGCACTTAGCGCATCTATCGCACACGACATCGGCCAAAAACCCTAACTAGGGTCGCTAAACTGCAAAACACCAAGTCTAGACCCCGATCATCCCGATCGCGCAACACAACACAAACAATAACGAGGAATAAAATAGATATAGTCTCGCAACGACCAAACAAACCCATGTCGGAAAACCCCCAAAACCTAGTAAGCAACTTATCGCAATATTTCGCACTAGTTTCAAGCTAACGCATATCTAGCGATTACAAACACCTTATAATAGCTTAACTAAACTATCTAAACCATTCCTATATTTTTAACACTTGCTAATTAAGTTTTAGCAAAAACCTAGTAAGTAAAATTGCATAATTAAACAAAGTATTCATTAGCAATAATTATCATTTTCTACTAGGTTAATCTTTTCCTAATCACAAATTAATGCTTAAATTAACATTAACACTTAATCAAGCTTTACCCTAACTTGAATTTCAAAAAATTTATGAATAAAGAATTTATCATGATTTAAAAGCTATATTAAACATATAATTAGCTAACTTAAATAGCTAGATTAAGAATTAAACAATTAATTAAGGATTAAGGTAAGAAATTATACCTTAACAAGAACACAAAATATTAACTTGATTCATCATCTTAGCCTCAAAAAAACCATGCTTTGTTGAAGATCCAAGAAGGATTAGTGAAGGAAAATGATGGTTTTATTTTTATTTAGAATTTTGTGGATTTATTTTGGGAATTTTGAAGCATTTTAGTGAGTAAAATGAGAAGTAAAGAGCTTTGAAAAATGAGAGGGCAGAAATTTTGGGGAGGCTCGGCCATGGGTTGATGGGGGTGGTATTTGTGTAATTAACATGATGAATGTTCTAGCAAAATACAATTAATGCATCAATAAATGCTAATTGCCACCTTTCATTCATTTTCTTTTATTTTTTAATTCAAATCCTTTTGCACTCTAAAAATATCTAGATATTTAGAAAAGAAGCTTCCAAAATTTTCTAATGATAAGATTTAAATTTATTCTCAAGAGAAGAAATTTCCCGATTTACGTGCACAATTTACCGCTTAAAATAATATTTTATTTGGGAAAAATTCTATCTGAACCAAACCTCCCATATACCCCAAAAGTTGGCGCATTAGCTTTATTTTAGCTAAACTAGGTGCCGGCAAGTTTATACGGACGTTTGAACAAAATCGTGTTAAAACGGAAAATACCGACTATTTTGCCCTAAAACGGAAAAATTCGCATAATGGTTTCTAAAATGTTACATTTATATTCTAGTTTAGTTTAGAAGTTGTTTTAGCGTAGAATTGTGGTGTTGGAAAATTCTAGTGAAGGTTTTGGGTGTTTGTGTAGTTTTGAGGTGTGTAGTGGCTATTACAAATCTTAGGGATTGAATTCAAGAGCTGGAATTGAGTATAGTAGCTAAAATACGGATTTGGGATTGTGTCCATGTAGATTTTTGAGGAATTTTTGAGGAAAGCAAACAACTGTGAATCTGGAGCAACCCGGGGAATTTTTGTGGAAAGCAAACAACTTCAGGGACCAAATTAGAGTACCAGGAGACCACCCCGACCATACGAACCCCAACAGAGGCACCATGGCCGAGGTGGCCGGATTTTATAGGGATGTGGCCGGCCACTTGGTGGCATTTGGTGTCGGGGTTGATCCAGTAGGTCATATACACCATGTACAACACCCTAGACTTGTTTGTGCAACTCCTTTTGGCCTGAGTCAAAATCTGGGAGCACATTAGTGTGATTTTTGGATATGTTTTCCATATTTTGAATGATGAGTTTTGATATTTGGATTTTTTTTAAGTTTTTGAATGTTTGTACATCAACGACTTTGGGTAATTTGTTTATTTTGCATACGTGGGCTATAGGTTCTAAAGTATAGGCGATCTGTGTGCCGTTTTGGTTTCCGGACTTGATGTTAATAGCGATTACGATTGTTTAATATTGTAGGTACCCTCACGTGGATTCTGAGGTGACGGAGCGGATCGACTTCGGCAATCGAGGATCAAGGTGAGTAGATTTATATCTACGGGGGAAGTCGGGTGGATAGCGTATGCAATCCCGCAAAGTTTTGGTGGAAACCAATTTCTAGCATATGGTTAAGAAAACCTAGATAAGGATACTAGGGTTAGAGTTAAAAGATTCTTAGTGAAACCATATTATAAACCATATTCAAATAATATCTTTTCTTTAAAAACACCGTAGCCCTACATTCAAAACTACGATTCGCATCTTTCAAAAACTGTTTGTATGGTTCGGGTGTGTATGTTAGATTAGATACTCATGCTTATAGTAAAGGTAGAATGTATTCATAAAATTGACTTGATGTGGGATATAAATGCGATAAAAAGAATATATGACGTGATATGATGATTTGATGATATGTTGGTATACGGATGCGAGTCGATCGAGATGATTGATAGCCTGCCGGTCCCCTGATATGAGATTGTTGCGGATGTGACTTGGGACATAGGCATATTGATATATATAGAATGTCGTGAATCATGAATGATAAGCCATACGTGACATTAGGCCGTACCCTCATTGTCTTATAGGTTGATAGGATCCCTATTAGTTTAATGCCGTCGTACGACGATCTTCCGTACGTGATGAGTTTGACTTGATGTTTGATCCATACCCTTGAATAGAGACTGCCATACGATGGATTATACCGTACATGATGTTGTGTGGCTACATACCGATTGATAGATTCACAGACCCGGTCATGTTAGATACGTATACCCGTCAGCATTTGCATATGATTTACCTTATGCTGCATTCATGTTATTCGCATTGCATTACTTATACTTGTGCTAGTACACCTGCACCATTATCGATGATGCGTATGTTACACTTACACAGATTTGCCGGCTCACACACTTCATCATTGATAATTGCTATGTCACTACACGGTAGGATTGCTACATCCATATTGGCGCACATACATATTGTACACTCATACTTGCGTATATACCTACTTATACATCCATATTGGCGCACATACATATTGTACATTCATACTTGCGTATATGCCTACTTGTACATCCATATTGGCGCACATACACTTTGTACACTCATACTTGCCTATATACCTACTTGTACATCCATATTGGCGCACATACACTTTGCACACTCATACTTGCTTATATACCTATTTACTTGCGTACATACATATTGTACACCCATACTTGCGGACATACACATTTGTACGTCCATACTTGCGTACAAACATATTGTACACCCATACTTGCGTACAGACATATTGTACTCCCATACTTGTGTACAGACATATTTGTACGTCCATACTTGCGTACATATACATATGCACCTTTTTAAGATATTGCGTTCGATTTTGGAGATTTGGGAACCGCGTGATATATTTTAAATCTGGATTCATTTAAAAGAGCAGTTTTCCCTCAATATGTGCATATTACTGTTCCATCTTGCATGATATACGGATATGCTTACATTTCTGCTATATATCGCATACAGCATGCTTTATGATTACACCCATTGAGATTTGTTTTTTTCTGGTGATTTCTGGATTTGAGAACCGTGGCTATTTCAAAAGGAAGCATGTACTATTTTAAAAACCCGGTTTCTCCTGATATGATATTTCAGTGCGTCCACCATGTGTTTTCTTGGTTCTGAGATGTATTACATGTGAAACCCGATTCGAGGAGCTGGATGAGGCCAATTGCTGGTACATGGTGGACCCGGTATGGTACCCCGGGGCGAGAACGGATTGCTGTGCAGTAGACGGTGAGCCTAGCAGTAGGACTAGTACCTACCGGTAATGGTATTTGGGCTCGGCGGATATCTGGAGGATACCGACCGGAGTCGAGAGATGAGATAGGCTAATCCGGACTGACGGAGCCCGAGATATGAGGATTTACGTGTCGATGTTGGACACGGGTTTCATGATATTTTCGGGTGTCGATGTTGGATACCCAGGTTCCATGATTTTGATGTATCACGAGAGACACCGTTGATTTATATCCTCATACTTACATGCATACATACATTGATTATATGGTTGGACGAGATCCACATGCATACATACATTGATTATATGGTTGGAAGAGATCCACATGCATACTGACATTGGTTATATTGTTGGATTATATCCGCATACATATAGGTATTGATTACATTGTTGGCATATATGATGACCCGGTCACCCTAGATATCATAATATTACCTTTATGATATAGTTGGCCTAGGAGTCATTGTTTATTCGATTTCTACTTGTAGATGTTTTTCTACTCATGAGTTGGCAACTCACCCCCGTTATGCCACAGTTCTTGCAGGTTGACCGCATGAATCCGTAGCGGCATCGCTGGCACATGGCTTCATTTGGGTGTTTCGCATTGGTAGGTAGGGCATTTGTATTGTACCCACTCTTGTATTTATATTTCAGATTGTATCTAGTCAACTCCATCAGTCAAAATTAGTAATTTGTATAAGTAAAAAGACTTAGTGAGATTGTGGTTGCGAGACTTAGAGCGAGGGATTTTCCACTACTTGTGGTTTTGATGTCTTGCTTATTTCTTTATTTTTTGTGGTGAACTTCACCGTTGGGCGTCGTAAACATACACATACTGTCTTGCGTGGTTATGATCCGCCGGCTGGCGAAGGGCTAGCTCTCGCTTGGGGATGCCTTTATCATTATCTTGTATTGGTGGTTTTGCATCAAAAAATACAAAGGTGTTGCTGCCCAAATTTTTAAAAGACGAAAACTTGTTTTCCAACTTGCATTTTTTTCATGTTCCATCACCTATGCATTTATGAAAACATTGAGTTCATTATACCTTTGTTTCAAAAGTTCACCTCCTTTATTTTCTTAAATAGGTTTAGATTTCTGGATTTCAGCTTACTTGAATTCCGTTACACCTTTAAACGTTGCGTGATTCAAGTGCTGGTCACGAGCTAATATTTCGGGTCATGTCAAAGTTGGTATCAGAGCGCTAGGTTTAACCTTGGTTCGAGTCTATGTTTGACTATGCGGAGTCTAGAGCGGGTATGTATTTCGGAACCTAGGCTTGACCTTACGGAATGTATACTTGAACGGGGGTGTATTAGACTCGAACTTTCGTTTCATAGGCTGAGCCTGATAGATGGAGTAGGTAGCTTGAGTATAGTGACGTACCGTACGTATGTTCCGCTGCGTATTTACGATACGATACTCCACTTAAGAAACCTTAGGATGTACATATTTTTGAGACTTATTATTCTCTTCATACCCATGATTATACATCCATTTGAGATCCTTGATTCTGTTCGTTTCCATGATCATACTTTCATTGATTCTATTCCTCCTTATGATCATGTATCCATTCTGGATCTGTCATTTCCTTTCTTGCCGTTGATCTGCTTTCATCGATACACGCTTGAGGTTCCTGTCACCATGGTTTAGGCGCAGATTGAGCTGCTGCTAGTGAGGCAGTCAGGGCGAGCTCGTCATGGACGAGGATTGACCATTGTGTTTTCTGGTGATATGGGAATGTCATGATGTAGTGTTGTGTTGTGACCTCTTGTTGAGGCGAGTGTTAGGTTTCACCTGATGATCGAGCCATTGTTAGAGCTGCCTGTTGCGAGAGGGCTGTTGATGTACAACATACCTCAGGGATTGTGATGTCGCCTACCGTGCAGACAGATGACCCAGCTGTTGCTGAGATTGATAGGATGTCGCTTCCAGAGCTTACGAGCTAAGATCACCGGAGCTTCAAGGTAGAAATGCGACAGATGATAGCTAGTCTACCCCGAGTTGAGAGACGAACGTGATTCGTCAGATTGATGCGCCGACGCATATCTAGTTGAGTTGAAGAATTCCAGTGTGGAGAATTTTACTCAGATCCAGAGATGACCGTGATGTATCGTCTTTCCTGGAGGATTGAGGCATTGTTTAGCATGCGGACAAAGGGTATTCACATGTTGTATAGGCGAAGTTAAAAAGTTCGAACGAAAGTCAGAAAACCCAATTTTCCAAGTTTAAAGTATTCGGAGGAACATGCAAGTAATTCTGTGGGCCCTCTAGAAGAATGAAACCCTAACTCGACATGATGACCATGGAACCGCTTTTGAACCTTATGGTTTGCGGCAGTTTAGCGGTGCCATCAATGAGGCTTGGGTTTGCCCTTCTACGGCTGGTCCAGAGGTACTGTGGTATGTACCAGATATTATTAAACTGTGCTCTGGTGTTGAGCTTTCGGAAAATTGTGGGACCTTGATGACTCGATCGAAAAGTTTATTGTCGTCCGGATATCATATGATAAGAGATCAGCAAGCTGACCAGTTTCAGATAAAGGACCTCCTTCAGATGCGTTGTGAGTTGATCGAGAACGGACGAGTATTGAGTATTCCTCCAATGGTTGGGATGAGTTCCCGAGGACGTGTTCAGCTAGAGATCTTCCACAGAGTGATGAAGATACCGAGTTCGTGATTTCGAGTCCATGTGAGAGACTTCGTATTGACCGTGGCCGAGAACAGTTGCAGTGCGCAGATAGTATGACGTGACGTCGAAGTGGACGATTATAAGGACAAGTGGAACAAGTGGTTCATGCAAGATGCTGACGAGCTGTTGCTACTCCCCGTCGAGATTAGAGATCTGATATTCATACAGAGGCGTGAGGTACGACCAGTTCCCGAGGAATTGTGTACGGAAAACGCAGATGTCCAGAAAATGGGAAAAGATTATGTAAGAGTTCCAGCCTCCGTACAGTTCAGCATGGGCGAGATCGGAAGAGACCTTGAGCAGGATTCCTTCCAGGACACTGCTGCGATAAGATTTGCATCCAGGATCAGATATGTGGTGTGTATTCAAAGGACCAGAGGCCGACGTCAGTAACGTGCTGCTTTACGAGTGGTCGTATGGTTGGCCGAGAGATGACCAGAGAAGTGCTAGAGCGGAATCGTTCCTGTTAGCATACCTGACCGGGCCGATGAGCCGTTGGATTGCGAGATTGGTGAATCCAGAGACAGAAGATGCCAGACCGTGAGCAGGAGGCAAGCGGATGTTCTTGTTCTGTAGGTTTTAGGCGCACCGATTTATTTTTCGGCATTGTAGGAGGTGTACCTCAATATCATTTATTGTGATTTGCATTTGTGATCCGAGTATCACGCTTTTATCGCTTGGATTTGAGTTTTGATAATTGGGTTTCATGATATTGGTTTTCGTGCACCATGGCTGCACCTACTGGGTATTTACATTTTTGCGCATAATCATCGCACTTGATATATATTTTATACACCATTATGTTGATTTGCGATTTGTGCATATCTATTGCACTTGAGATTCGATTTGTGCCTTGACTGCACGTATTTATGATTTCGTGGATTTCATACGGTTGATTTGATTTTGTGCGTGTGGTATGCACTCGATTTGATTTTTGCACTCGGTATAGCTTACATGTGCTTGCAGTGCATTGATACGTGTTTTGTACATGTAGTTGCACGCGTTTACGATTTTATACACTCTGGTACACTCAGTGTTGCTTTTATACGCATTTGAGTTATGTATTTGTATTTCGTGCACTGGACGCACAGTATTTGTATTTCGTGCGTTGGATGCACTGTATTCGTATTTCGTGCACCGGATGCACTGTATTAGTATTTCGTGCACTGGATGCACTGTATTTGTGTATCGTGCACTGGATGCACCGGATTTGCACTTCGTGCATTTGTTACATTAGATTTTCATTTCGTGCAATTGTCGCACCAGATTTATATTTTGTGCATTTGCTGCACCAGATTCGTATTTCGTACATTAGTTGCACTAGATTTGCATTTCTTGCATTTGTTGCACCGGACGGGTATTTGTGCATTTGTCGCACTGGATTTATACTCTGTATCTTGGTTGCACCCGATTTATGTCCTTGAGCATTCGTTTTACCAGATTTGTATTTTCGTGTGCGTTTGTACTTGATGTTCGTTTCCGTGCATGCTACGACACTAGATGTTTCTTACGAACCTGACGCGCTTTAATAGGATTTTTGCGCATATTAGGCACTTGATTTTGGATTTTTGTGCGCATCAGATGCACTTGAGTGAGATTTTACTCATGCCTGTTGGATGCACTTGATTTAGATTTCTTTCGTGCATGATTTGGATTTTCGCTCATGTTGGGCGCATGATATGAGATGTGGTTTTGTGCACACCGGATGCACTCAATTGGGATTGTCATTCGTGCATGTTAGTTGCACCGATGCACTCTAGATGCACTTGATATTGTTATCGTGCACAACCGTTGCAATGGACAGATGCTTTCGTGCACACCCGTTGCACTTAGTTTTGGTTTTCTGCACATTCGTAGCACTTGTATTTAGATTTAATTTCCGTGCGCATGTCACAACCCGAAATTGGCATGTGACGGCCCTTAAACTACGCAACGTCTACAGGCGTAACGCAATTTAAATTAGCCGCAAGCCCAGCAATCTAAACCATCAAAAGTAGTAAGTGATAATAGCATTTTCAAAAACTTTTGAAATCTCAAACCAAAATCTTTAAAGTCCAACTTTACTTTCTTAAAAATTTTGGCAGCACCTCCTTTGTAAAAACTAACCCCAAAAATGGGTACAACATAAATATAAGTAACGCATACCCAACAGGAGAAAATCCACGCCCAACGGCGGAAAACAACCACCACAACAGATATACGACGCCGTAGCGAAGAAATAAAATACGATAGAAGTAAAACTGCATAAAAGACCTCCAAATCACAAAATAATATACAATATTGTACTCAGATCAAATCTCTAAGTCATACAAGATAATGGTAGATGGAGAGTACAGGATACAATGAATATATAATAAACATGAACATATAACCACAAACCCACCTAAAGCAAAATTGCACACTATGAGTCGAAACGGTACCCGCAGCAAAAGATGATAAATTAGATGAATAGCCTGCCTTGACTACTCTGGGAAAACAACCTGCAAAACCCTGTGGCACAACGGGGGTAAGTTTCCAACTCGTGAATAGTAAATAACATATGCAGGTAATCGCAAGTATGCACGTACAGCGCGAATCTAACATATGCAAGCTAATAGTAATAAATGGTCATATGAATGCAATAGTCATGAAAGATACTCTAGAAGGTACATCTAATACATGAAGCAATAATATAACAATCTGTATGCAACAATAATGTAAGGTACACTATCAGGTACAACTAATACGTGAAGCGATGATATGACAATGTATATATGCAACAGTCATGAAAGATACCCTATCAGGTACTACAAATGCATGAAGCAGTGCATAAACAATAAATGTGGAGTATAAAATGAAACATGTCATTTCCACGGAATCCCGACATCGTGGTAGGACCAAAGTCCATTAAGACAATCCAAATCCCAATTTCCTCAAATCAGACCCCAAATTGGCTGTCATATAATATAAGTCTCATAAATCCTGAATGTATAATATCAAGTAAATCTCATATATTCTGAATGTACAAAATCAAGTGAATCTCATATATCCTGAATCCAATATGAGTAATTCTCATATATCCTGAATCCAATATCAAGTGAATCTCATATATCCTGAATCCAATATGAGTAATTCTCATATATCCTGAATCCAATATCAAGTGAATCTCATATATCCTAAGTATATTTGCATGAATAAATTGTTAGATATGTATGCCCTAGAGGCCATTATTGTATTGTACTAGTTTGTATAATACATTTTGGAAGCTTTAGATATATACACTGATTTTACGACAGTCTTGCTCGATATAGTAGTATGCTACTTGGTTTGTTTCTATCTTAATATGTGTATATGTTTCTTTTAACATATCGCTAATACATATTGATCAAGCCCTTAGGATCTTTGCTTGACTACCGGCGTTGTGATGGCGATCACACTAGTGGGGGCTGGGTAGTCTATAAGCACATCCTTATTTTGGTCCCTAGTCGTAGGATTATCGAGACAGGCATCGATACTCCAGAGTAGACTGGTGCATACGCTTCTCGTCCTAGCAGGGGAGATGGTCTGTCCTACAGCCATCAGTACGTCGTACTGGAGATAGTATGCAGGTGCTCGTTAGGTTACGAGTACATTGGACAGGACTCGTCGGGAACTGTTGGTTGGTATTGTACCTATCATCAGTTAACAGTTCCCAGGTGACATGAGTACAGCTTAGTCCGTTGACTTGACACTGTCACTTCGCCTCGAGTGTGTTCCCACTATACTTAGATTACTACCATACCATAGCTCTAATGAGTCGTGCAAACATGTAGTAGTTGGGTGCAGTCCCGAAGCACTTGGAGGCAGTGACGGTTAGACAGGATTCGTCTCTCCCGGTATTGGGAGTTGATACCGCGCTGTGTCTAGGAGAGCCATTACACATAGTCGTCCCTGGCCAGGGCAAGCGAGAATTACTGGTAGTGTTTCCAGTAGTTTCTCAGGGTGTTCTGGGCTACACTCCGACAGAACTTTTACCGCTATTAGGGGATTGACGTTTACTTCCCCCTAAGCCCGCCATGCGATACTCTCAGACGAACAGACCGGACTGTACGGAGATTGTCACATTCAGGCTCAGTAGGAGTTCGGATGGGTTCACCTCGTCGGTCTTCTTATCGGCATCTACCTGGGGACCGTTACGTACAGCTAGTACCGCTTGCAGCCCGTGGTTAAACCCACTGCCAGCGTAGTGTTGAGTCTTTAGAGTCCCACACTGAGGGTTATTCGCCTTTGGGCAAAACAGAGTAGAGGTCGTATGGTTTTTTGACGGGGTTCGTTCACATCCTCGCACTTGTGCACGTTTGTTGTCCGGACAGTTATTACTAGCGGGCTTTGGTTTAAGCCAGATCCTAGTATTTGTTTTTGGGATTAGTTTTGTCTCATTGTATTCATGTTCTTCGGAATACGGATGCGGGTGTGTATGCACAGTTGACAGAGGCAGATGAATCTCATTAGGGTTTTTGACAGTTGACTTTTTCTTAACCCTAATAAGAATGAGAAATATGATTAATGATATTAATTAAGGATAATTGTGCCATGGTTAGGTTGACCTTTTGACTTTTGTTGACCTTTTGACTTTGGTTGACCGGTTGACTTTTGTTGACCTTTTGACCATCATCATTTCATTTGCAAGATGCTTCTTGTTTCTTGCAAAATGCATTTAATATTGAAATGATAATGGTCATTCAAAACTAACCATCACATTTTCCTTAATTGTTATTATTATTATTATTCTCATATGAGAGCATGGTTGTATTATTCTTCTCATTCTCACTTGAGCTTTCTCTCTCATGGTTTGCTCCCCCTCTTCCTCTCTCAAAGCTTTAATCTTTCATGTGTTGAAAATCAAAAGCTCTTGAGACTAAGCCACCACAATACTTCTCTACTCACTTTAGGGTTCTTAGTCTAGCAAGCCAAGCACTCTACTTACCTCTTGGTTGAGGTAGGAGCTCAAGATAGAGGCCTTTGGGTGAATCTTTCTTTAGCGAAGAGGAGACGACAAGGAGGAGCCGTCTACACAACTCCAAGGAGCAAGCAAGAAGGAGGACCACAATCAGAAGAGAAGGAGTTCAAGATCTAGGTATAACAACTCAACATAGTAGCTAGAAATTGTTGTTTGTATGTTTGTTTTGTTTAGCAAAGATCCTTGATGGTTGG
This sequence comes from Agapanthus africanus, assembly GCA_030015575.1. Lineage (NCBI taxonomy): Eukaryota > Viridiplantae > Streptophyta > Magnoliopsida > Asparagales > Amaryllidaceae > Agapanthus > Agapanthus africanus. The sequence continues at coordinate 420,857,644 of CM057345.1, read as the reverse complement.
TCAATGTCACCTTATGAGAAAATTTTAATTTTTACCTATTCCGCCTCCTCGAAAGAACCAAGGTAGGTAATGTGGACCTAACAGTGGTATCAGAGCCTAGCTAAACAACATCTAGCATGTTAGCAAAGTGTTTAGAACTTCGATCCGAAAAAAATCGCAAAAAACATCAAAATCCTATACTTTCTGCCGATTTTAAAAACAACCCTGAAAATATTTCCACACACCTTAAAAATCTGTGCAGGGTATTTTAGGAACAACCAAGAAAAACGAGCCCATGACTCGGTCAAAGCACCGCTGAAGTGCGGCGAAACCAAGCGTTTCGCCGCGGATCCGCGGCCGAGTTGACTCGGTCGCGACTCGGATTTCCTGCTGTTTGTTCAGTATGATGTTTTGGGATTTTTAAGATATTTTGTTTCTGCCCAGATTATCCAGAGAACAATGTTGTGCTTGGGGTAGTTACAAATTGGTATTTTGATCGAAGTTCTACAAACTTTGGCTAATTGGTTATATCTGTAAAGTGATATATGAACTGAACGTCGACTAATCGCTATACGTCGATTAGTGGGGGTTATGCATATCTGTGATCTGTTATGTTGGATTGTGTATATGAACTTGTTGGATTGTCGTGAATGAATAGCCGGGGTTTGTGAGATGAGATTTTATTTATCTTTCATATGATATAAATTGTAAATTGATATAATATTATTTTTATGGCCGCACATCCGGGATGAGGTAGTAGCCGCCATTGTATATTATTTCTTTTACCATTTTTGCTCCTAGGATAGACCCAAGGAGGGGTGCACAAACTACCGGGTACTTTGAAGTGCCGAGTGGCCTACTCACGTTGTTGAGGGAGGTTGCTTCACTTCGGGTACTTGGCGGGTAGTTTGCCGCACCCGTAGGGGTCTAGGGTGGGGTTTGGCTATTCATCGCGACTGTGTAATCCGTCTTTCGTTGCAGGCTCGAACGAAACGCGGATTCCTAGCATATCCAATGTGTTCATCTGTGATCTGGAATGGCTATCATTGCATCAAACGAATGTATATATCTATATATGATATCTAGTAGACGTTGCTTATGTTTTGCATCCACGCTAGTCCAGCCCCCGCTCTGTCGTTAGTTAAGTAACCTAACGGGTGATGACGGGACCCCGTGGCGAATGCGGATGGCATAAGCATACGTTATATTTTCGTTGTTTTCTGCAATGGTAAGATTAACTACTGGGACGCATTATATTAATGCAAAGAAAAACAAATCTAAAAGATCTTTTTGGAATAATTTTTCAAAAAAGCTGTTATTGCAAGAACGTTCTCTTTTGTTTTGCACAGAGGTATTCGGTTATGAATACCCAGCACCTCATTCGACGAGGCAAGGGCTGAGATCCCTTCATCGGGAGTGGCCCCTTGGACATAAGTTTGCGTCAGGGTAATAACTTCACTATAGTCGATTATTCTTGCTTTGCATCGAGGTATTCAGTTTGGAATATCCTGCACCTCATTCGACGAAGAAAGAGCTGAGATCCCTTCACAGGGAGTGACCTCTTTAGCAAAAGTTTTCGCCACTATATTTTAAAAAAAGGGCAATTATGTTCCTTCAATGATATCAAGTTCATTACATTAACGGGTTTTTCACCAAAAACCCAGCCATAGCCCTCCGTCATTTCGGATTGGTATTATTTAGTATTCGTGCTGCGTTTGTTGACCTAGTCAAGGCGTAGTGATCGGTAGATAAGTGATATTTTTCTGTGCATTGCAAATATGATTGGTTAGGACAGTCGTTCGGCCTTGTTGACCTAGTCAAGGGCACGTACGGGTGGGTTTAATGCAATCAACATAATGACGGGTAGAACTTGACTAGCGGTTTATGGTTTGTTGACCTAGTCAAGGTCTTAAACCGTTAGGAGCAAAAACCACATCGGGAGTTTCAAACATACAGGAAACTTGCAGATTCAGCATACCTTCTAGAGTGTGGTGACTAGAGTGGATTCCATCTAGGTCATCACACAATGATAGTTGGATCCCGATCCCACTGATGAGTTAGATTACTCTCGGGAGATTATTTCACTTAACAATCAATGCTATAAACCAAGTAGGCGCCTAGAACGGTGTTAGCGAGGCTACGCCGCCAGGGAAAAGAGGTTATATAATTAAGGAACTTCGCAAAAGCGTTGGAAAACCTCCCTCGAAGTACCAACACTAGCCTGGCTGAAAGGTTAAGCAAGTATTGTGACGTGCGATTAATCCTGACTAGTTCTTCTTTTAAATGTTTGAAGAAGAATTTGAGGAAATAGTGGGAGCCATCCTGGTTAGATAAATTAATAAACTAATCTAATCTTCCAAGAGCACACGCTGAGTGTTTATTTTCTCTCTCTCCAGGTAGCAACCATTTCACGCCCTAATCAAGATAATAAAATGTATCGCTTAACTGATCCGAATTCTTATTCGGGGCTGGGGAACGTCGGTTCGGCTCTAACTTATGACAATAGTCACAAGTATGAGCAAGGGAAAGAGGATTGTATGGATTCCAAGGAGACACATCGATCCGCAAGAAGCTCAACAAGCTCTTGAAATAGCTGAAGCTAACTCCGCAAAGTTGGACCTGGCTAAGCTTATTGAAATATTAGTTGAAGAAGAAGCATAGTTTTGCATCTACTTCAGGTGTTCTTGTAATTGAGAACTGCTTTTCGGTCAGCCCTACCTCCTGGGTACTTGATACCGGATTAGGAGCTCATATCTGTAATTTATTGCGGGGACTGGGAAAAAGTAGGAGAGTTGTACCTAGTAATATGTCGCTCAGGGTAGCGAACGGTGCACAAGCTAATGTTGCAGCCGTCGGTGAATATCACCTAGTGTTGCCAAATGGCAATACTATGATTTTGAACAATTGCTACTATGTACCTTCCATGGTTTGCAACATCATATCTGTTTCTTTACTCAATAAAGATGGATATAACTTTGTTCTTGATAGAAATATCATGAACATTTACCTTCATAAGGTACTGGTTGCAGAAGGTGCACTGTGTAATGGCATCTATGTTCTAAATCAGAATACAGTTCTCAATATACAAAACACACGCAAGAGGAAGAATTCAGATACGAATGAATCCTACTTGTGGTATTGTAGACTTGGTCATATCGGAGAGAAAAGACTGAGTAGGTTGCATAAAGATGGACTCTTGAATACGTTCGAGTTTTCATCTTATGAAACTTGTCAGTCTTGTCTCAAAGGAAAGATGACCAAATCTCCGTTCACCGGACATGGATAAAGAGCAACAGAGCTCTTGGGACTCATACACAGTGATGTATGTGGTCCAATGTCTATACATGCAAGGGGAGGGTTCTCGTACTTCATCACATTTACTGACGATCTCTCTAGGTTCGGATATGTGTATTTGATGAAATACAAATCTGAAGCTTTTGAGAAATTCAAGGAATTCAGAAACGAAGTAGAGAACCAGACTGGCAAAAGTATCAAGATCCTCCGATCGGATAGGGGAGGGGAGTACTTAAGCACGGAATTCCTAGATTACTTAAAAGAGAATGGAATTCTTTCTCAGCTTACTCCTCATTATACACCACAGTACAACGGTGTATTGGAGCGGAGGAATCGTACCCTATTGGATATGGTTCGCTCCATGATGAGTAGTGCCGAGTTGCCTCTTTCATTTTGGGGACATGCGCTTTTAACAGCAGCATATCTATTGAATGATGTTCCGTCCAAATCAGTGCCTAAGACTCCGTTCGAGATATGGAATGGAAAAAGGCCGTATCTTAAAAGATTTAAGATATGGGGTTGTCCGGCTTATGTTAAAAAGCATAAACCAGATAAACTAGAGGCGCGGTCAGTTTTGTGTAAGTTTGTGGGATATCCAAAGAATGGTTATGGATATCTGTTCTACCGCACCGAGAAACAGAAGGTGTTTGTTGCTCACCATGCCGTTTTCTTAGAAACGGAGTTTCTTGCAAAAGAAATTAGTGGGAGCACAGTAGAGTTGGAAGAAATTCAGCGACCACAGACTGAAACTTAAGATTTGACAGAACCTCAGGATTCAATAACCCCAGACGAACCTCAGCCACTCCGGAGATCTGGTAGGATTTTCATCCGCCCTAGAGATACTACGGTTTTCTGATAGATGGGCATCGAGAGGATTGCATCTTGGAAGAAGATGACCCTACCAGTTTTAGGCAGGCTATTGTCAGTAGGGACTCTGATAAATGGCTGGATGCTATGCAATCCGAAATGGAGTCCATGTACACCAATAAAGTGTGGACCTTGGATATTGCTCCACCTGGGGTAAAACCCGTTGGATGCAAATGGATCAACAAAAGAAAACTTGGTGTAGATGGGTAAGTGGAAACCTATAAGGCTAGACTCGTTGCAAAAGGTTTTCGACAAAGACCTGGTGTGGACTATGACGAAACTTTTTCTCCAGTGGCTATGCTCAAATCCATTCGGATCCTACTTGCCATTGCTGCGTTCCATGACTATGAAATCTGGCAGATGGACGTAAAAACGGCTTTTCTAAATGGCAGTTTGGAAGAGTGTGTTTACATGGATCAGCCAGAAGGTTTTGTAGACTGTGCGAGCAGCGGGAAGGTGTGCAAGTTGCTTAAGTCCATTTATGGATTAAAACAGGCATCAAGGAGATGGAACATCTGTTTTGATGAGATAATCAAGGAATTTGATTTCATTAAGAACGAAGATGAACCTTGTGTCTATAAGAAGATTGTAGGACGAACTGTCGTGTTCCTAGTTTTGTACGTGGACGACATTCTTTTGATAGGAAATGACATTCCTATGCTACAATCGGTCAAGCTATTCTTGTCACAACGGTTCTCCATGAAGGACCTGGGTGATGCCTCGTACGTTCTGGGGATCAAGATCTACAGAGATAGATCCAAGAGATTACTGGGACTTTCGCAGTTCAGGTACATAGAGACCATACTAAATAGATTTAGTATGGAAGATTCCAAGTGCGGTAATATTCCCGCATTGCACGGAATCACCCTCTCTAAGAAGATGTCTCCTAAGACTGACGAGGAGAGGGTTCGTATGAGCAATATACCCTACGCTTTGGCGGTAGGATCTATAATGTATGTGATGCTATGTACTAGACCAGATGTAGCTTACGCGCTGAGCGTGGTGAGCCGATATCAGTCAGACCCAGGTGAGAACCACTGGACGGCAGTGAAGAACATTCTCAAGTACCCGAGAAGGACTAAGGAGATGTTCCTGGTTTACGGTAATGGAGACCTCAGTGTCGAGTCCTTTACCGATTCAAGCTTCCAGAGTGACAAAGATAACAGCAAGTCTGTCTCGGGTTTTGTGTTTACCCTCAACGGAGGGGCGGTGTGTTGGAGGAGTTCCAAACAGGATACCGTCGCAGACTCGACGATGGAGGTTGAATACATTGCTGCAAGCGATGCTGCAAAAGAGACGGCCTGGATGAAGAAGTTCATTGGTGAACTTCAGGTGGTTTCGTCCATTGTTGACCCAATACCTTTGTATTGCGATAACAATGGGGCTATAGCTTTAGTAAAGGAACCAAGGTCCCATCAGAAATCCAGACACATCTTAAGGCGGTATCACCTGATCAGGGAGATCATTGATCGCCAGGAGATCGAGGTACGGAGAGTGGACACAAAAGACAACACGGCGGATCCATTCACAAAGGCCCTCCTTCAAATACAGTTCGAGCGACTTTTTAATCTATTGGGTATGCGGTACACCAATTACTGGCCTTTAGTGCAAGTGGGAGATTGTTGGATATGTATGCCCTAGAGGCCATTATTGTATAGTACTAGTTTGTATAATACATTTTGGAAGCTTGGGATATATACACGGATTTTACAACAGTCTTGCTCGATATAGTAGTATGCTACTTGGTTTGTTTCTATCTTAATATGTGTATATGTTTCTTTTAACATATCGCTAATACATATTGATGGAGCCTATAGGATCTTTGCTTGACTACCGGCGTTGTGATGGCAATCACACTAGTGGGGGTTGGGTACTCTATAAGCACATCCTTATTTTGGTCCTTAGTCATAGGATTATCGAGACAGGGCATCGATACTCCAGAGTAGACTGGTGCATACGCTTTTCGTCCCAGCAAAGGAGATGGTCTGTCCCATAGCCATCAGTACGTCGTACTGGAGATAGTATGCAGGTGCTCATTAGGTTACGAGTACACTGGACATGACTCGTCGGGAACTGTTGGTTGGTATTATACCTATCGTCAGTTAACAATTCCCAGGTGATATGAGTACAGCTTAGTCCGTTGACTTGACACTGTCACTTCGCCTCGAGTGTGTTCCCACTGTATTTAGATTACTACCCTACCATGGCTCTAATGAGTCGTGCAAACAGGTAGTAGTTGGGTGCAGTCCCGAAGCACTTGGAGGCAGTGACGGTTAGACAAGATTCGTCTCTCCCGGTATTGGGAGTTGATATCGCTCTGTGTCTAGGAGAGCCATTACACATAGTCGTCCCTGGCCACGGAAAGCAAAAATTACTGGTAGTGTTTCCAGTAGTTTCTCAGGGTGTTCTGGATTACACTCCGACACGACTTGTACCGCTATTAGGGGACTGACGTTTACCGCCCCTAGGCCCACCATGCGATACTCTCAGACGAACAGACCGGACTGTATGGAGATTGTCACATTCAGGCTCAGTAGGAGTTCGGATGGGTTCACCTCGTCGGTCTTCTTATCGGCATCTACCTGGGGACCGTTACATACAGCTAGTACCGCTTGTGGCCTATTGTTAAACCCACTGCCTGCGTAGTGTCGAGTCTTTAGAGTCCCACACAGAGAGGTGTTCGCCTTTGGGCAAAACAGAGTAAAGGTCGCATGGTTTTGCGACGGGGTTCGTTCACATCCGTGCACTTGTGCACGTTTGTTTTCCGGATAGTTATTACTTGCGGGCTTTGGTTTAAGCCAGATCCTAGTGTTTGTTTTTAGGATTGGTTTTGTCTCATTGTATTTGTGTTCCTCGGAACACGGATGCGGGTGTGTATGCACGGTTGACAGAGGCAGAGGAATCTCATTAGGGTTTTTGACAGTTGACTTTTTCTTAACCCTAATGAGAATGAGAAATATGATTAATGATATTAATTAAGGATAGTTGTGCCATGGTTAGGTTGACGTTTTGACTTTTGTTGATCTTTTGACTTTGGTTGACCGGTTGACTTTTGTTGACCTTTTGACCATCATCATTTCATTTGCAAGATGCTTCTTGTTTCTTGCAAAATGCATTTAATGTTGAAATGATAATGGTCATTCAAAACTAACCATCACATTTTCCTTAATTGTTATTATTATTATTATTATTATTATTATTATTATTATTATTATTATTATTATTATTCTCATATGAGAGCATGGTTGTATTATTCTTCTCATTCTCACTTGAGCTTTCTCTCTCATGGTTTGCTCCCCCTCTTCCTCTCTCAAAGCTTTAATCTTTCATGTGTTGAAAATCAAAAGCTCTTGAGACTAAACCACCACAATACTTTTCTACTCACTCTAGGGTTCTTAGTCTAGCAAGCCAAGCACTGTAGTTACCTCTAGGTTGAGGTAGGAGCTCAAAGTAGAGGCCTTCGGGTGGATCTTTCTTCGGAAAAGAGGTGACGATAAGGAGGAGCCGTCTACACCACTCCAAGGAGAAAGCAAGAAGGAGGACCACAACAAGAAGAGAAAGAGTTCAAGATCTAGGTATAACCACTCAACATAGTAGCTAGAACTTGTTGTTTGTATGTTAGTTTTGTTTAGCAAAGATCCTTCATGGTTGGTCCATGTCACCTTGTGAGAAAATTTTGATTTTTACCTATTCCGCCTCACCGAAAGAACCGGGGTGGGTAACGTGGACCTAACATAAATATGATGATGTATATAAATCAGATATGTATATATATATATTAGCGTCCCATTCCACTAATATATATATATATATATATATATATATATATATATATATATAACAGCGTCCTATTCCACAGTTATATATATATATATATGCATATATAACAGCGTTCCATTCCACTGTTATATATACTTCGGAGTAAAAATATCTTGAAAACAAGTGTCTAGCATCGACACATAAATATTCATATCCACACGTTCCTCGAATCGTAAGTGTCCGGCATCGACTGCCGTGATCCACGTATCGGTCTTTCTCATATTCATACGTTCCTTAAATCGTAAGTGTCCGGTATCGACACCCGTGATCCACGTATCGGTATATACGTTCCTCAAATCGTAAGTGTCCGGTATCGACACCCGTGATCCACGTATCGGTTTAAAACAAATCTCTGAGTGGATGCATCCAAATATTAAGTAAAGAATAAGAAATACTTGCATAATTTCATGAAACCACCACGGTACTCAAATCCAGAAAACATCATGAAAAAATCCATATCTCAATGCGAAAATCCATGAATATAATATATGCAACATAAAACTGTAATGTGAGCATATAAAGGAAAAGCTGCTATTTAACTGCAACAAGTTAATATATAAATCATGTGGTTCCTAATTTCTCCAAGTCCAATATAACATGAAATAAAGGTGAACATGTAGCTATAGCCAGATATATGTGTAAACATGAAGGTATAATAAGGTATATGTATCTACCTATCAGTAATGATGTAATATACCCTCCAGGTATAAGTGTAAGTATGTATGCAAGGTATACATGTAACTATGTCATTATGTGTGTATGTATCTATCGCTAATGGTATAATACCCTATATATATAAAGGTATCTAGCATGTAAGCATGTCAAGGCATATGTGTAAGAATGTAGGTATACATGTATGCTATATGTCATATCCATAAAGGAATATGAATGTCACGACCCGCAGGGTACGGAACGTGACTGGCACTTAAGTTTACGAAACGTCTAAAGACGTCCGTAAAATAAGTAAGTCAAAGCCCAGAAAACAAAACCAATTAAGCAAAAGAGTGAAGAAAACCCAAACATTTGAAAGCAAGTTTATCAAATAAGTCATGTAAAACACTTTTTAAAAACAATACCAATTTTTCCGAAAATTTCGGCAGAGTCTCCTTTGTAAATACTGGCCCCCAAAATGGGTACAACAAAAATATGCATGAATCCAACAAAATAGGGCATCCCCAAGCGGGAGCTAGCTCTTCGCCACCAGGCGGTCACAAATCCCACGCAATATAAAATGACAACAAGCAAATAATCATAATGAAGCATAAGAAAACATCATGTCGACTCAAGTGAGTTCGACTCCAAAATACAGCATAAAAGTCCCCAAACCTAACAGTCTCATTTCTAGGTCAATATACAATAATACTGGTAGAAACAGTAGATGGAGTACACTAGATACAAAGAATATACAAGGTGGTACAAAAATAATAACATAACCCACCTATGAGCAAATCTCGAGCTCAGGCAAAAGGGGCAAAAGAACAAGTGCGCCCGCCGCTACTGAACTGACGGAGCGGACCTGCAAAAGACTGTGGCACAACGGGGGTGAGTTGCCAACTCGTGAGTAATAAATAACATCTACAAAGGCTATCGTATGCATGCATACAAGCATCCTAGCATCTAAAATACAGGTATGACGGGATGCACTAGCAGGTGTGTATGCAACATCAGTGTACTAATATGTATGCAACATGAATATCTGAGGTCTCAATGGGTATATATAAGAAACATTTATCTCTTTTTGTTTTTGAAACTTTTTTTAGAATGCCAGCATAATACTCAAAGAATCGACGAGAACCGGTGTCCAGCAACGACACCCAAAAGCTGTCTCAAATCTCATAAATGTATGTCTGGCCTCAGCCGTCCGGCCGACCCATCTCAAATATCAATATCTCATCATCTAGCGGCCACGGTCGGTATCCTGTGGATATCCGCCGTCCCAAACAGTCACCGGTAGGTAATCCGTCCCCTGCCAGGCTCAACGTCAACACCACATTCCTCTTGCCCCGGGGTACCTTACCGGGCCCACCATGTACCCGTGCCGGTTCCTCCACTCCTCGACACGGATTTCCAAATCCACAGCAAACTCATGGTGGACGACACTTACATCACTAGAAAACCGCAATTTACATATTTTAAAAATATAATAAGTTTAGAAATTTTGCGGCTTTCCCCCTGAAATCCAGCAATATCATAAAATCTCAAGAAATCCTCATAAGTGCATATATCAATGATAATGAATGCATATGGTATCAATAATCAAGTTTCGATGTGTGATTAATGTATTAAGCATGAACAATTAATATGATGAAGTACATGCACATGAATAGCAATACTACGGTTTCATTTTTAAGGAATTAAAGGCAATAGCAAAAGTTTAAGTATCAATTAGTAACAGGTTTAAATTTAAAGGTTATCTAGTGTGGTGGCATGGCAATTACCAGGGTGTGTGTGTAAGCATGAATAGTGCTCGTGCTGCATATAAAAACCCTGGCAATGGTGCAGGTGTCCTATAAAATGGTTTCGTATAGGTATGTCAATATCATGCATGGATGCAGCAAATAGTCAAATAAGTATTTCACCCCTAATTACTAACATCACTAAGGGTCTTGTAAGTTACTAAAACTATCGGGCGGCTTGCGCCATCCAACGATAGTCCCCCGTAGATATTACATCTACTCACCGGAATCCCTGGCTAGCTGTGTCCAATCACCGCTTTCCCCTTTCGCGCCGCGTCTGACGTCTCCGCGACCGAACCTGGAATTAACATCAATACCAAACATAAGGTTATATATCAAGAACGACGCAAAACCCAAACGAAACTACTAAAGTTCGCTAGCTAGGTACAACGTGCACAAAGTGCGCGGAACACACGCGAAAATCGCAAAAACTGCCAAAAAACGCCGATTTGGTCTCCCGGCAAAACTAAAACCCGACTACCCAAAAATCCGCACTCACGCATCCTAAAAGTCGTAGGACAAGCCATTACAATCATCAAGATATCAAAAATAATTCATCACATAATTTTATAACAAAACTAGTAAGCATTTGCATTCCAAAATCGGTGCAAAAATCGCCGATTTGCGACAAAACGACTACAATCTAGCATAATCACCCAAGTCACACCATTAGATAACCACTACACAAAATTTCAACACATTAAGCATGCTCCAAAACCTAAATTCCACAACCAACCCTTTCTTGATTTTTCTCAAAAGCAATTGCAAATCAAAATCCATACTAGAAAAACTTAACTAACACTAATTTCAAGCCCAATTAGCAAGTTAACCTTCTAGATAAGGTTAGCAAAACAACTAGATAATAAATTAGATTTAATCAACTAAATAATGGTTTCTAAACCTTAAATCAACTCATTTATCATGCTTCACAACTCATTTCCATACATAAACCCTCTCTTGAAAATCCTAAAACAACAATTTACAACCAAATCACACTTCTAAAATTAACTAAATTAGCATAATTTGAAGACTACATAAACAAGGTAATCATATAGATTAGTTAGGTAACAACTAGATTAACTACAAAACAATTTAATTAACCATCATGGTTTCAAAACCCTAGTTTAATACAACTATTCTTTTATAAACTAGATTAGGAATTAGTTAAACTTTTAACACTAAAACATACAATTAAAGGATTTTAGCAAAAAAAGAAAGTAACTTGATGGAAATTATACCTCAATTGAGATCTAGCAAGAAAAATTTTTCTCCAAATGATGGCCTCAAGCATCAAGATCCAAGCTAGGGAGGTGAAGGAAAAGAAGGATGAAGGATGGTTTTAATTTGCAAGCTTTAATTTGCAATTTTGATGTGGTTTTTTGAAGAAATTTGAAGAAAATGAAAAGAAAAGAGATGAAGAAGAGGGGTGTGCAGGTTTCGGCCAGAGGGAGGTGAGGGGAGGGGAGTGGGTGAGTGGGGAAAGTCAATGGTCAAGTCTACAAAAGTCAATACACCATACCTTATCAATTATAATTAAAATAAATCAAAAAACCCACTATTTCAACTCAAGAAAGCAAACAAGGAAGTGAGGCCAGAAATTTCTGGACTTGCACAAGGTGGGGCTGTCCTAGGGCTGAGGAAAAAGAGAGAGGGGTTTTACAAAAGAAATTTTATGCAAAAAGGCCCCCTACAAGTCAAAAATTGCAAGTTTTAGCTCAAAATTCAATAAATTCGTTTCATATCATAAAAATTTGTTAATAACAAAATAAATTACTAAAAATTTATGTTACCACTAGATTTTAATTATCATAATTTTAGAGATTAAAATTAGCCCGGAAAAATTTGTATTTATCGCTAATTTAATGTATTTTCTTACCGGCTTAAAATAATATTAAAAAATTGAAAAATTAGGGAAAATTTTTAAACTACCAGAATTTCATAATTAACTCATTAGCTACTAAAAACAAGCAATTACCTATCCATTTTAGGTATAATTAGCCATAAACTGCAAAATAACAAGAAAGACGGTTTTCGGAAAAATACCGAATTTTCACCGAATTTCAGGAAAACACCAAAACGACTTTTCAAGACGCTACAATGAATCAATGTCACAATGTCTCTAACCAAACAATATCATATCTATATGTGTGTTGCGCGTGTCATGGCAATTATTGACGGTGTGTGTGGCATACAATCAGTGCTCGTGCAACATGAGCCGTCAATAATAGTGCAGTGTCCTAAGGGTACAAGTCCAAGCACAACTAGTAACTAAGCGATAAGGTGTATGCGCAACTCTATATATATGAAATAGAATATGCGACAATATTATAACATCTCTAGCCCAGACACATAACGCCATGCGGGCGATTCCCCTGTAGATGTTAAATCTACTCACCAACGCTCCTGGCTAAGTAAAACGAACCACCTGTTTTCCTTGCTTCGCAGCGTCCGAAGTCCCCGCCTGCGAACCTAAAATATAACACAATAAAGCATGTATATATTATCAATCGACCAATAACATGTACCAACTACGTTTGACCGACGCACCAACTCAAAACATACTCTCAAGTGTTTGTCAAGTGGCTAACGCGCGTAGCAACACTACGAAACCAACTCAAGAGCAAAAGCTACACAAAGACACGAACGACATCGGCACAACTCTAGCTAGGAACGCAAAGCGACACAACTATCAAGCCTAAACCCTGATCGTACCGATCGCGCATTCACAACACAAGATATAGCGTGTAATCAATATAATTAATGTCGCAACGTCAAAAGAAACACACGCCTAAAATTTACCGAAACCTAGTAAGCAATATATATCATTTTTGCACCAAACTACAACTTTTTACCAAACTAGAATTTTACAAACATCACCAAATAGTAAGGTTAAACCATTTAAACCTTTACTATAATTTTAAATCTCACTAATTAGGATTTCTAAAAGTTTAGTTTTCAAATTAGCTTAATTAACCAATTAGGAAAATATCATTTAATAAATTAGGAAGTTGGTTTAGTTTTCATTTGTCTAAAATTATTAACTAAGTATTTCACTAATCAAAACCCAAATTTAATTAACAAAACCCTTACTAGAAAATCTAAATATGAAATTAAAATCTTAATTTAAACATCTAAATATGCTAATTAAAGTATTAACACCACATAAAGAAATTAGGGTTTGGATTTATTCCTTCAAGGAAAGACAACTTGAAACTAGAAAAACCAAAGACTAGCCTCCAAAAATCCTCACTTGAATGAAGAACAAAGCTTGTTTTGGGTTAAGGAATGAAGGAAAATGATTATATTTGAGTTTGTATGAATTTATTTGGATTTTTGATGATTTTTATTTGAATTATAAGTGAAGAATGAAGCAAAAGGGAAGAGAGGGCAGCAAAGAGATCATGTGGCCGGCCAAGGGAAGAATGGGGGGAATTTTTGTGAAGCGTGTGGAATTTTCTACCAAAAATCACTAATTAATGCAAATAAATGCAAATGCCACCTTTTCTTTTCTTTTCTTAAAAAAACAATAAAACCATAAATATGTAGATATTTTTGGTGAGAAGGTTGAAAACATAATCTAGTGATTAACTTTGCATAAAACCACATTAGTAGTAATTAACCTAAACCAAAAAGTAATTACCACTAATAAAGTGCACAAATAAAGCATTAAAATAATATTTTAATTAGGAAAAAATTCTATGTGAACCAAAACTTCCCATTGACCCCCAAAATCCGCGCACTAGCTTTATTCTAGCTAAACTAGGTGCCGACAAGTCTATACAGAAGTTTGATCACAATCGGGTTAAAACGGAATACACCGACTATTTTACCCTAAAAACGGAAAATTTGCAAAACGATTTCTAAAACGTTACAATCTTTCCTTTTTAATGAAATTCAGTCCCCGAATTTAAAATTCTCACTAAGCGTACCTTCAAAGAGATGAGTACAAAAACTCCCAAATCTCATTCGCAGCCTCCCAAGTGATCACCTCACTATACGGCTATGCTAAGAAAACCCTCCACAGATGGCAAGACTCTTGACCGAAGTTTCTCCACCTGCCGATCCACTAACACTATCGGCTGCTGGTGAACGAAAAGATCGCGTCCAAGCTAAATGTCTGATGCTAAATCATGTGGGAAAGGTCATGAAGGTAATTGCAAAGTATCGACACAAGGAATACGGGGTGAAAAATCAAAAAATCTGGGTGGAAGTGCCAAATTATAGGCAACGGAACTAACTCGCTCGAGGATCTCAAAGGACCAACAATCTGGGATAAGATTCCCAGAACTCAACACGTCATTCATCGAAAAATCCGTAGGAATACATGATCTCCCACTTTGAACTCAAGTCTGCGACCACCACGGTCGTCATAAGACTCCTGTCTGCACCGGGCTGCTTTCTTCTAGACTTGAACCAACTGGATCATCTGCGAAGTCTCTAGACTAGCCGGGGTCCAAAAATCCTACTTACGCAGAGTCAGAAAAACAGAATGGCGATCGACACGACCTAACAACTAAACCTAAAGGTTGCCAATTGGAGTGCCTCCTGATAATAGCTATCGAAGGAGAACCCTAACAATGGCAAGTGACGATCCCAACTGCCAACAACAATTAGTACGTACGTACAATCATATCCTCCAGAGTCTGTATAGCCCGCTCTCACAAACCCTCATCCTTCCGATGGAAAAGCGGAGCTAAAGCTCATCCAGTACCCAAGGCTTCCTGAAACATCTGCTTAAGATGGAAAGCGAACAGGGTGCCTCTATTGGATACAACGCATGAAGGAACTCCGTGCAAACGCACAACTTAACAAAGAACAACTGAGCAAACTAAGCATAACCGGACAAAAAATACCCAAATGGAGTCACACCCTGTCTAAACCTGGGTAGACGCCACAACGAATATACATAGAGATCTTGTCCCATTCCCACTCTGGAACGGTTAAATGGTGCAACTCTCCAGCCGGTTTCAAGTGCTCAACCTTAGCTCACAATAAGACGAACACCTTGAAACGAAATCCGAAACTTCAGACTTCATCCCTGCCCACCCGTAACTATCTCACAAGTCACGTCACATATTAGTGGACTAGAATGAACACAGAAAGCCGACTGATGTGCCTACTCTAGGATTTCGCGTCTCTATCCATCAGTAGTAGGTACACACAAACGCGTCCCTAAACGTAGCACACCCTGGTCACAAATCAAGGACTCCGAATTTTTACCCAGCCGAGTATGTTCAAGAATCTCTGATGAATAAGCATCGGCGGGCTGTGCCTCGCGAAAGCGATTAAGGAAAAGTGGTCGGGCACGGACATGAGCAAGCTGTCCCCTCAGTAGAGGCGAACATTAAGCTGTACTCAACGATCACACAAGAACTGTAAATCTGCAGAAGACTGTCTCAACACTTAAAACCCGCTGCAGGAAGATGTACATTAAGCTCTGGTGGTCCGTAAAGATCTGACATGACTCTCCAAATAAGTAGTGTCCCAAATCTTCAACACACGACCACCGCGGCCATCTCCAAATCATGAGTAGGATATCCTGCTCGTACTTCCTCTAACTGTCGGGAAGCATGAACGATAAGTCTAAAATGCCACATCAGTGCAAAATTGAGCCCCACTCGTGAAACATCACAGTAAAACAACAAAGTCGCCCGAACTAGAAAGCAAAGAAAGAACTGGTGCAGTTGTCAACCGAGTCTTCAACTTACGAAAACTCCGCACGCATGCCATAGTCCAAAGAAAAAGAACTTCCTTTCTGGTTAGTCTAGTCAATGGTGCAGCGATACACTAGCAATCCTGCATGAAACGGCGGTAAAAACCTGCTAAGCCCAAATATTTGCGGACCTCCGTCCCGTACACAAATCTGGGCCAAAGCTGTACGGCCTCGATCTTCCTCGGGACCATACGAAAACCGTCTCCTGTAACTACAAGACCTAGGAGTCAACACAATCAAGCCTGAAGGAACACTCCGAGAATTTAGCAAACAGCTGGTGCTCTCCGAATAACTGCAAAACAAATCCTCAAGTGCTACTCACGTTCCTTACAACACATTGGAATAGACTAGAATGTCATCAATGACACAACAATAAACTTGTCGAGGAACGGCCTGAAGAAATCTGGTTCATCACATCCACGAATGCTGCTAGGGCATTGGTGAGTCTAACGACACCACCAAAACACATACTGCCCGTAGCACGCACAAAAGTAGTCTTCGGAATGTCATCACTCCGAACCCGCAACAATGATGACCTGATCCCAAACAACTTAGAAAAATGTCTCGCACTCTGGAGCTGATCAAGAAATCGTTAATGCGAGGTAAAGGATACCTATTCGCACCGTAAGCCGGTTCAATTGACGATCAATCAATACACAACCTCAAACTGCTGTCTTCCTCCTTGATGAACAGAATAGGAGCTCCCCAAAGGGAAACACTCAGAAGCACAAGCCCCCCAACAAACAACTCTGCAGCTGATCCTTAAGCTCCCTAAGCTTCGCCGGCTCATCTGGAACAACGTCGAAAAACTCTCGCACAATAGGAACCCGGTCTAACAATCTACTGCGACTCCGGTATCATGAATGAAAGCCAAGAATCCTCGACATCCTCTCCTCAAAAGCTGACTAGCGAAAAAGGCTGAATTCAAGCTGTGAGAGGCGGCACCACTGTCCCCTGCACAACAAGGACTGGCTCGCCGGGAAAACAAAACCTGACTGTTTTCTCGCGGCAGCCCACAGACGCCTAGCACGTAGCTAACCAGTCCGTGCCCAGGAGAACGTCAAATCCAACATCTCTAGAAGGATCAAAAAGACGGACGAATCTCTATCTCCTATCCGATTGGCACACGACTGAAATACATGTCGCGCAACAAAAGAATCGCTGACAGAAATTAACACCACAAAAGGCTGATCTAGCTAACAGACTCTCCGCTTCCCAAGCCTCCGCTACTCCCGTGACGTGCATGAAACCTATCACGGCGACTGAACCTCTGTCCCTGGGCTGGTACACCTATACGAGCCCTCCTCTGTCCTCAAACTCCCAAAGTCTCGGAAAGACGCTCCTCGTCAAATAGGGATGCGTCCACTAGTGCTGTGTAAGTAACACATGCAGTGCTGATCGCAAGGAATAACTGGAAAACAGGGGTGGCAACCTCCTGTCGCCGCGCTCTACTGGCCTCAACCAAAGACCTCATCGTATGGCGCAAGTCCTGCATCTCTGCCTCAAGCCTAGCGATATGATCCATCGAAGGCGGATCCATCTGCTCCTATACAACGAGCATGCCATTCTGGTCAGTCCTCGTCCCACACGAGTCAACTCTGACCTCGGCCCTCGCTGCATCACTCTGAGTCCCCATAGTCATTGACGGCAAAGGCTATAAATGGAAAAGGATTCGATATGAACACGAAAATCGAATCACAAGGATATGTATCATCAAGGAAGGAATTTCAAGCAATTTGTACTTAGGTCACTTTAGGCGGAGTACCGTGATCATGAGTATGCCGCGGACATACACACACAACGTTACTCTGCTTAAGATACCTATTCCATCATACCAAGGTCATCCTACACTCCGAAAGGTAAAACCTAGCGCTCTGATACCAACTTTGTCACGACCCGAAATTGGCACGTAACGGCCCTTAAACTACGCAACGTCTACAGGCGTAACGCAATTTAAGTAAGCCGAAAACCCAGCAATCTAAACCATCAAGAGTAGTAAGTGATAATAGCATTTTCAAAACTTTTGAAATCTCAAACCAAATTCTTTAAAGTCCAACCTTATTTTCTTAAAAATTTTGGCAGCACCTCCTTTGTAAAAACTAACCCCAAAAATGGGTACAACATAAATATAAGTAAAGCATCACCAACGGGAGCAAATCCACGCCTAACGGCGGAAAACAACCGCCACAACAGATATACGACGCTGTAGCGAAGAAATAAAAGATGATAGAAGTAAAACTGCATAAAAGACCTCCAAGTCACAAAATAATATACAATATTGTCTTCACATCAAGTCTCTAAGTCATACAAAATAATGGTAGATAGAGAGTACATGATACAACGAATATAAAATAAACATGAATGGATAACCATAAACCCACCTAAAGCAAAACTGCATACTGTGAGCCGAAGCGGTACCCGCAGCAAAAGATGATAAAATAAATGAATAGCCTGCCTCGACTACTTTGGGGATACAACATACAAAACCCTGTGGCACAACGGGGGTGAGTTGCTAACTCGTGAATAGTAAATAACATATGCAGGTAATTGCAAGTATGCACGTACTGCGCGAATCTAACATATGCAAGCTAATAGCAATAAATGGTCATATGAATGCAATAGTCATGAAAGATACTTTAGCAGGTACATCTAATACATGACCCAATAATATGACAATCTGTATGAAACAATCATGTAAGGTAGTCTATCAGGTACAACTAATACGTGAAGCGATGATATGACAATATATATATGCAACAGTCATAAAAGATACCCTATCAGGTACTACAAATATATGAAGCAGTGCATAAACAATAAATGTGGAGTATGGAATGAAACATGTCATTTCCACGGAATCCTGATATCGTGGTAGGGCCAAAGTCCATCAAGACAATCCAAATCCCAATTTCCTCAAATCAGCCCCCAAATTACCTCTCATATCATATAAGTCTCATAAATCCTGAATGTACAATATCAAGTAAATCTCATATATCCTGAATGTACAAAATCAAGTGAATCTCATATATCCTAAATCCAATATCAAGTAATTCCCATATATCCTGAATCCAATATCAAGTGAATCTCATATATCCTGAATCCAATATCAAGTAATTCTCGTATATCCTGAATCCAATATCAAGTGAATCTCATATATCCTAAGTATATTTGCCTGAATAAATATGATGATGTATATAAATTAGATATGTATACATATATATTAGCGTCACATTCCACTATATATATATATAAATATATATATATATATAACAGCGTCCCATTCCACTGTTATATATATATATATGCATATATTACAGCGTCCCATTCCACTGTTATATATACTTAGGACTAAAAATATCATGAAAATAAGTGTCTAGCATCGACACATAAATACTCATAACCATACGTTCCTCGAATCGTAAGTGTCTGGAATCGACACCCGTGATCCACGTATCGGTCTTTCTCATATTCATACGTTCTTCGAATCGTAAGTGTCCGGTATCGACACTCGTGATCCACGTATCGGTATATACGTTCCTCGAATCGTAAGTGTCCGATATCGACACCCGTGATCCACGTATCGGTTTAAAACAAATCTCTGAGTGGATGCATCCAAATATCAAGTAAAGAATAAGAAATACTTGCATAATTTCATGAAACCACCACGGTCCTCAAATCCAGAAAACATCATGAAAATATCCATATCTCAATGCGAAAATCCAAGAATATAATATATGCAACATAAAACTGTAATGTGAGCATATAAAGGAAAAGCCGCTATTTAACTGCAACAAGTTAATATATAAATCTTGTGGTTCCTAATTTCTCCAAGTCCAATATAACATCAAATAAAGGTGAACATGTTACTATATCCAGATATATGTATAAACATGAAGGTATAGTAAGGTATATGTATCGACCTATCAGTAATGATGTAATATACCCTCTAGGTATAAGTGTATGTATGTATGCAAGGTATACATGTAACTATGTCATTATGTGTGTAGGTACCTATCGCTAATGGTACAATACCATATAGATATACAGGTATCTAGCATGTAAGAATGTCAAGGCATATGTGTAAGCATGTAGGTATTCAGTTATGCTATATGTCATATACAAAAAGAAATATGAATCAATGTCACAATGTCTCTAACCAAACAATATCATATCTATATGTGTGTTGCGCGTGTCATGGCAATTATTGACGGTGTGTATGGCATACAATCAGTGCTCATGCAACATGAGCCGTCAATAATAGTGCAGTTTCCTAATGGTACAAGTCCAAGCACAACTAGTAACTAAGCAATAATGTGTATGCGCACCTCTATATATATGAAATAGAATATGCGACAATATTATAACATCTCTAGCCCAGACGCATAACGCCATGCGGGCGATTCCCCTCTAGATGTTAAATCTACTTACCAACGCTCCTGGCTAAGTAAAGCCAAGCACCTGTTTTCCTTTCTTCGCAGCATCCGAAGTCCCCGCCTATGAACCTAAAACATAACACAATAAAGAAAGTATATATTAGCAATCGACCAATAACATGTACCAACTATGTTTGACCGACGCACCAACTTCAAACATACTCTCAAGTGTTCGTCAAGTGGCTAACGTGCGTAGCGACACTACGAAACGAACTCAAGAGCAAAAGCTACACAAAGATACGAACGACATCGGCACGACCCTAGCTAGGAATGCAAAGCGACACAACTACCAAGCCTAGACCCTGATCGTACCGATCGCGCATTCACAACATAAGATATAGCATGGAATCAATATAATTAACGTCGCAACATCAAAACAAACCCACACCTAAAATTTACCGAAACCTAGTAAGCAATATATATCATTTTAGCACCAAGCTACAACTTTTTACCAAACTAGAATTTTACAAACATCACAAAATTGCAAGGTTAGACCATTTAAACCTTTACTGTAATTTTAAATCTCACTAATTAGGATTTGTAAAAGTTTAGTTTGCTAATTAGCTTAATTAACCAATTACGAAAATATTATTTAACAAATTAGCAATTTGGTTTTGTTTTCATTTTTCTAAAATTATCAACTAACCATTTCACTAATCAAAACCCTAATTTAATTAACAAAACCCTTACTGGAAAATCTAAATATGAAATTAAAAGCTTAATTTAAACATCTATATAAGCTAATTAAAGTATGAACACCACATAAAGAGATTAGGGTTTGGATTTATACCTTCAAAGAAACACAACTTGAAACCAGAAAAACCAAAGATTAGCCTCCAAAAATCCTCACTTGAATGAAGAACAAAGCTTGTTTTGGGTTAAGGAATGAAGGGAAATGATTATATTTGAGTTTGTATGAATTTATTTTGATTTTTGATGATTTTTATTTGAATTAGAATTGAAGAATGAAGCAAAAGGGAAGAGAGGGCGGCAAAGAGATCTTGTGGCCGCCCAAGGGAAGAATGGGGGGAATTTTAGTGAAGTGTGTGAAATTTTCTAGCAAAAAACACTAATTAATGCTAATAAATGCAAATGCCACCTTTTCTTTTCTTTTCTTTTCTTTACAAAAAACAATAAAACTACAAATATCTAAATATTTTTGGTGAGAAGGTTAAAAACATAATCTAGTAATTAACTTAGCATAAAACCACATTAGTAGTAATAACCCAAACCAAAAAGTAATTACCACTAATAAAGTGCACAAATAAAACATTAAAATAATATTTTAATTAGGGAAAAATTCTATGTAAACCAAAACTTTCTATTGACCCCCAGTGTCCGCGCACTAGCTTTATTCTAGCTAAAGTAGTTGCCGACAAGTCTATACAGAAGTTTGATCACAATCGGGTTAAAACGGAAATCACCGACTTTTTTACCCTAAAAACGGAAAATTTGCAAAACGATTTCTAAAACGTTACAGCGTACCAGACGCATGTGATTATTGTATACACCTTTTGAGACTGATTTTGCTTTTGAGCACTTTGTTTTCATGTTGGGCACTATGTTGTGTAGTAACCAAACAAGAGGACAGTACCTGGGTACTTTGCATGCATTAAAAGGTTAACAAAAGGTTTTCCAAAAGGAGCTATAGTCTCGCTATTTCCGACGTGTCCGTGAGCGACACGAATGTTTTTTTGAAGGAAAACCTTTTGGGATATTTTAAAATGGACGGGACGTATATCTGAGTAAAACATATACGAAACTATAATTATTATTTTACAAATGAGCGTCCGTCACTTATGCCGTGAGTTACGTATCACGCGGTGATTCAGAAAGATTTTGCATGTATTTTATTCAGATTTTGGATTTTTTTCAAGGATGCGTACTATAAACGTATTATAGTATTTGACTAGTGTACATTGGATTTCTGTAGTGGACTTAGAGATCTGTATCTCCATTATAACTCCGATGATATGCGTGCTGAATGAATGTTTTCCGGTGTGTTGTAGAAAATGTATAGAAATCACAACCAAAAATATTTTGACCGCAATCAATAACGGTGTCGATTGTAGCGTATTAGCGAGTGCGTATCGTCCACAGGGAAAGTGTAATCTGTTCGTAATTCGAATTAGATGAATTGAAAATTAAAGAAAAGAGAAAAGACAATTAAATTCTAGATTTATAAAATTGAAGTTCAAGAATTATCTAGATCTAAATCTAAAATCAAGAAATCATTTGAAAATCAAGAATTAAGAATTGATGATATCCAATCCAAATAATCAAGAATCGAAGTGAGGCTTGCAGGAATCGATCGAATCTATAGACGTGATGAAATCTATTGATTACGTATTCTTATCCATCGATGAATTGATACTAGATCGATGATGATCAATGAGAATTAGGGATTTCTTGCGGAAACTAAACTTTCATCTTCTATCCCTTGTCCTTTCGTTGATTTCATTCACATTCTAGCCTCTAGTAAATTCAAGAATCGATCGTGGATCCCTAATTTCGAGCGAACACAATCAAGAAAGTATCGTATCGAAACTAGGTCGTCGATTCTTCAATTAACTAAGGTTTACAAAACTCATAGGACTTAAGAATCGTTTCAAGATTTGTAACATCATCATCTATTGATTCTCTCGACTCCTTCACGAGCGGAGTTTTACTCAAACATCAAAATAAGAAACACAATCAAGAATTGAGATCGAATCATGATGCAAGAATGTAAAGAAAGCAAGATAAAAGAATTTCACCTTTATTTATCAACAATTTCGTTACAATTCTCTCAAGATCAACAAGAGGAAAGAACTCGATCGTCAATTTCGGCTTCACTCGTCTCCTTGAGTCGTGGATTGTTAGTTATGTATATGCCCTAAAGGCCATTGTTGTACATATGATGTATATTATGATGGATGCTTGGATATATACAGAGAGGACTTTCTTGCTCGTCTTGATAGTATGTTATTTGGTTTCACTTTATCTTAACATGTTGACTTGTATTGGTTTACTGTCTTTCTCTCACATGTTAATAAAGCCCTTAGGATCTGTACTCGACTACTGGGACTAGGATGAGATCATACTAGTGGGGCCATGGTAGTCGATGAGTACATCCTATAACTGTTCCTAGTCGAGGGTATATCGAGACAAGGTATCGATACACCAGAGTAGACTAGTGTATACGCATCTTGACCCATATGATGGGCGATGGATGATCCCATATCCATCGGTGTTTGACATCAGAGATGGTGTACGGGTTCTCAGTGGAGACTGGGTAAACTGGATGGACTCGCCGAGAACTCCCAGATGGTGATATACCAAACGTCAAATGGCAGTTCTCCGGTGACACTGGTACAGGGTAGTCTGTAGACCCGAGATCGTCATAGAGTCTTGTGTTATTCCCACTATGCTTTGATTTCCACCTTACCACGTCCAAGAGGGCGTTCAAAACGGTGGCTTTTGGGTACAGTCCTGAATCACATGGAGGCAATGAGCGATAGGAGGGGATTCATCTCTCCCGGTATAGGGAGTTGATGTTGTGCTGTGTTCGATTGGCTATAACTGGAAGTCCCTGGCCAGGGCTGATATAGAGATTTACTGGTAAGTGTTATCAGTTGTTTCTCGACCTGTTATGAGCCTCACATCGACACGACTTATCGGTTACTGGGGTCTGACGTATACCACCCCTAGACTTGATATGCGACATATAAGACGAACAGACCAGACTGTACGGGAGTGTTACTGATTGGATTCACAGGAGAACGTACAGGCTAGCTTGTTGATCTTCTGATCGCTCAATACCTGGGTGGCTGTTACGTTTAGCTGACCGCTTGCAGCTTGTGGGTGTTTGATATGATCATCAGCTGCTACAGGCGTATTGACGATTCTTTAGAGTCCAACACAGAGGTTTCTTGGCTCAGGCAAAATGGAGTAGAGGCACATATGTGATATGTGCAGGACCGAGGATAATACGATATGAGATACCGTATTATATTCTTGCTATATTTAGATATGAACCGGGTCATCGGATCAAGTGTTGATTCGATGAATCGGTACATGATATATTAGTCGGTTATATTCGATATAGCCGGATTGTCGGATCAAGTGTTGATTCGATGATTTAATGTATAATAATATATATAATATATTGTATTACATTATCTAATATTGGCTCGCTTTATTATTTCATTTTCTCACCGGATAATACATTGATATATATGCGATATATATTAATTGTATTATTTTCTTTTGTTACAAATATAATATATATATGATATATATTATAGTAACATGATATGATTTATTATGAAACATGTTTAGTGATGATAAAAAGAGATTAGGGTTTGATTAGGGTTAGCTTCTTCTTGCACCAGCTAGAAGCATTCCTTTTTGTCTTGGTTAAGATATTATGGTTGATATTTATCCATGACACATTTTTAACCTAACCAAACCCTAGCTCTAGTTTATTCTCTACAAAGGTTAAGCTTCTCATCCTTGACCATGGTTCAATAATCAATCATATATTCTCTTTACTACAATTCATCACAAAAGGATTATCTTTTTCATTCATCATCTTCTTTTCTCTTAAGCTTTATCTTTTTCATTCATCATCTTCTTCTCTCTTAAGCTTTGAAAAAGCTCACTAGATTTTCCTTTGGTGATGATTTCTTGTGAGAAATTGATATAAAAAATAGCATAAATACTACTCCATCATCCTCATCTAATCTAGCCTATTAGATTAGGGTGTTCACCTCATTAGAGTGAGAGAGCTTGGGTTATAGCAACTTCGACGTAGATCATCGGAGAAGCGGAACACTACAAGCTAGCATGGATCGTTCGAGTTGTGGAGCCTCTCTTGAGTCCGGGAGATCGTGGATCGCGGCGAATGGACTACTACTCGGAGCTTATGAAGCGAAGGAGCAGACTACAAAGGTTGTAGTCCCTCACACTTAGTAGTAAAGATATTTACTTTCATGTTAAACCCTATTAATCTAGCAAAGATCCCGGCTTTGGGTTGTTCGGCATGTCTAAATTTTTATTCGGGCATGTTTGATGCCTTATGAACCTTCACAAGAGTGCCTAGGAACCCTACAGTGGTATCAGAGCCTAGCTAGAGCATTAGGCGACGTGTATACGAAGTTAAACTCCGATCGAACCCGATACGACGAAAATGAACCCCTCTCTGGATATTTTTCAAAAATGCGATTTTTTCTGAATTAAAAATACCTAAAAAAATCAGCAGGTAAATTCAGGAATTATGGTGAAAAACGATGACGTCATCCGTACAGAGCGCCGCGGAACCGTGGCCTTACCTTGCTTGGGCCGCGGATCCGCGGCACTACTGTTTGATTGGACACTTCTGTTTTCACAGTAATTCCTTTTGCTGCTTTTATACTTTTAGGGTATTTTTTGTTCTGACTCAAGTGTTGAGTGTTCTGGGGTTTATTTTGTAATCGGTTGATTCGATCGGAAAATTTAATTTTGTTATGTTTTCCGGATATTTAGAAACTGTTAAAATGTTCGAACGGATATCATTAACTCACTTTTTCCCGGCACGAAAAAATTTCAAGTGTTGAATTTTTATCGGGTTTAAATCTTTCGGAAAAATGTGCAAGTAACACGGTGGACCCTCTAGAAGACAACAAACCTTAACTCGATTATGTGACCGTCTTGAACTGCCTCTAAACCTTAGGGTTTGGGGCAGTACGGCGTGCCACATGTGAGGCGTTGGCTTGACCCTTCTACAGCTGGATCACCGGTACTGTGACATATTCTGGGATTATTTGAACTCCGCTCAAGTGTTGAGCAATTTAGGAAATTTTGGATATTTGATTATCTGTTCGGAAAGTTTAATACTGTCTATTTATCTGGAATGCGATACAATATGTAGAATTCATAGAGTTAGGCAAGAAATGCGAAGTATGTGATATGTCGGATTTACGATGTCTAAAGTGATTGTGGATTCCAAATATTGTCGTTTTACAATTTCTTTTCTGTGACCGTAAGTGTAGTATGTAGTTGTATTGCCGGTTTTCGTTGCTATACGTCAACGACGATCGGTATATGCATACTTACTTACGTTGATGATATGTGATATTATGTGTTGCTGTGATATGTTCTATTGGATCGTCGTGTTCTGAATAGCCGGGGGTTTTATGTGAGATGAGATTTTTATTTTCATTCATGTATAATTCATATGTAATGTAATATACTTTTATTTGGGGCACTTCCGGGTTGAGGTTGATGTCACCAGTGTTGTATATTATTTACTTTTCCGCATTAGGTAGACCCAAGGAGGGGAGCATAAGTAACCGGCTTCTAGGGTCCAGTGGGAGGCCATCTCGAGGAGTCGAGACCGGGTCTCCTAACCCTAGAATTGGCAGTGTTACTTGCCGCTCTCGTAGGGGTCTTGGGATGTGGGTTTGGCTATTCGTCGCGACCGTGGAATCCGTGTTTTATACTGGCTCGTATTGAAAACACGGACGTCCTAGTATATCCAATATTTCATATATGTTCTTCTGCTGCAATGTTCTGTGATGAGATCATATTACTGCCTGAGACGAATGCTTATACTATATATATATATATATATGCTGATATATAAATATTACTGCTTTCGTTTCTTCTGTGATGCTTAGGAAGCATAATCTGATGGGATTTTATTAATGAGATTAATAAAAAGAAAAGAAACCTAAAAGATGTTGTAGAATCAAAACTTTATAAAAAGGGTAGCTACAGTTTTGCTTTGTATAGCGGTATATATGATATACCCTGCACCTTATTCGATGAGGAAAGAGCCGAGATCCCTTCACCGGGAGTGACCTCTTTAGCGAAACTGGCAGATGCTACAAAACTCGGTTTGTCTTTTGATTGCTTTTAGAGTTTTGCTTTGCACAGTGATATATATGATATGTCCTGCACCTTATTCGATAAGGAAAGAGCCGAGATCCCTTCACCGGGAGTGACCTCTTTAGCAAAAGTAATGAAAGCCTTAAAAACACTCCATTTCAAAATTTCACATGATTCTATGACGATATCAAGTTCATTACGGTCAAGGTTTTCTGAAAAACCTGCGTAGCCCTCCGACATTTCAGATAGGTAATACTTAGTATTCGTACTGCGTTTGTTGGCTTTCGTCAAGGCGTAGTGTGCGGTAGCTAACTATTACTTATCTGCTACATATGATGAGATTGGGTTAGGGTAGTCGTACGGCTTTGTTGGCTTTCGTCAAGGGACGTACGGCTGGGTTTAATTCAATTAAGAAATGTTCGGGTTGAACTTGACTAGAGGACTATGGTTTGTTGGCATTCGTCAAGATCATAGCATGTTAGGGGAAAAAGCATTATCGGGAATTTCAAGTGTTGAAATTTGCAATGAGATTGCATACCTCCTATGAAATAGTTGGATCCCGATACCCACTGCGAGTAAGAGTTACTCCTAGGAGAGTTTTACACAGGACAATTAGACGATCAAGTAGGTGTCTAGAAAAGTGTTAACGGGGTTACGCCTCTGGAAAAATGAGGTTTACTTTAATTAGGTCCGTGCGAAAGCACGGGGAACCTCCCTCAAGTACCGACACTGATCTGGCTGAAAGATTGACGAAGTTGTAGGGTGTAATTAATCCTGGCTAATCTTACCTTTTAGGGTTTGAAGGTAGATTTGATAAAAACAGTGGGAGATATCCTGATTAGATAAGATAATGACCAATCTAATCTTGCAAGAGCATACGCTAAAGTGTTTTCTTCTCTCTCTTTCCAGGTAGCGACCATGTCAGGCCATAATCAAGATAATAATATGGATGTATTGACTGAACCCGCTTATTATACTGAGCAGGGGAACGTTGGACCCGTTCTTTCTTATAAGAGTTATAAGACTGAACAGGGAATAGGAGAATATCTGGATTCTCTAGCCGCCCAAAAGAACATGCATGTTGATGCATCTTCTTCAGGTGTGTTAGTTATTTAGAACTGTTTCTCAGTTCACCCTACGTCCTGGGTAATAGATACCGGATCAGGATCCCACATATGTAAATTGTTACCTAGGCTACGAAAAGGTAGAGAACTGGGAAAAAGTGATCATTCCGTTCAAGTAGGGAATGGGGCAAATGTTGCAGCCAAAGCAGTTGGCGAATATCACCTAGTATTACCAAGTGGTGATACACTGATTCTGAATAAGTGCTATTATATACCGGACATGATGTGCAACATTATATCAGTTTTTTTATTAAGTAAAGAGGGATATAATTTTGTAGTACAGGATAATGTTATGAACATATTCCTAGATCAAAAGTTGATTGCATCAGGCTCGTTACATAATGGCATATTCATTCTAAAGCAAAAAACAGTCCTCAATATACAAAACACACACAAGCGGAAAAGTTCAGAAATGAACGAATCCTTCTTGTGGCATTGTAGACTTGGTCATATCAATGCGACACGACTGGCTAAGTTACATAAGGATGGATATTTGAACCCGTTCGAATTATCATCTTATGATACTTGCCATTCATGTCTCAAAGGAAAAATGACCAAAGCTCCGTTTAGTGGACACGGAGAAAGAGTTACGGAACTCTTAGGACTGGTACATAGTGATGTATGCGGTCCCATATCTACACACGCCAGGAATGGTTCTTCCTACTTCATTACATTCACTGACGATCTCTCTAGATACGGGCATGTGTTCCTGTTAAAACACAAGTCTGAAGCTTTTGAGAAATTCAGAGAATATAAGCACGAAGTAGGGAACCAAACGGGCAAAAGTATTAAGATCCTTCGATCTGATCGAGGAGGAGAATACTTAAGCAATGAGTTCCAAGATTATCTAAAGGAGAATAGGATTCTCTCTCAGCTTACTCCACCTTATACACCACAGCACAACGGTGTATCGGAACGGAGGAATCGCACCCTATTAGATATGGTGCGCTCAATGATGAGTACAGCTGAGTTACCTATTTCCATCTGGGAGTATGCGCTTGAGACAGCCATACACCTATTGAATATAGTTCCTACCAAATCAGTGCCTACCACTCTATATGAGATATGGAAAGGGAAGAGACCATCTCTTAAGTATGTTAAGATATGGGGTTGTCCGGCCTATGTCAAAAGGCTAAATCTGGACAAACTCGTGGCAATGTCAGTCCTATATAAGTTTGTAGGATATCCCAAGAACTCACAAGGGTATATCTTCTACCACACTGAGGAACAAAAGGTGTTTGTTTCTCGACATGCCACCTTTTTAGATAAGGAATTTCTTGCAAAAGAAATTTGTGGCGAGGAGGCAGAACTGAAAGAGGTTCCAGGGACACAAACTATAACAGAAGACTTGGTAGAACCAGAGGATTCAGTAGTACCCGACGAACTCCAGCCTCTCCGCCGATCTAGCAGGGTTTCTCATCCACCTGAGAGATACTACGGTTTTCTCATTGATGGTGGGAGCGAGGATTGCATCATGGAAGATGATGAACCGACTAGTTTCGAGCAGGCCATCATGAGTGGTGACTCTGTGAAATGGCTGGATGCTATGCGATCTGCGATGGAATCCATGTACACCAACAAAGTATGGACTTTGGAAAATTCTCCTGAAGGGGTAAAACCCATTGGGAGCAAGTGGATCTTTAAAAAGAAATTTGGTGTAGATGGAAAAGTTGGGACTTTCAAAGCTAGACTTGTAGCAAAGGGTTTTCGTCAAAGACCAGGTGTGGATTATGACGAAACCTTTTCTCCAGTGGCTATGCTTAAGTCCATCCGGATCTTACTTGCCATTGCTGCATACCATGACTACGAAATCCGGCAAATGGATGTTAAGACCGCCTTTCTAAACGGTGATTTAGAAGAGTGCATGTACATGACTCAACCAGAGGGCTTCGTAGATAGTGGGAGCAGCGGAAAGGTGTGCAAGCTGCTTAAATCCATTTATGGGTTGAAGCAAGCATCGCGGAGTTGGAACATCTGTTTTGATGTTGTAGTCAAAGAGTTTGACTTCATCAAAAATATAGATGAATCTTGTATCTATAAGAAGGTAGTAGAGAGTAAGGTTGTCTTTCTCGTATTGTACGTGGATGACATACTCTTGATAGGAAATGATATTCTTATGCTGCAATCAGTCAAGCTCTTCTTATCACAAAGATTCTCAATGAAAGATCTAGGTGATGCCTCCTACATATTGGGAATCATGATCTATAGAGATAGATCTAAACGGATACTGGGATTGTCCCAATCCAGGTACATTGACACCATACTAAAGAGGTTTAGTATGGAAGAATCCAAGCGTGGGAACCAACCCACGATCTCTGGACTCACTCTCTCCAAAGAGATGTCTCCCAAGACTGATTTAGAGAGAGCTCGCATGCAAGGGATACCCTATGCTTCGGCGGTAGGCTCTATCATGTATGCGATACTATATACCAGACCCGATGTAGCATACTCACTAAGTGTAGTGAGTCGGTATCAAGCAGATCCTGGAGAGAGACACTGGACAGCTGTGAAGAACATTCTCAAGTACTTGCGAAGGACTAGAGACATGTTCTTGGTGTATGGTAACGGAGAACTCCGGGTGGAGTCCTTTACCGATTCCAGCTTCCAAAGTGATATGGACGACTCTAAATCACACTCGGGATTTATCTTTACCCTCAATGGATGGGCGGTATGTTGGAAGAGTTCCAAACAGGATACCGTTGCAGACTCGACGATGGAGGCTGAATACATCGCTGCCAACGATGCTGCCAAAGAGGCTGTCTGGATAAAGAAGTTCATTAGTGAACTTGGTGTGGTTCCATCCATTGAACATCCAATACCTCTGTATTGTGATAACAATGGAGCTGTGGCATTGGCCAAGGAACCTAGGTCCCATCAGAAGTCCAGACATATTCTGAGGCGGTATCACCTGATCAGGGAGATAGTTGATCGCCGGGAGATCGAGGTCAGGAGAGTAGATACGAAGGACAACACTGCGGATCCATTCACGAAGGCCGTTCCTCAGATACAGTTTGAGAGATTATTCGGGATGCTAGGTATGAGATACTACAGCAGCTGGCCTTAGTGCAAGTGGGAGATTGTTAGTTATGTATATGCCCTAGAGGCCATTGTTGTACATATGATGTATATTATGATGGATGCTTGGATATATACAGAGAGGACTTTCTTGCTCGTCATGATAGTATGCTATTTGTTTTCACTTTATCTTAACATGTTGACTTGTATTGGTTTACTGTCTTTCTCTCACATGTTGATAAAGCACTTAAGATCTGTACTCGATTACTGGGACTATGATGAGATCATACTAGTGGGGCCATGGTAGTCGATGAGTACATCCTATAACTGTTCCTAGTCGAGGGTATATTGAGACAGGGCATCGATACACCAGAGTAGACTAGCGTATACACATCTTGACTTATATGATGGGCGATGGATGATCCCATATCCATCGGTGTTTGACATCAGAGATGGTGTACGGGTGCTCAGTAGAGACTGGGTACACTGGACGGACTTGCCGAGAACTCCCAGATGGTGATATACCACACGTCAGATGGCAGTTCTCCAGTGACACTGGTACCGGGTAGTCTGTAGACCCGAGATCGTCAAAGAGTCTTATGTGATTCCCACTGTGCTTTGATTTCCACCTTACCACGTCCAAGAGGGCATGCAAAACGGTGGCTTTTGGGTACAGTCCCGAATCACATGGAGGCAATGAGCGATAGGAGGGGATTCGTCTCTCCCGGTATAGGGAGTTGATGTTGTGCTGTGTTCGATTGGCTATAACTGGAAGTCCCTGGCCAGGGATGATATAAAGATTTACTGGTAAGTGTTACCAGTAGTTTCTCGACCTGTTATGAGCCTCACATCGACACGACTTATCGGTTACTAGGTCTGACGTATACCACCCCTAGACTTGATATGCGACATATCAGACGAACAGACCGGACTGTACGGGAGTGTTACTGATTGGATTCACAGGAGAACATAGAGGCTAGCTTGTTGATCTTTTGATCGCTCAATACCTGGGTGGCTGTTACGTTTAGCTGACCGCTTGCAGCTTGTGGGTGTTTGATATGACCATCAGCTGCTACCGGCGTATTGACGATTCTTTAGAGTCCTACACAGAGGTTTCTTGGCTCAGGCAAAACGGAGTAGAGGCACATATGTGATATGTGCAGGACCGAGGATAATACGATATGAGATACCGTATTATATTCTCACGATATTTAGATATGAACCGGGTCATCGGATCAAGTGTTGATTCGATGAATCGGTACATGATATATTAGTCGGTTATATTCGATATAGCCGGATTGTCGGATCAAGTGTTGATTCGATGATTTAATGTATAATAATATATATGATATATTGTATTACATTATTTAATATTGGCTCGCTTTATTATTTCATTTTCTCACCGGATAATACATTGATATATATGCGATATATATTAATTGTATTATTTTCTTTTGTTACAAATATAATATATATGTGATATATATTATAGTAACATGATATGATTTATTATGAAACATGTTTAGTGATGATAAAAAGAGATTAAGGTTTGATTAGGATTAGCTTCTTCTTGTACCATCTAGAAGCATTCCTTTTTGTCTTGGTTAAGATATTATGGTTGATATTTATCCATGACTCATTTTTAACCTAACCAAACCCTAGATCTAGTTTATTCTCTACAAAGGTTAAGCTTCTCATCCTTGACCATGGTTCAATAATCAATCATATATTCTCTTTACTACTATTCATCACAGAAGGATTATCTTTTTCATTCATCAGCTTCTTCTCTCTTAAGCTTTGAAAAAGCTCACTAGATTTTCCTTTGGTGATGATTTCTTGTGAGAAATTGATATAAAAAGATAGCATAAATACTACTCCATCATCCTCATCTAATCTAGCCTATTAGATTAGGGTGTTCACCTCATTAGAGTGAGAGAGCTTGGGTTATAGCAACTTCGACGTAGATCATCGGAGAAGCGGAACATTACAAGCTAGCATGGATCGTTCGAGTCGTGGAGCCTCTCTTGAGTCCGAGAGATCGTGGATCGCGGCGAATGGACTTCTACTCGGAGCTTATGAAGCGAAGGAGCGGACTACAAAGGTTGTAATCCCTCGCACTTAGTAGTAAAGATGTTTACTTGCCTGTTAAACCCTAATAATCTAGCAAAGATCTCGGCTTTGGGTTGTTCGGCAAGTCTAAATTTTATTCGGGCATGTTTGATGCCTTATGAACCTTCACAAGAGTGCCTAGGAACCCTACACGGATCTCCTTGGATCACTTGCTCCGATGAAGTCCGGCGTCGCTTTCTAAAGGATCAGAAGCTTCATGCTTGATTTGGTACTCGAAGTTCTTGATTTTTGGCTTTGGAATTTGAATTGGGGATTAGGGTTTACAAGTTGTGTCACTCAATTTGTATTGGGGAGATGAAGATTGAACAACCAACAACCTAAAACCCTAGATCTAGGTTTCCTTTTATAAGCATCTTAACCTTAGATCTAGAATTCAAATTTCTAATTTCCCTCCAAAATGAACCACTTTTCCCTAAGAAATGAACAACTTTTCCCTCCAAAATGAACTACCTCATTTGAATTTTCCCTCCAAAATAAACTACCTCATTTGAATTTTCCCTCCAAAATGAGGTTGTTAGAAAGAATCTTCTAGAAGAAGTTTGTTGGAGGGAATATTCTAGAATGAGGTTGTTACAAGAAGGCTTCTAGAAGAAGATTGTTATAAGGAAGCTTCTAGAAGAAGGTTGTTGCAAGGAATATTCTAGAGTGAGTTTGTTATGTAGAGCCTTTTGGATGAAGCCACGTGGTCATCTGGAGTCTTCTGGAAGCATTGGCCGTTACGAGAAAGCACATGGAGGAATTTGGAGCGATGACGTGTTCATGGCGCCGCGGATCCGCGGTGTGAATAGGCTATTGGCCGCGGATCCGCGGCGCTTTAGAGCCCTCTGTGCATGTAATTTTTTGTGCTGCTTTGTTCTGTCTTTAGTGATGTTTTCTGTTATGTGGAATTTTTTAAATATTTCTTGATCACTGCTAGATTACAAGTCTTGGACTTGGCGCATTTTTATCAGCACTTTTGACAATTTTGGCTCTGTTCCTAGAATTTCCTGCACATATTCTCGAGACAAGTGGTGCGCTATACAAAGATGATGTGATGCAATGATAAACACTTAATTTCCCTCAGAAATGTCGGTTTTAATATATAACACAAGTTATTTGGTATTTTACAGCTGTTTTGCTAATATGTGCTATATTAATACCGAACACTTATAGATGAGTGCAAATGGAAGGGAAATTGACGTGTTAAAAATGCAATATTTTCGACTGATCAAATTCCCCCAAATTTATTTTCGGTCGTCTCGAGCGAACTTTTTTATTAAAATGAGAAGGAGAAAATAAAGAAAGAGAAAAACTAACTAGCACATTTTCGTAGGCAACACGATTGCATTGAGCACGTGCAACAAGCCTTTAAACCTCTAGGTATCCCTAGTAGGAGGAGTGTTGTCTCTTGAGAGTTTTCAGCGGATTTCACCCACAAAATCGAATAATAAATGGAAGACCATGGAAGTTACATCTAAAGATAAGAATTGTAAAAGAAACATTTTGAAAATTAGAGTTTCCAACTATACTAGCTTTTCGGTTGTTATGAGCCCTATCTTAATAGTCATGAAAAAATGTCAGAAATCACATCATCCCTCAATAAAACACCGTCTTTATTCTTCATTCCTATCTTTCTTCCAAACATCGATCATATAACCCTAGTGTGTAATAGACATCCCTACACTCGGAGAATTCAATTCAAGCTATCATACTCTTGTCCATCTGCCTCAGTACTTTTTAACTGATGAATATTTACATGGATTTGCTCACACATTTTCATGCGACCGTTAATACTTCTTGAGATACTAACCGATCGATTATTCATGTGCTTGCTTATTAGGTGTATTTTCCTCGTCTTGCACCACCTAAGGCTTAGCAGTGACTCTCAGACCAGTTGGTCTAAGACACTAGGTGAAGAGGCACCCTCGCTATATTTTTTTATTGCTGCCTTGGCGATAACAAAATCAGTGTTCATTTTTCTCACCATTTTATATTATCATTCATATTTTTTATTTCCTTCATACTTTGGCTTTTAGACCAGAGCATTTCAAGGTATCCTCTATTATCCCGAGTTTTGAGACGTGTGAAAGTGCGAATAGTAGGGTATCAACGTTCAAAATGTTTGACTTCCAGAATAGGAACTAATTTTCAGACTTATTTTTATCCTCGGATTAGTGACTTCTTTCATCTTACTAACCCTTGGGACAACGGCTCATAACTACTTATTACTAGTTCGTATAAGAAAACTTCTAATTTTCTTAGTTTTCCTAAATTTTTCCAATCTTTTGGATGTAATTTTTCACTATCTAATCTTTTATTATCTTATTTATGTACAAAAATATTTATATTTTTTGAAAATTTTTAAATTTTTACAGGTTTTGAAAATGTTTTGTGCTTATGCAAAGTATGATGCAAATGATGCGCAAATAAGCACAAACGTCCCCCAAACTTGTTTTCAACAGTGTCCTCACTGTTGCCATCTGCTAAATCTCAAACCTGTAAGCCTGGGAGGAAATTTATTAATGGGGCAAAATATTTAAGTGAAGATCCTCCCCCAAACTCATTTTTGGCTCATAGTTTTGTAAAAAATTTCTTTTCAAGAGCCAGATTATACCCCCCCAAACTTGAGTTAGGCCATGTTAATCTTTGAAAATCACATGAGGGGGTAAAAAATCATTGGTCGATACCAAGCTTTACAAAGACCGAAAGTTAACACCAACCATTCGAAGATTTTATCAATGTAGTGCATCAGTTGGTAGAAAGCCAGAAAGAAGTGGGGAAGAGGTAAGTGGTGGAATAGGATGTGTTTGCGTCTCATTTTAGAGAGACGATGCAGTGGTTGTGATTGATTACACGCATTCTTTTTATAGTCCAGAAGAAGGGGTGGAGGTTCAATTTCTTTGTTTGGGAGATGATTCATCTCAACGCCCGTGCGTTTCAAAAATGCGACTTCATCAGCGAAGATCTCCTCAAAAGTCTCATCAATACCCCGAAGAATAATGTCATCACAAAGTGCGGGGTGATCTTCAGTCTCTAAAAACAGTTCATACTCAGTGTTAGTTGTTGACCCGGATAACTCGGTGGAAGAGTCCGTATGTGTATGATACATAGTTGGGTCAAACAACAACATATGAAAAGAGTCAAGATCAGTATCATGAGGATCATCAAATTCGCTGCTGCCGAATCCATTAAGTCGATAGTACAGATCTGAGCAGTAGGTTCGGAGGGTACACTTCCTAACTTGTAAATGTTCAGCTCAATTGACCTATTCCCGAAGGATAGGGTCATAAAACCATTACGACAGTTGATGATAGCGTTGGAAGTGGCTAAAAAGGGGCGACCTAAAATCACCAGAATTTGATTCTGTGGGTTCGCTACAGGCTGTGTATCAATTACAATAAAGTCCACAGGGAATACAAATTCCCCGATTTTTATTAACACATCCTCCAGTTCACCCCTAGGTTTGGTGATTGATCAGTCAGCCATCTGGAGAGTGCAAGGAGCTGGTTTCAACTCTCCGATCCCTAACAGCTCGTAGACCGAGAAAGGAAGCAGGTTAACACTTGCCCCAAGGTCGATTAGAGCACGGTTAATGTGTTTTTCCCCGATAGAAATGGAAATCGTAGGATAGCCAGGATCTTTACATTTCCGGTAATTGCTGGGGGAAAGCCATGTCTACGTTCTTTGCCATGAATATCTTCTTGGACACTTGAGTCTTCCTCTTTCTAGTGCACAAGTCTTTAAGAACTTTCGCATAAGCGGGGACTTGTTATATTGCATCTAGAAGAGGGATGTTGATGTTAACCTGTTTAAACATTTCCGTGATCTTCTCTATTTGTGGACTTGGTGTGTTTCCCCTTAACCGATTTGGATAAGGAGCTTGGGCAATAAGGTCAGGGTCCAACACTAGAGATGATCGTGTGGGTGGAAACGATCTAAGAATAGGAGTGGGGACCGTTTTCGGTGGACTAGAAGAGATGGGCTGAGGTGTCGAGCCATGTGGAAAATGGAGAATAGGCTCGGAAGAAGGTGGTGGGGTAGAAGAACTGGGGCCAGAATAAGAAGTAGTAGTGGAAGGAAAGGTCTCAGCCGGGGTATCATTGATAGATTTTTCAGTGTCATCAATCTCTTCCCCAACGTGATTGTCAAGCACTCTTCCAGATCTCAACTTGGTGATTGCATTCACATGATGTGAATAGCCAGGATTGGGTAAAGGTTGAGCTGGAAGTTTCCCTTTCTCTCTTGCACTCATTTCATCTTTTAATCGTGCAATTTCTTCTTCCATCGATTTTATCGACGGAAGACTTTATTGTCCAAAGCAAGTTCATGAATGAAGAGGATTCATCAGTACCGGTCAGCTGCAAAGGATTAGACGGTGCAGGTGTGTTGACCGGATTTTGAAAGTTTTGTGCTTGGAAGGGGTGTTGACTTAATTGATGTGGTTGCTGTTGTGGTGGAGGGACCCTTTGGAAATTGTTTTGGGTTGGAACCGTGTTTTGATTTTGTTGTTGGTTCCAAGCAAAGTTAGGGTGATTCCTCCAGCCCTGATTATATGTGGAAGAAAATGGACCGTTCCTAGGTCGTTGATGGAAAGCAGAATTGATATGCTTATGACCTTGAAACGGAGAATTTAGTGGACATTCTTTCGTCAAATGAGAAAGATCAGAACATCATCCACATACAGTTTTGGAGAGTGGCATTTGATTTAGGGCGGCAGCTAAAAATTTGTTTTCCATAGTCTCGAGTTTGTTGTATATAGCTGAAATGTCAGCTCTAACTCCAATGGAAACTTCCGATTGGTTATTGCCACCGCTAGACGATTGACTCACACCCTCCCACTGTAAAGATTTCTCAGCGAAATTTTCTAGGAATTTTCAGGCTTCCCCATCATCTTTGGTCATGAAATTGCCTTGACACATGGATTCAAAGGTCTGTTTTGTGTTAGGATTAATGCCCTCATATATGATTCTGCACAGATCCCATCTAGGGATTCCGTGATGTGGACATTGAACTAACAGATCCTTAAAGCGTTTAAGACATTTTGAAAATGGTTCATTTGGAAGCTGGGTGAATTGATTGATTTCTCTACGGACTCGAGTTGTTTTATGATAGGGGTAAAATTTCTTTAGGAATGGTTTGACGAATTCTCCCCAGTTTGAAATGGAATGTGCGGTTGTGTTGTAAAGCCACTTCTCGGCTATATCGCACAAGGTGAATGGGAGAAGACGAAGACGCGTAGCATCCACAGAAAGCTGTGAAGTACCCATCATTGCGCATACATTTTCAAATTTGGTGATAAAGACATATGCGTCTTCAGACTCGAGACTGTTGTATTTGGGTAGAAGGTTGATGTATTGGGGTTTAATCTCAAAATTGTCCCCGTTGGCTGGTTGAATGGAGAGACAGGTTGAAAGAGGACCTCACATAGGATAGCATCTCTCCTGGAGAGAGATGCGGGGTAGATTCTGCGCACCTGCGGACGGCGGAAGAGTAGTGGTAAAGAAGTTCGATGGAGAATCATCCATCGAAATGGGTGTGGTGGTGGGTAAAGAAGAAGTAAATATAGAAATACCGACTTCGAAGTCGATCGGGGGAAACGCGGACAAAACGGGCACTAGAATCCCATGTCCAGTCGAGCTTGCACTAATAGGTTTAGCACAAGTGGCATCGTTAATATAATTAGGGAAAATGAATGAAGTCGTGTTTGTTTTGAAAAAGAATACGGATTTTTGAAAAAAAAACGATGCAAATCACAACAAATGCAGGTGCAAAACCCTAAGTCTAATGGTCACCTAGGTCAAGTCTCTAGACCGCTCCTAACTGCCAGAAGACAAGTCGCAGGATCTGTAAGTCTAGTGCCCCGGCCGTCTACAGACGCCAAAGGCAGAACAAAAACTTTTTAACTGGCGCTATCGTATACTTTAATCCGGATCTTCCATTATTGCTAAACTAACAAACTGTAAAGTGAGTAGAAAGGTTATACCGAACGATCCGAGTCCTTCGTTCTTTAACCATCATCCCACGCTCCGTTGCGGCTGCTCCAATCTCGTCGATCGCCTATCTGCTCGTCCAGGTGGCACCACGTCGACGATTCTTTAAACGGGCTCCCGCCTCTGACTCGAGGCAACTCGGTCGTCAAGTTTGCTAAAAGAGACGACCAAGATTGATGTAGAGAATGAGTAGATGACTTTGTCTCACTTCGTCCAAAGCCGTGGACGATCGGTTAATGAAGTTGCCAATGGAAATGAAATGGAACGAGAAATGAACTATGAAATTTCCATGTATCCAAAACTTTAGTCTTTTCTTTTTAACAACCATAATTTTCTCAAGTGAGTGAGAGGAGGAGGAGAGAGGGCCGGCCACTTATATCAAGAGGGGGTGAGTGTAGGAGGGAGGAGGTGACCACAAGAAGAAAAGATCAAGAGAAAACATCTATGGCAAAACAAAACACATTAATGAAATGAATGACTCACTAAACCTAGTCATCCATTCATTAATGCAAACTTAAGGTTCATGAACCTAGTCACCATCCTAGTCACCTCTTCTAAAAACTTCTCGAAGCATCTACACTCATCTCAAGAAAAGATAAATCCGTCTTTAACCGAATGTTAAAAGACGGGCGATAGAAAACTGGAAACTGGCAACTTCCAAAAGTGGTCCTGAAACGACTTTCAGGATAACCCCGTAACTGTATAAAAATACCCGCATTTGTATTACGACCGAATACAAATGCAACTGAGACAAAGATATTATATCTACTCAATATAATACTCGGATCTGGCTTAAACCAAAACCGACCAGTATCATCTGCCCGAAAAATAACACGTGCGTAAACGCACGTGCATTTTCCGAACCCTGCCATAATACCATACGGCCTCTACAACATTTCGCCCGAACTTGGGAAACTGTCTGTGGGGGACTCTAATGACTCGTTAGTACCCTGGCAGTGGGTTTAACTACAAACCGTCAGGGGCACTAGCAATGCGTAACGGCTGCCCATGGACTGACCTCAAGGGAGGCCGATGAGCGAACTCATCCGGAAACCCTACTGAGCCTAACAGTGACAATGTATATACAGTCCGGTCCGTTCGTCTATGAGTATCGTATATCTGCCTAGGGGGATAGTAACATCAGACCCCCAATAGCTGTATAAGTCGTGTCGGAGTGTAGCCCAATAACACCCTGAGATACTACTGGAGTACCTACCAGTAAATCTCCTGCCACGGCCGTGGGCTATGTGTAATGGCTCTCCTAGACACAGTACGATCTTGCCCCCAATACCGGGATAGACGAATCCCCTGCCGATCCGCTCACGTGCCTCCATATGGCTCGGGACTGTACCCAAAAGCTACCTGTTTGCACGACTCCTTTGAGCCGTGGTAGGGTAGAAATCAAAGCACAGTGGGAACTCACACGAGACAAATGACGACCTCAGGTCGATGATCTAACCTGTACACATGTCACCAGGGAACTGCTATCTGACGATATGTATAATACCAACTAGCAGGTTCCCGGCGAGTCCTGTCCGGTGTACTCATGACTCAATGAGCACCTGTATACATCTTAGGTGATCCAACTGACACCAGTGGCTTGTGAGACCGGCCACCGCCCCTCATCGGGGTCTCGACTGTATACACTAGTCTACTCCGGAGTATCGATGCCCTGTCTCGAAACTCCCACGACTAGGGACCACAATTAAGGATATGCGTATAAATTACCCAACTCTCACGTATATGATCGCCATCATACAGTTGGTAGTAAAGCAAGATCCTAAGGGCTCTATCAAAGTGTAACATGTAATCAGTCACCTGAACATGTACACGACTGATAAAGGCAAACCAGATAGCATACTATCATCTCGAGTAAGACTGTCCTACCGGTATAGGTCCTCCGCAATCATTGCAATCACGTACCTGCGATCCAATAATTGACTATGAGGGCACTATCTCCAACAATCTCCCACTTGCACTCAAGGCTAATTATTGCGATGTCGACTACTCACGGCCCATGTGAAACCGAACACCCAACTCCTCTACTAATCAGTTTCACAAAGCCCGTTTGTAAAACTATTGTGTTCGAGAAATAGCCTCAGTGAGTGGATCCGCCTAGATGTTTCTTTCTATATCTCTCTTAATCTCAAGTTCGCGGAGAAAGCCATCTCCCGAATTGAGTAATACCTGTCTTATAATATGTCTGGATATCTGATGGGACCTAGTTCAAAAATGAACTCTTAATCCAAAACTTCTTAGACTGTATCGATCACTGAACCTAATCAGTATCCGGCACCATGCCACCCACAGTATCCTCTTGGACCACCTGTCCATAATACTGTCCCTCATCAGAGGGAAAACTAAAACTCTGACAATCACTCTGTCATCCACGTCACCATTGAAGCCTGGAATGATAATCGTCTCCCGAAGGAGGCTGCCGTCATCAAATCCGTAGAACATGCACCTATGTTCTAAAACTGCTTCCTTATGTTTCTCCAGGATTGGATTAATACAAACTTATTGCATCAAGTGCAAAAACAATATCTGGTGTGGTACTTGACATCTCATGATTGACTCAGTTGCCTAAGCAAGTGATCTGTCAATCATGACCATCCCTCTCCCCTTTAGTCTGTAAGACACCTTTAGAGAGGGTGACTCCATCACCTGCAGGTACACCACCATGCTAGGAGTCATCTATTCTAAAAACCATTAGAATACTGTCAAAGTACCCACATTGGGAAACTACCCAAATCCAGATCTAAAACCATAGATCCAGAAACCAAAATGTCAAATATTATATCCATATCCTGTCTGGAGAAACAACTGTGTGACGACCAAAGTACAACCGATCATAGTATGGGAATTTTACTTCCTACTCTGTGTATGTCATCCAGATACCATGACATCACACCCTACTACCTTCTTAACAGATCCATCCCCTATTCTGATTGAAGTCAAACCCATGACTGTCACATCAAAATTAGATGATCTATCTCCGCTATAACTGCTCAAGTCTATAAATAGATATAAGCATCTTGCCCACTATGCTTCCGCTGCTCCCACTTACTACGACAACCCTCCTACCGGGTCTTATAGCCTGGAACAACAGTAGTGTCAAGTCTGGGTAGATAAGAACCTCTCTGTCACCGTCCTTGAGGCTACCGAAGTACCTCTCGGGTGTCTGAGGTTACCCACCATATCTGCGTAGTGGCTAATGGAATGCCAAACCTGATTGAATATATAGGTCCTATTAAATTTTCCGTAATCGTTTGCGGTTCTGGAATCACTTCCAGTTCTACCATACTCCCACTACTGTTTTCTGAAAAAGTCCATTTTACTAAAACTGTGGCGAGTCAAGAACAATATCGCTATTGATCTTCCAAATGGTAGAATATCAACCCTCGTCATAGCCAGGGTCAACCCACAAGCAGCCATTACAGAAACGTGCCCTGAGTTATCCAGAGTCTGGTTTTGAGCATAAGCTGGACAGCTCCCCGTACCTTAATATCTTATAAGGTATGATCCATTCTATATCCAATATAGAAACTTTGGCACTTAATTTAATTGGAACCAGATTCAAATCTTGCAGCTGTCTCCAGTGCATATCACCTTAATGGAAAGAGGCTAATCAGCATTACTCAACTTAGGAATCCATTCAATTATAAGTAACCTGAAAGAGAAATATGTTTCTCGAAACCATTACTATCATCTGAATACCAATCACAAGAATCTACATCTTCGATCTCTTTGAAGAATCTCGATACTTGTGATACCTGGTTCTCTATTTTATTCTTATACCCACAACTTCTCAAAACTTAGACCATGTATTTCTACGAAACACTTGTCTAAAAACTAGAGAAGTTATAAGTAAACAGAACATAGTACGAGGACCTACCCCTTTGTCCTGAAGGACACTTAGACAATATACAATACTCTGCATAAGTCCGCTGAGTTAAACAACTCATAACCTGTGCGTCGTAGGTTGAAAAACTGTACCCTGGCGATTTCCTCAAATATCACCAATTACAACGAATTCCGATATAATGAGGATGATCACCTAATTCCCAATAACATACTCCCTCTCATCATCTGTAAAACCATACAGATATGAGAATGAAACCTGGTAAATACATACCCTTGGAGTAAGTATCTAATCGGGAAAACAGTTTTCTTTTAACAATGCACTGAAACATGAAAATGTTTCGTAGGGGTAACCTGGTATTCATAGCAATGCCTCTTCCATAATCCAATTCATGACTATAACCGTATATTTCTTTGCCTTCACTCCAAATCCCTTTATTTGTTTTTAGTCGTTACCTTCTGTACACCATTGTTAGGCTAAATGGTTTTCTTCCTTCCCTACCGTTCGGCACCAGCCTTTGGTTTGGAAGAAGACTATCCAGTAAGCATAATAGGTGTACCCTCCTAAACCAAGGAGTACTCGCAACTGAGAGAAGGTGATGATAAAAGACAACTGAATAATACCTTATTCTTTTAAAGGTGAAATAGGAGTGGCAATGATGTACGCGGTTTGGTCGTGAATGATAACAGTCGCAACTTACTTTGCCCTCTTTCTAATCCCTTTATTTTGCCTTTTGTTATTTCCTTCTGTACACCCTACTTAGGCTAATTGGTTTTCTTCATTCCCTACCTTTCGGCACCTGCCTATGGTTTGAAATAAGACTATCCAATAAGCGTAATAGGTGTACTCTCCTAAACCAAGGAGACCTCGCAACCTGAGAGAAGGTGATAATAAAAGACAACTGAATAAACCAATTCTATTTCTCCTGAACCTTGATCCTGTTGGAGATAATGCCCTCAGAGTCAATTATTGGATCACAGGCACGTGATTGCAATGATTGAGGGAGGACCTATCCCGGTAGGACAGTCTTACTCAAGATGATAGTATGCTATCTGGTTTACCTTTATCATCGTGTACTGCTTTAGGTGACCTGACAAGTCGCTATTGCACGTTGATAGAGCCCCTAGGATTCTTGCTTGACCACCAGCAGTATGAGGGCGATCATATAAGTG
Organism: Agapanthus africanus; assembly: GCA_030015575.1. Classification (NCBI taxonomy): domain Eukaryota; kingdom Viridiplantae; phylum Streptophyta; class Magnoliopsida; order Asparagales; family Amaryllidaceae; genus Agapanthus; species Agapanthus africanus. The sequence continues at coordinate 420,812,965 of CM057345.1, read as the reverse complement.
GGAGCTGGGGTCTATAAGCATATCCTTAAATGGTCCCTAGTCGTGGGAGTTTCGAGACGGGGCATCGATTCTCCAGAGTAGACTAGTGTATACAGTCGAGACCCCGACGAGGGGCGGTGGCCGGTCTCACAAGCCACTGGTGTCAGTTGGATCACCTAAGATGTATACAGGTGCTCATTGGGTTATGAGTACACCGGACAGGACTCGCCGGGAAGATGCTAGTTGGTCTTATACCTGACGTCAGATAGCAGTTCCCAGGTGACATGTGTACAGGTTAGTTCATCGACCTGGGGATCGTCATTTGTCTCGTGTGAGTTCCCACTGTACTTTGATTACTACCCTACCACGGCTCAAAGGAGTCATGCAAACAGGTTTTAGTTGGGTACAGTCCCGAGCCACATGGAGGCAGTGAGCGGATCTTCAGGGGTTCGTCTCTCCCGGTATTGGGGGGTGAGGTCGCGCTGTGTCTAGGAGAGCCATTACACGAAGTCCTTGGCCAAGGCAGGAGATTTACTGGTAGGTACTCCAGTAGTATCTCAGGGTGTTCTGGGCTACACTCCGACACGACTTGTACCGCTTTTGGGGGTCTGACTTTTACCAACCCCCTAGGCCCGCCATGCGATGCTCATAGACGAACGGACCGGACTGTACGGATATTGTCACTGACAGGCTCAGTAGCGTGTCAGGATGAGTTCGCTCATCGACGTCCCTTTTGGTCAATAGCTGGTGGCCCGTTACGTATTGGCTTATACCTCTGATGTGCTAGTGGTTAATTCCACAACCATAGTATTGACGAGTCTTTAGAGTCCACCACACTTTCAGTTACTCAAGCTTTCGGGCGAAACGCTGTAGAGGCCGTATGGAGATATGGCAGGGTTCGATCAGATACGTGCGGTATTGCACAGATCGTGATCGGACAGTTTTTACTAGCCGGCTTTGGCTTAAGCCGGATCTTGGTATTTGATAGTGTAGTTTTGTCTCTTTGCATTTGTATCCGGACGGAATACAGATGCGGGTGTGTATGCACAGTATCGGGGTTTTCCTGTAATTTATTACGGGACCAGTTTTCTGGAGTTGCCAGTTTGCTCTTCGTTTCGGCCGATTTCCTTTGTTCCGTTCATTGACCGAAGATTGGTGGAGGAGGGCTTATTTGCATTGTTGCAAATAAGCAATTGAGGGAGGGGTTTTTTGCATTATTGTTTTATCTTAATGGTTGCTCCATACCTTGACCATGCTCTCCCTCTCCACTGACACATGAGGTATGGCCGGCCACTGTTTGGAGATTCTTGAGGAGTGTGGATTAATTTATTAAAAGGTGGCATGTGCTTATTGTGAGGGTGCTGAAGCTTTCTGGGATGATGGATTAATTCATTAGTTGGGAATGAGCATAATATGAAAAAGAATTGTTTTTCCTAAGCAAAAATCAATCACCCCTTGCTTTTTTGACAGAACACAAATTTGATCATGGCCGAGCTCATTAAAGAGCTTGCTTCATTCATTTTCCAGAGAGCTCCAAAAAAAAATGGTATTTGGCCGAGCTCAATATTGCAGGCTCCATCTCCTTTCCAGCAAGCATCAGTTGTAAATCCTTGTGCACAAATTTCTCCATCATGGCAACTCCTTCAACCCCAATAGAGACAATAGCTCACTACACATTCTACAGCAAATCTTGGGCACGTCGACTAGCCAGCTTCGTGCCCGAGTTGCCTTGGCATTGAGGTGGGAGCCCGTAAAAGACGTAGGCGATGTGGTGCCCTTCCGGCAAGGAGGCGACGACCGGAGTTTCCGCGAGAGATCGGGACGATGACGAGAAGACCGGAGGACTCGGATCACTCGGTATATCTCTTCCCTATCTTGTTACTTTGCTAGATCTAGTTTAATGGCCCGATCCGGGGTTTAGTGCGCGGTGGTGCCGGTTTGCTAAGTCCGCAAAATTAAAGTTTATCACCGTTTCCGCATTTGGCCGTCGGGTTGACGGCCGGGGCGCCGCCGTGCACTTACAGTGGTATCAAAGCCTCGCCATTAACTTCGTCTAGCTTCGTTTGATGTGTTTTGCATTTCTGATCGACCAAAATTCCAAAATCTACATTTTTGCTAGCGACAGTTTTCTGTTGAAATTTTTTGGTCTCCAAAATTTTTCCAGGTTGTATAAAAGTACTGTGCTAGAAGACCTAAGACTACTGTAGAAATTCGAGACACTGATCTCTTCATAGGAGCGCGGAATCGCGGCAAAATCCTACTTGTTGCCGCGGTTCCGCCGCAGTATTGATGGATGAGTGTGTACAATTTTTCCAGTAAGCTTTATGGCTGATTTTAGGGGTTTTGGAATATTAATATTGGGCCCAGAATTTCTTGATCTGCTACAGTATTGCTTGGGGGCCCACTTGTTAATTTTTGATCGATCGGATATTTTAAACACATTATTTCACAGTATTTACATTATATCTGCGACCGTGAATGTCACTCGATCGGTAAATCCGGTCTAACTGCTACAGCCCGGTTAGACGGATTTGCGAACGTGACCTTCACGTTGATGTTCTATGTATTTGCTATGATGTTGCGGATCGGTCGTGGGGGATAGCCTGGATGCAATGCTAGTACAGTTGTGGTTATATTATGTACATTTGATATTGCGGGGCGAGCGTCCGACATGTGGACTGCCGTCACTGCCTGATTGTATTATTCTTTTGGGACACGACCTGGTTGCGGTCGATGTACCCGTTGTATGTATATTTTACTTTCTGTACTAGGATTACCCTGCGGAGGGGTGCACGGATAGCCGGGTTCTAGAGGGCAACAAGCCCGCATCTCATGGCATTGGGACGGAGGGGGCTTCGCTCTAGAATTGGCGGGCTATTCGCCGCACTCGTAGGCGGTACAGGTTGACCCAGGAGGGGTGCCCAAGTTACCGGATTCCGTGAAGTGCTGGGTGGTCCATTCACGGTGCTGAGAGGGGCTGCCTCGCTTCAGGTTTTGGCGGGTGACTTGCCGCGCCCGTAGGGGTCTAGGATTTCATTGCACAGGCTATCCACACGACCAGGGGAACGTCGGGTTTCAGTAGTGGCTCTGTGAAACCCGGGGATCCCAGATATCTGTATTGTTCTGTGATGCTGTACATTTCTGTGATGTTGCATTTTATCACGCCTTGAGTGAAATACAATATATTGGTATATATATTAGTAGATGTTGTATATGTTTTTCATCCGCGCTAGTCCAGTCCCCGCTCTGCCGTTAGTTAGCTAACCTAACGGGTGATGACGGGACCCAGTGGCGAATGCGGATGGCATATACGTACGTCAGTATATTTTCGTTCTTTGTGGTGTGATCAATTGATGGGACTGCGTTGATTCGGATCAATGCAAGTTAAAACAAACCTATTCTGATGTTGTTGGAACACTTTTCAAAAAGCTGTTATTGCAAGGACGTTCACTTTTGTTTTGCATCGTGGTATTCATTTGGAATATCCTGCTCCTCAGTCGACGAGGCAAGGGCCGAGATCCCTTCACCGGGAGTGACCCCTTGGACAGAAGTTTGCGTAAGGGCATTAACTTCACTATAGCCGATTACTTTTGCTTTGCACAGTGATATTCAGTTATGAATATCCAGCACCCCATTCTACGGGGAAAGAGCCGAGATCCCTTCACCGGGAGTGACCTCTTTAGTAAAGGTTTTCGTCACTATATTTTCTAAAAAGCTATCTGTTCCTTCAACGATATCAAGTTCATTACGTTAAAGGTTTTCGCCAGAAACCATTCGTAGCCCTCCGTCGTTTCAGTCAGGTAGCACGTAGTATTCATGCTATGTTTGTTGACCTTCGTCAAGGCATAGTGCATGGTAGCTGCTTGTTGCTTTTCTGCTGCATAGATAGATGTGTTGGTTTGGGACAGTCGTATAGCCTTGTTGACCTTCGTCAAGGGCTTGTACGGGTGGGTTCAAATTAACCTGGACAATGACGGGTGGAACTTGACATGAGACTTATGATTTGTTGACCTTCGTCAAGGTCATAAGAGCATGGGGTAAAAATCACATCGGGAGTTTCAAAAGAACTGAAACTTGCCAGATATGCGCATACCTTCTGGAGTGTGATACCGTGAGCGGATTCCGTCACGTTATCATGCGATGATAGTTGGATCCCGATTCCCACTGATGAGTTAGTTTACTCCTCGGGTGACCCCGACTAATTCTTCTTTCAGGTTTGGAGGAGAATTTGAGGAACAGTGGGAGGTTTCCAGATTAGATAAATTGGTAACCATTCTGATCTAGGTTAGAGTGCACGCTGAGTGTTTCTTTTTTTTTTCTTTTTTTTTTCTCTCTCTTTGGCAGCGACCATTGACCCGACCCTAAGACTTTGACTCAGTGACCAAGTTGACCGAACCTTCTTAAACACTGGCTTTTGGATTGTCAGAGTTGCAGACCTCATTGCCACTCCTACTTTTACCCTTTTCTCCAGGACACCCCGTATTACTGCGAACGTCCACTTCCATTGGACAAAACCATCGTATGGTTAGATACGAACTCGAAGGAATTCGAGGATGGTTTCCGGTTCTGGAGAAAACGGATAGGATTATTCAGTTGTCTTTTCCTTTTTGCCTTCTCTCAAGTTACGAGTACTCCTTAGTTTAGGAGATAGTACACCTATTACGCAAATTGGATAATCTTCTTCCAAACTTTAGGCTGGTGCCGAACAGTGGGGGATGAAGAAAACCAATCAGCATAACGATGGTGTGCAGAAGGTATTAAGATTAAGACAAAGTATGGGATTAGTAAGAGGCAAAGTAAATTGCGACTGATATTCACGACCAAACCAAGTATTTCTTCGCCAATCCTAAATCACCTTTGTATTTCTCCAGGACACTCCGTATCACTACGAAGATCCAAAGTTTATTGGATACTCCATCGTATGGTTATATACGAACTCGAAAGGAACTTGTTCCAGTTCGGGGATGGATTCTGGTCCAGGAGAAATAGGAATAAAGTTTATTCGGTTGTCTTTTAACTTCACCTTCTCTCGCATTACGAGTGCTCCTAGGGTTAGGACAGTACACCCATTATGCTTATTGGATAGTCTTCTTCCAAACCATAGGCTGGTGCCGAACGGTAGGGAAGGAAGAAAACCAATTGGCCTAAAGGGGTGTGCAGAAGGTAATGACTAAAGACATATAAAGGGATTTGGAGAGGTGGCAAAGATCTATACGGTTATAGTTGTGAATCTGGATAATGGTAGAGGCATTACTAGGAATACCAGGATACCCCATCGAAACATTTTAATGTTTCAGTTCAACTGTGTACTGTTAAAAGAAAACTGATTTCCCGATTAGACACTTGCTCCAGGGTATGTATTTACCAGGTTTGATTCTCACATCTGTATGGTTTTACAGATGATGAGTGGGAGTAAGTTATTGGGAATTGGGTGATCATCCTCATTATATCGGGATTCGTTGTAATCGGTGATATTTGAGGAGATCACCTGGACTGTTTGCCGGTCGGCAAATTTTTGGTTTTGAATATCCGCTGTTGTGCACCAATTTCAAATTGATATATCTGTACGTCTATTTTCATAGAGTGAGATATACCTTTTGATATTATGTCGATGACATTTACCTATATCAATGGATGGTTAGGTAAGGAGCATTAAACAGCGGTGTAATTCTTCTTAACCATAAGTACAGTTTTCAACCTACGACACACAGTGAAAGAGTTAGACTCAGCGGACTTATACAGAGCATTGTATGTTGTCCAGTGTCCACTAAGACAGAGGGGATGGTCCTCATACTATATTCTGTTTACTTTTAACTTCTCTAGTTCTTAGACATGTGTTTCATAGAAACACAGGGTCTAAGTTTTGAGGAGTTATAGGTATTTGAATAGAGTAGAGAACCAGGTATAGCAAGTATCGGGATTCTTCAAAGTGATCGAAGATGTAGATACTTGTGTATGGTATTCAGTTGATAGTAATGATAAAGAGAAATTGCTTCTCTTTCAGGTTACTCATAACTGGAAGCATTCCTAAGTTGAGTAACGCTGATCGGCCTCTCTCCATTTAGTTGACATGCACTGGAGACAGCTGCATGATTTGAATCTGGTTCAATTAAATCATGTAAGTCCATATTGCGACCCCCGGTTCTTACGGGGAGGCGGAAACGGTATAAAAAACAAATTTTTATCGCAAGAGACAACATGGACTAAACTAGGTCGGGATCGTTACCTAAACTAAAACTAGCATACTAAGCTAAAGAGATTTAGCTACTCGGATAGAGATGGTTATACCTAAACTTGAACTCCTTCTTCTTCAAACTTTGTGGAGGTTGATGGTTCTCTTCTCTTGTCGCCTTCTTCCGTCGAAGATGGATCCACCTCGAAGGCTCGACCTTGGGCTCTTTCTCGGACTTGGAGTGAACTAGAATCGCCGACTTGCTAAACCCTTGATCCTAGAGTGAGTAGAGAGAGTGTCTAAGGGTTGCTTTTGTTTTAAAGAGAAGGATTCTCAACACATGAGAAGGTTTCTCTTTTGCTAGAGGAAGAAGAAGATGAAGAGAGGAGAGAGAATGAGAATGATAGAATGAGCTATATTTTTTCTTTCTTGCAACCATAATGCAAAAGAAAAGAATTATCTAATAATAATAATTGAAAATGAGAATAGTTGATGGCAATTTGGAATGACCACAACCATGCTTCATTTAAAAATGTAAGCATAAATCAAGGAAGACTTTTGAAGCATGATGGTGGTCAACTTTCAACCATGGTCAACAAGTCAACCATGGTCAACAAGTCAACAAAATCAACCATAACAAAATTCTCATTTAATTACTATTATAAATAGATAATCCATAAATCCATTAGGGTTTGGAAAAAGATAACTGTCAACTGTGCATACGCACCCGTTCCGAAACCCTAATGAAATACCTCATCCTCCGCCTCAAGCAACTGTGCATACACACCTGCATTCTCGTTCCGAGGAACAAGAATACCAAGATATAAAAGCAACCCCAAATATATATACCAGTATCTGGCTCAAACCAGAGCCTGCCAGTATAATCCGTCCGGACTCCAAACGTGCACAAGTGCGCGGATGAGAACGAACCCTGTCGCAAAACCATGCGACCTCTACTCTGTTTTGCCCAGAGGCGAATACCCTCTGTGTGGGACTCTAAAGACTCGACACTACGCTGGCAGTGGGTTTAACCACAGACCGCAAGCGGCACTAGCTGTGCGTAACGGTCCCCAGGTAGATGCCGACAAGAAGGCTGACGAGGTGAAACCCCATCTGAACTCCTACTGAGTCTGAATGTGACAGTCTCCGTACAGTCCGGTCTGTTCGTCTGATACATCGCATGGCGGGCCTAGGGGGTGGTAAACGTCAGTCCCCCAATAGCGGTACAAGTCGTGCCGGAGCGAAGCCCAAAACACCCTGAGATAACACTGGAAACCTACCAGTATATCTCGTTTGCCCTGGCCAGGGACTACTCGTGTAATGGCTCTCCTAGACACAACGCGATGTCAACCCCCAATACCGGGAGAGACGAATCCTGTCTAACCGTCACTGCCTCCAAGTGCTTCGGGACTGCACCCAACCACCACCCGTTTGCACGACTCCTTTGAGCCGTGGTAGGGTAGTGATCAAAGTGCAGTAGGAACACACTTGAGGCGAAGTGCCAGTGTCAAGTCAGCGGACTAAGCTGTACTCATGTCACCTGGGAACTGATAACTGACGATAGGTATAATACCAACCTGTCAGTTCCCGACGAGTCCTGTCCAGTGTACTCGTAACCCAACGAGCACCCGTATACTATCTCCAGTACGACGTACTGATGGCTGTGGGACAGACCATCTCCCACACTGGGATGAGAAGCGCATACGCTAGTCTACTCCGGAGTATCGATGCCCTGTCTCGATAGTCCTGCGACTAGGGACCTGTATAAGGATGTGCTTATAGATTACCCAGCCCCCACTAGTGTGACTGCCATCACAACGCTGGTAATCAAGCAAAGATCCTAAGGGCTCCACTAATGCGTATAAGTGATATACTGAAATAAACACAAGTACACATTGAAGTAGAAACAAACCAAGTAGCATACTACTATTTTGAGCAAGATTGTATATACAAGGTGAATATCCCAAGCATCCATTAAGTAATATACAAACTAGTATGATACAGTAATGGCCTCTAGGGCATATACACTAACAATCTCCCACTTGCACTAAGGCCATGTACTGGCGTATCGAAGACCTATCATCTCGATCAGCCGCTCGAACTGAGTCTGGGGCAAGGCCTTGGTGAATGGATCTGCAGTGTTCTCTTCTGAAGCAACCCTCCGAACCTCGATCTCCTTGCGATCCACGATCTCCCTGATCAGGTGATACCGCCTCAAGATGTGCCTGGATCTCTGATGGGACCTGGGTTCCTTCGCTAAAGCTATAGCCCCGTTGTTGTCGCAATACAGAGGTATTGGGTCAACAATGGACAGAACCACCTGAAGTTCTTTCAAGAACTTCCTCATCCAGACAGCTTCTTTTGCGGCATCAGATGCAGCGATGTATTCCGCTTCCATCGTCGAGTCTGCAACGGTTTCCTGTTTGGAACTCTTCCAACACACCGCCCCTCCATTGAGGGTGAAGACAAAACCCGACATGGACTTGGAATCATCCTTGTCACTCTGGAAGCTGGAGTCAGCAAAGGCCTCGATCTGGAGGTCTTTTCCGCCATACACCAAGAACATCTCCTTAGTCCTCCTCAGGTACTTGAGAATGTTCTTTACTGCTATCCAGTGTTTCTCCCCAGGGTTAGACTGATACCGGCTTACCACACTCAGTGCATAAGCTACATCCGGTCTGGTACACAACATCGCATACATTATAGAGCCTACCGCAGAAGCGTAGGGTATAATAGACATGCGATCCCTCTCCAAATCAGTCTTGGGAGACATCTCTTTAGAGAGGGTGATCCCGTGACAAGCCGGTAGGTTACCGTGCTTGGAATCTTCCATACTGAATCTTTTCACTATGGTGTCGATGTACCTGGACTGAGAAAGTCCCAATATCCTCTTGGATCTATCACGATGGATCCGGATCCCCAGGATGTATGAGGCATCACCCAGGTCTTTCATGGAGAACCTTTGTGACAAGAACCCCTTGACAGATTGTAGCATAGGAATGTCATTTCCTATCAAGAGAATGTCATCCACGTATAAAACGAGGAATACTACAGTTCTCGCTACAAATCTACTATAGATGCATGGTTCATCTGGATTTTTGATAAAGCCAAATTCTTTGACTGTCTCATCAAAGCAGATGTTCCAACTCCGCGATGCCTGCTTTAGTCCATAGATGGACTTAAGCAACTTGCACACCTTTCCGCTGCTCCCACTCTGAATGAAACCCTCTGGCTGGTCCATATAGACACACTCCTCTAAATTTCCATTTAGAAAAGCTGTCTTTACGTCCATTTGCCAGATCTCATAATCGTGGAAGGCAGCAATGGCAAGAAGGATCCGAATGGATTTCAGCATGGCTACTGGAGAAAAGGTTTCGTCGTAGTCCAAGCCAGGTCTTTGACGAAAACCCTTTGCTACCAGCCTAGCTTTATAGGTCTCAACCTGTCCATCTACACCAATCTTCCTTTTGAAGATCCACTTGCATCCTACGGGTTTTACCCCGTCTGGAGCAATGTCCAACGTCCATACTTTGTTGGTGTACATGGACTCCATTTCGGTCCGCATTGCATCCAGCCATTTCACTGAGTCAACGCTCTGAACGGCCTGCTGGAAGCTAGTAGGCTCATCATAATCTATGATGCAATCCTCTCTATCCCCGTCTATGAGAAAACCGCAGTATCTCTCGGGCGGATGAGACTGCCTACTACTCCTGCGGAGCGGCGTAGGAATGTCCTGTTCTGTTGAACCCTCTGGTTCCACTAACCTTTCAGTAATAGTCTGTGGTTCTGGAATTTCTTCCAGTTCTACTGCGCTCCCACTAATCTCCTTTTCCAAGAACTGGTGTTCTAGAAAGTGGGCATTACGAGAAACAAGGACTTTTTGTTCCTCTGCGTAGTAGAAAAGATACCCCCTGGTGTTCTTTGGGTATCCCACAAACTTGCACAGTACTGAGCGTGCCTCGAGCTTGTCCGCATGCTGCTTTTTGACAAAAGCCGGACATCCCCAGATCTTCAGATATTGAAGATAGGGTTTCTTCCCACTCCACATTTCATATGGTGTGGAAGGCACAGTCTTAGTCGGAACTCGGTTCAAAAGGTACGCAGCTGATTCTAGCGCATACCCCCAGAATGATCGCGGTAACTCAGCGTTACTCATCATGGACCGCACCATATCCAATAGGGTGCGGTTCCGTCTCTCCGATACACCGTTATGTTGCGGGGTGTAAGGAGGAGTAAGCTGAGAGAGAATTCCGTTCTCTTTTAAATAGTCCAGGAATTCGGCACTTAAGTATTCTCCACCTCGATCCGATCTTAGAATCTTAATACTTTTGCCGGTCTGTTTCTCTACTTCATTCTTATACTCCTGGAATTTTCCAAAGGCCTCGGACTTATGTTTCATTAAGAAGACATAACCGTACCTTGAGAAGTCATCCGTAAAAGTAATGAAGTAAGAATGTCCGCTTCGGGCATGTGTAGACATTGGACCGCACACGTCACTGTGTACGAGTCCCAAGAGCTCGCTCGCTCTTACTCCATGTCCAGTAAACGGAGTCTTTGTCATCTTTCCCTTGAGACAGGATTGACAAGTGGCATACGATTGATATTCGAACGCATTCAAATACCCTTCTGTATGTAACTTCGTCAACCTTCTCTCATTGATGTGACCCAATCTACAATGCCATAAGAAAGTCTGATTTATTTCTGGAGACTTTCTTTTGTGTGTATTCTGGACATTAAAAATCTGTGGTTGGTTTAACACGTATATACCATTACTCAGAGTACCTGACCCAATCAATACTTGATTAAGATGAATGTTTACAACATTACTTACAAACGCAAATTCATAACCTTCTTTAGAAACTAAAGATACAGAAATGATATTACAAGTTGCGTTGGGTACAAAAAAGCAATTACGCAAAACCAAAACATGTCCATCTGACATTCCCAGGTGATAGTCCCCCACGGCTTTAGCATCCATGCTAGCTCCGTTCGCAATTCTGAGGGTCATGTCACCTGCCTTCAAATCCCTACGGTTTCTCAACGCCTGCAAAGAATTACAGATATGAGATCCTGATCCGGTATCCAATACCCAGGAAGTAGAGTTTATTGAAAGACAGTTTTCAATAACATACACACCTGAAGCTGAAGCTGCAACCTGCTTCAATTCCTGTGTTCTGGCCTTCCAGGCCCTGCAATCATTCTTCCAGTGTCCTTTCTTATGACAAAAGAAGCATTCTTCCTTATCCACAAGCTTCCCCGCTATCTTTGTTGCTTTACCTTTTCCCTTCGTATCCACTTTACTAACACCGCCCCTTGGTTTGGCGGGGGCCTTCTTCTTCTTTCCCTTGGCTTTCGCCTTGGACCTAGAAGAAGATGATCCTCCTACAAACAAAGTGGATGTATCCCTACTTTTCTGTAGGGTGCCCTCTGCGCTCCTCAGCATGTTGAGGAGCTCTGATAGTTCAACCTCCTTTTCTTGTAGGTTGAAGTTCAGTATAAACTGGGCGTAAGTGGAAGGAAGGGACTGGAGAACTATATCCGTATATAGCTCACTCTCCAATGTGATCCCTAGGTCAGCGAGCTCCTCAATGTAGCCGATCATCTTTAGCACGTGCTCGGCTACTGATGATCCGACGGCCATTCTTGTCGAAAACAACTTTTTCGACGCTTCGTATCTTGCGATACGTGATTGCTCTCCATACAGTTCTTTTGTATGGAGCAATATGGACTCCATGTCCATATTCTCATGCCTCCTCTGATGTTCGTTGTCCATCGAGGCAAGCAGGAGGCACTTGGCCTTCGCGCTATCAATCTCCCAAGTCTTGCGGATTTCCTTATCCGCGATACTGGAAGTTGGACCAGGGACAGGGGGAGCTTTGGTGGTAAGAAGATACCCCAGCTTGTCATAAGTGATTGCTATCTTGACATTCCTGAGCCAATCTTTGTAGTTTGGCCCTGTCAGCTTGTTTTTATCTAGGAGTAACTTAAGTCCAGTCATGTTGATAGGTCGCTGCAATTAGGAGAGAGAAGAAGAAACACTCAGCATGATGCTCTTGCAAGTTTAGAGTGGTTTTTAGTTTGTCTAAACAGGATGGCTCCCACTGTTTCTCGAATCCCTCCTCAAACCATAAAGGAAGAATTAGTCAGGATCAATCCCACCGTACAATACTTGCTTAACCGTTCAGCCAGGCCAGTGTCGGTACTTCGAGGGAGGTTTTCCAACGCTTTCGCGAAGTTCCTTAATTAAAGAACCTCTTTTCCCTGGGGGCGTAACCCCGCTAACACCTTTCTAGGCACCTACTAGGTTTATAGCATTGATCGTTAAGTGAGAAATTTCCCGAGGAGTAGCATATACTCACAGTAGGATCGGGATCCAAATATCATCGCGTGACGAAAATGAAGGAATCCTACCATATCATCACACTCCAAATGGTATGCAAATCTAGCAAGTTTCAGTACTTATGAAACTCCCGATGTGGATTTTTGCCCCATGCTCTTATGACCTTGACTTTGGCCAAAATATCATAAGTCACATGTCAAGTTCTGCCCGTCACTATCCAGGTTAATTTGGATCCATCCGTACCTACCCTTGACTTTGGCCAAAATGGCAGCACGACTGTCCCAAACCAACGCATTTATCTATGCTACACATGAACACCCAATAGCTACCAATCACTATGCCTTGACTTTGGCCAAAATACATAGCTTGAATACTATTGCCTATTCATGCGAAGCGATGGAGGGCTACGAATGGTTTTGGCGAAACCGTGAACGTAGTGAACTTGATTTAATCGATAGAACGAGATAGCTTTTAGAAGGAGTGGCTCAATCTCCGCATTTAAAAGTTAGTTTTGAAAAGAACCGAGTGGTTTTTCGAAAGTGTTCCATCGACTTAAACTTGGTTTATTATCTTGCATTAGTTCTTTTAATGCGTGATATTCTTGCATTAGTACTTTTAATGCGTCCCATCATTTAATCCTACCATTGCAGAAAACAACCAAAATATGACGTACGCTTATGCCATTCGCATTCGCCACGGGGCCCCGTCATTACCCGTTAGGTTACTTAACTAACGACAGAGCGGGGGCTGGGCTAGCGCGTCTGTAAAACATAAGCAACGCCTAAATAGAAAGCAATGATAGACATTTCAGATCACAGATAAATACATTGGATATACTAGCAATCTGTAATTTGTACGAGCCTGTAACAAAAACAGATAACACGGTCGCGGTGAATAGACAAATCCCCACCCAAGACCCCTACGGGTGCGGCAAACTACCCGCCAAGTCCTCGTTAGTTTGTGCACCCCTCCATGGGTCTATCCTAGGAGCAAAAACAGTAAAAAGAATTATACAATGACGGCTACAACCCCGACCCGGTTGTGCGGCCAAACAAATAATATAATTACATCAATTTACATTTACAATGAATTGCAAGAAAAGAAAACTCTCGTCTCACAACCCCCGGCTATTCACCCGCGACAATCCAACATATTTATATACACATTCCAGCACATTACAGATCATGTATAACCCCGACTTATCGTCTTATAGCGATTAGCCGACGTTCAATACATGCAAACATCACAGATATAACCATCATAGTCAAAGTGTAGTGAAGTTCGGAAAAAATACGGAATTATAGGACCCTAAAAGGAAATTTCTTTTCTGCAAAATCTGGGCACATATAATATATTTCAAAAATCCCAAAACCAACACAGACAAACACTGCAGGAAAAAAGATTCACAGAAAACGACAAAGGGCGGCGTTTCCGCGGCGGATAGCTAGGTCACGCGGCGGAAGGGCGGCTCTTTAGACGAATTACTGTATCGTTTTTCTTGGGTGTTTACACAAAACCTGCAGGGTTCCTAGGCACTCTAGTGAGGTCTCCAAAGCCATCAACCATGGCAATTTAAAAAATTATGGTGCCTACAAACCCTAAACAACGGATCGTATACTAGAAGTCTAGGCGAACAAGAACTAGTTAACAATTAACTAAGGGAATACGGAAATACAACCTTTGTAGATCCGGTCCACCACCTCCACGGCTCTGCAACGAGGTCGTCTCCGCTGTCCAAATCAAATCCGGGCTCTAGAGTCGGCTTCGTCGGAGAATGGGCAAGCTAGGTCGTCGATGTCCATGCCGAAGATGATCTACGTCGAGGCATCGATGAATCAAGCTCCACCTTCACCAAACCTTGAAAAGTTGTGAAGGAAACACACTCTACTACTTGGCAAGAGGTAGAGGATGAAGAAATAGGAAGTGGGTAGACTTTAGAATTGGATTTCTCACTCTAATCATCAATCCACCATTGATGTAGTGGAGGTTTTCTTCATGAAGTGAAGAAAAAGAAGAAAGCAAGAAGATGATGAGTTATTATAAAAAGAATAATAATTTTTATTCTTATCATAATTTTAACCCAAGTTAAGTGTAGAGAATTGACCAAGGTTAAAGAATGGTTAGGGTAAAGGAGATGAGACAAAAATGGTGACATGAAGAAAGCTTCATGAAGCTTCAAGTTGAAAACAAAAAATAGCCACCATTTTTGACTTCTTTTCCTTTTCTCATTTATCTTATAAATACAAATGAAAATATAAATGAATAAAAGAAAACCCTAATCATTTATTTAACCTAGGTTTAATTCATTACACTTAACAAAAAGATATGTATCAACAAACATGATACAATCAAGTGCACAAAAAATATCGCATATGCAATGCGCACACCCGAGTGAGAAAATCCATCTTAAGTGAACCGATACTAGTTAACGCAAAGTAATATATCAAATATATAATTATGCATTAAATCATTAAATCAACGCTTGATTTAATGATCCGGTCATGCGCACATAACCGACTGGTATCAATAGTAACATCTTATCGAATCAACACTTGATCCGATAACCCGGCTATATCGCATATAACCGATCAATGTCACATCGCGAGAATCGAATACAGTATCACATACTCGTATTATTCTCGGTCCCGCACATATCTCATATGCGCTCCTATTTCGTTTCGCTTGAGCCAGGAAACCTCTGTGTAGGACTCTAAAGACTCGTCAATACGCCGGCAGCGGATGATGATCATATCAAACATCCACAAGCCGCAAGCGGTCTGCTAAACGTAACGGCCACCCGGGTATTGAGCGATCTGAAGATCGACGAGCAAGCCCGCTCACACTCCAGTGAATCCGACCAGTAACACTACCGTACAGTCCGGTCTGATCGTCTGATATGTCGCATATCTCGCCTAGGGGTGGTAAACGTCAGACCCCAATAGCTCAATAAGTCGTGTCGATATGAGGCTCATAACGGGTCGAGAAACTACTGGTAACACTTACCAGCAATTCTCTGAGCAGCCCTGTCCAGGGACTTCCTGTTATAGCCGATCGAACACAGTACAACATCAACCCCCATATACCGGGAGAGACGAATCCCCTCCTATCGCTCATTGCCTCCATGTGACTCGGGACTGTACCCAAAAACCACCGTTTTGCACGCCCTCTTGGACGTGGTAAGATGGAAATCAAAGCACAGTGGGAACCACACAAGACTCTATGACGATCTCGGGTCAACAGACTACTCTGTACCAGTGTCACCAGAGAACTGCCATCTGACGTGAGGTATAATACCATCTGGGAGTTCTCGGCGAGTCCGTCCAGTGTACCCAGTCTCTACTGAGCACCCGTATATCATCTCTGATGTCAAACACCGATGGATATGGGATCATCCATCGCCCATCTGTATGGGTCGAGAAGGTACACGCTAGTCTACTCTGGTATATCGATGCCCCGTCTCGATACACCCACGACTATGGACTTTGAAGGATGTACTTATAGACTACCATGTCCCCACTAGTATGATCCGCATCATAGTCCAGGTAGTCAAGTACAGATCCTAAGGGCTTTACCAACATGTAACAGAGAGACAATCAGCATACACGTTAAGGTAAAGTTCAACCAGATAGCATACTATCATGTCGAGCAAGAAAGTCCTCCCTATATATGTCCCAGCATCCACTACAATATACATCCTATGTATAGTAATGGCCTCTAGGGCATACATATAACTAACAATCTCCCACTTGCACTAGGGCCATCTGTAGCAGTGGTTGCAGTATCTCATACTCAACCATCCCATAAAAGTCTCTCTCTGGGAACAGGCCTTTGTGAGTGGATCCGCTGTGTTGTCCTCTGAGTCTACTCTCCTTGCCTCGATCTTCCTGGAGATCAACCATCTCCATGATCAAGTGATACTGCCTTAGAATATGTCTGGATCACTGATGGGACCGGCATTCCTTGGCATAAGCCACAACTCCATTGTCACACAATGGGAGGAACATAGTTCATCTCATGAACCAATATACACCCAAACAGCCTCTTTGGTAGCATCTTAAGTAGCGATGTATCCAGCCTTTATCGTCTAGTATGTCACGGTATCTAGCTTGGAACTTTTCCAACATACCGTCCCTTTACTGAGGGTAAAGACAATGCCTGTGACTGACACTCAGTCGTCTTTATCACCCTGGAACACTTCCAGTGATTCTCCTTAGGATCGATTGACACCATCTCACTACATCTAGTGAGTATCCTAACATCCATTTAGATCTATCTCATAGATCCAAAACCCAGGATTTAGTAGGTATCATTTTGATCCTATATGGAGAATCATAGTGATAAGCGGAGATTGATCGAGCATAGCATAGGAAACTCCTTCCCTATCAAGAGTATGTCATCCACGTACTCTACGAGGATCGTCACCATACTCCCTACTACCTTCTTGTTTATACAAGGTTCATCTACCATTTTGATGATGTCAACTTCTTTGACTAACACATCAAAACAGACGTTCCATCTCCGCGATGCCTGCTTTATCCTATAAAGCATCTTGCACACGTTTCCGCTGCTCCCACTGTCTACGAAGCCCTATGGCTGTGTACTTATAGACACTCTCTTCTAAATCATCATTTAGAAAAGCAGTCAAGACACCCAACCACCAGATATCGCAGTCATGGTATGTAGCCGTGGCAAGTAGGATCTGAATGGACTTAAGCATAGCTACTTGAAAAGGTTTCATCATTATCCACGCCTGGTCGATGACGAATAGCTTTAACAAGTCTAGCTTTGAAAGTCTCAACTTTTCCATCTACACCAAGTAATCTTTTCAAGATATACTTGCTCCTGATGGGGATTTAACCCTTCAGATATAGCAACCAAAGTCCATACTTTGTTGGTGTATAAGGATTCCATCTCAGATCACTAAGCATCCAGCCATTCTTACAGAGTCTTACTCCTGATGGCCAGCTCGAAACTAGTTGGGTCATCATCTCATGATGTAATCCTCGCTCCCACTGTCATAGAGAAACCGAAGTATCTCTCAGGTGGGTGAGGAACCCTACTAGATCGGCGGAGAGGCTGAGGTTCGTTGGTATCTACTGAATCCCTTGGTTCTATCAAATCATCTGCTGTAGTTCGTATAGCTGGAACACTTCCAGTTCTACATAACAGATCTTGCCTCGAGTTTATCCGGATTTTGCTTTTAGTCATAGGCCGGACAACCCCAAATCTTAACTAGCTTAAGACATGGGCTCTTCCCTTTCCATATCACATATGAAGCGGTAGGCAACTGATTTGATTCGAATCCTATTCAATAGGTATGCAGCTTCTCAAGCGCATAACACCCAAAAGGAAACAGGTAACTCAGTAGTACTCATCATAGAGCACACCATATCAAATAGGGTGTATCTGCTCCGCCCTGATATACCATCGTGTTATGGTGTATTCAGAGGAGTAATGCTGAGAGAGAATCTCATTCTCCTTTAGAATAATCCAGGATTTCCGTGCTCAAGTATTCTCCTCCTTGATCTCATCATAGGACATAATACTTATACCCCTTTTAGGTTCTCTACTTCCAACTTATATTCTGTGAATATCTCAAAAGGTTCGGACTCATGTTTCAACAGGAACATATGACTGAATCTTGAGAGATTATCAGAGAATATAATGAAGTACAAAGAACCTGTCCTGGCATATGTAGACAGGGGACCTTACATACATCAACATGTATCATCCCAAGAGTTTACTAACGCTTTCTCTGTTTCCAATAAACAGAGCTGTGGTCATCTTATCTTTGTGACATGACTGGCGAGTTTCACAAGATGTAAATTCAAACTGATTTAAATATGCATCTATATGTAACTCTAGCTAGTCGGGTCACATTGATCTGACCTAGTCTACAATGCCTCAAGTAGGATTCGTTCATTTCTGAACTCTTCCTCTTGTGTGTGTTCCGTATACTAAGAACTATAGTTTGATTTAGAACATCAATGCTTTTAGATAACGTGCCTGAACCGATCAACCTTTGATATAGGAAATGTTCAAAACATTATCCATCAATACAAAATTTTATCATTTCTTTACTAATAAAGAGACTGATATGATTTTGTATATCAGGTTCGGTATCTAATAACATTCGTTCAGAATCAATGTATCGGTAATACAGGGTGACAGTGACCAACAGACTTGGCTGCAACACTTGCCCCGTTTTCTGTCTCATGAAACTTATCACCCGTTCTCAGTTCTCTACCTTTCTGTAGCCCTATGTAACAGATTACATATCTGGGATCCTGATCCGGTATCATATACCCAGGACGTAAAGGATACTGAGAAACAGTTCTGTATAATGAACAAACCCGAAGATGATGCATCAACATGCACTTTCTTCGTTTGGGCGGTACGGGAAATCTGGTATTCCCCAATTTCCTGCTCTGTCTTATAACAATTATAAGTTGGAGCGGGACCAACGTTCCCCAGCTCAGTATAACAAGCGGGTTCGGTCAATATTCCGTATTATTATCTTGATTAAGGCGTGATATGGTCGCTACCAGGAGAGAGAGAGAAGAAAACACTCAGCGTGCGCTCTGTCAAGAATAGATTGGTTATTATTTTATCTAATCAGGATGGCTCCCACTGCTTTTTATCAAATCTTCCTTCAAACCCTAAAAGGAAAGACTAGCCGGGATTAATTACACACTACAAGTTCGCCAATCTTTCAGCCAGGCCAGTGTCGGTACTTTGAGGGAGGTCCCCCGTGCTTTCGCACGAACCTAATTAATGTAAACCTCGTTTTCCCAGAAGCGTAACCTCGTTAACACCTTTCTAGACACCTACTTGATCGGCTAATTGTAATGTATAAAACTCTCCCAGGAGTAACTCTTACTCGCAGCGGGTATCGGGATCCAACTATCTCATAGAAGGTATGCAATCTCATTGCAAATTTCAACACTTGAAATCCCCGATAATATTTTGCCCCTAGCGTCCTATGACCTTGACGCAGGCCAACAAAGCATAGTCCGCTAGTCA
Organism: Agapanthus africanus; assembly: GCA_030015575.1. Classification (NCBI taxonomy): domain Eukaryota; kingdom Viridiplantae; phylum Streptophyta; class Magnoliopsida; order Asparagales; family Amaryllidaceae; genus Agapanthus; species Agapanthus africanus. The sequence continues at coordinate 420,793,451 of CM057345.1, read as the reverse complement.
AGTTCAACCCGTCATTTCCTGATTGAATTAAACCCACCCGCACGACCCTTGACGCAGGCCAACAAAGTCGCACGACTACCCTAATCCAATCACATCATATGCTTATGCAGATAAGCACCAGTTAGCTACCGCACACTACGCCTTGACGCAGGCCAACAAACGTAGCACGAATACTAACTACTACTTATCTGAAATGACGGAGGGCTACGACAGGTTTTTCTGAAAACCTATTGCGTAATGAACTTGATATCGTTGTAGGATCGAATGAATTTTAAAATGGAGTGCTTTTGAGGCTTTTCTAGTTTTGCTAAAGGAGTCACTCCCGGTGAAGGGATCGTCGGTCCTTTCCTCGTCGAATGAGGTGCGGGATATATCGCATATATCGCTGTGCAAAGCAAAAACACTTAAAAGCAATCAAAAGACAAACCGAGTGTGTAGCATCTGCCAGTTATTGCTAAAGGAGTCACTCCCGGTGAAGGGATCTCGGTCCTTTCCTCATCGAATAAGGTGCAGGATATATCTCATATACCGCTGTGCAAAGCAAGAACTGTAGCTACCTGTTTTATTTTGAAATTCGATTCTACAACATCTTGGGTTTCTTTTATTTCATTAATCACATTAATGAAGTCCCATCATTTAAGTACCTAAACATCACAGATAGATATGACGTACACTTATGCAATCCGCATTCGCCTCGATGTCCCCTCGTGCACCGTTAGGTTAGGTAACTAACGGCAGAGCAGGGCAGGGCTAGCGCGGGTGTAAAACATAAGTAACGTCTATATAATATATCATATATACTATATACTATATCCATCACAGAAACATCACATGATCTCATCACAGATATCGCAGCAGAAGAATCATATGAAATATTGGATATACTAGGACGTCCGTGTTTTCAATACGAGCCAGTATAAAACACGGATTCCACGGTCGTGATGAATAGCCAAACCCACACCCCTAGACCCCTACGAGAGCGGCAAGCAACCCTACCAATTCTAGAGTTAGGAGACCCGGACTCGACTCCTCGAGTTGATCTCCCACTGGACTCCAGAACCCGGTTACTTGTGCCCTCCTCCTTGGGTCTATCCTAGTGCGGAAAAGTAAATAATATACAACAGGTGACAGCTCCCGCAACCTGGAAGCGCCCCAATAAAAGAATATTACATACAAGTTTTTTACATGAATGAAAATGAAAAACACTCATCTCACATAAAAACCCCCGGCTATTCAAACACGACGATCCAATATAACATATCCAGCAACACATAACATCACATGTCATCAACGTAAGCAAATATGCGCATCCCAATTGTCGTTGACATATAGCAACGAAACCGGCGATATCACATATTACACTTACGGTCACAGAAAAGAAAGTGTAAAACTACAACAGTTGGAATCCGCAACCACCTCAGACATCGCATGCCTGACCAAATGAATTACTTAGACATCGCATGCCTAACAATTATAAACCCCGCATTTTAGTCTCATTATCGAAAACACTTTTCAATACCAAGTCGGGTAATTCAACAAGATTCCCGACACACTGATCGAATGCTCGTCGCAAACTTCAGTAGACGGCCGCACCCCCAATACCGTCGACGAAGTGCACCAAGGCGGAACACCGCTACCGCGAGCACCCGAACGGATGCTTTCGGCGACGGGGTTCTCCTACAGTCACTTGGTCGGGGCAATGGGGTAAGGCTGTCTATTAAGTTTACCCGGCGAGTATCCGCGTACGCTACGTGATTGCGACGGACTTTTGATCACATCAAAATTCCGTGGCAACCGATCAAAAGAGACTAAAGTGCTACGTTTATAACATTCATTTAGTTATCTCATAACTATTGTGAATTCCAATTATTGTATCCCATTCCAGATAAACAGAAAATGTTAAACTTTCCGATCGAACAATCAAACACCCAAGTTTTCCCGATACAGATCAAACACATGAAATAAGTCTAACAACATTCAGTTCGTACCTCAGTACCAACGGTCCAGCCGTAGAAGGGTCAAGCCAACGCCTCACATGTGGCACGCCGTACTGCCCCAAACCCGAAGGTTCAAAGGGCAGTTCAAGACGGTCACATAATCGAGTTAAGGTTTGTGTCTTCTAGAGGGACCATCGCATTACTTGCACTACTTAGAACGTCGTTAAACTACGGAAAAATCCAACACTTGGAAATTTCCCGACAGGGGAAAAGTTGGGTATTTATATCCGGTCGAACTTTTTAACATATCCTAAAATTTATCCGGAAAAACACATAGACAAAATTTGACAATCCGATCGAATGTACGAACCCTCTATACAACCCAAAATACTCAACTCTTGATTTCAGAAAAAAAATATTCCAGGAAAACCAACACTGAAAAATAGGAGTTACTGTGCAAAATTGAGTGCCTAATAAGACAAAACGGCGGCGGAAGGGCCGCATTAGCACTCTATTGCCGCTGTTCCGCCGCAGTTTTGAGGGATCATTAGGTAATTTTTGCACCGTAATTCTTAGATTTCCCTTCTGATTTTTCTGCATATTTTTAATTTGCAAAAATCCACAAATTTGAAAAAAGTACAGAGAGCAAGTTGGATGTAGGTTTTCGGTTCGATCGGACTTCAAATTCCGTCTACGCATCGCCTAAGGCTCTAGCTAGGCTCTGATACCACTGCAGGGTTCCTAGGCACTCTAGTAAGGTCTCCAAAGCCATCAACCATGGCAATTTAAAAAATTATGGTGCCTACAAACCCTAAACAACGGATCGTATACTAGAAGTCTAGGCGAACAAGAACTAGTTAACAATTAACTAAGGGAATACGGAAATACAACCTTTGTAGATCCGGTCCACCACCTCCACGGCTCCGCAACGAGGTCGTCTCCGCTGTCCAAATCAAATCCGGGCTCTAGAGTCGGCTTCGTCGGAGAATGGGCAAGCTAGGTCGTCGATGTCCATGCCGAAGATGATCTACGTCGAGGCATCGATGAATCAAGCTCCACCTTCACCAAACCTTGAAAAGTTGTGAAGGAAACACACTCTACTACTTGGCAAGAGGTAGAGGATGAAGAAATAGGAAGTGGGTAGACTTTAGAATTGGATTTCTCACTCTAATCATCAATCCACCATTGATGTAGTGGAGGTTTTCTTCATGAAGTGAAGAAAAAGAAGAAAGCAAGAAGATGATGAGTTATTATAAAAAGAATAATAATTTTTATTCTTATCATAATTTTAACCCAAGTTAAGTGTAGAGAATTGACCAAGGTTAAAGAATGGTTAGGGTAAAGGAGATGAGACAAAAATGGTGACATGAAGAAAGCTTCATGAAGCTTCAAGTTGAAAACAAAAAATAGCCACCATTTTTGACTTCTTTTCCTTTTCTCATTTATCTTATAAATACAAATGAAAATATAAATGAATAAAAGAAAACCCTAATCATTTATTTAACCTAGGTTTAATTCATTACACTTAACAAAAAGATATGTATCAACAAACATGATACAATCAAGTGCACAAAAAATATCGCATATGCAATGCGCACACCCGAGTGAGAAAATCCATCTTAAGTGAACCGATACTAGTTAACGCAAAGTAATATATCAAATATATAATTATGCATTAAATCATTAAATCAACGCTTGATTTAATGATCCGGTCATGCGCACATAACCGACTGGTATCAATAGTAACATCTTATCGAATCAACACTTGATCCGATAACCCGGCTATATCGCATATAACCGATCAATGTCACATCGCGAGAATCGAATACAGTATCACATACTCGTATTATTCTCGGTCCCGCACATATCTCATATGCGCTCCTATTTCGTTTCGCTTGAGCCAGGAAACCTCTGTGTAGGACTCTAAAGACTCGTCAATACGCCGGCAGCGGATGATGATCATATCAAACATCCACAAGCCGCAAGCGGTCTGCTAAACGTAACGGCCACCCGGGTATTGAGCGATCTGAAGATCGACGAGCAAGCCCGCTCACACTCCAGTGAATCCGACCAGTAACACTACCGTACAGTCCGGTCTGATCGTCTGATATGTCGCATATCTCGCCTAGGGGTGGTAAACGTCAGACCCCAATAGCTCAATAAGTCGTGTCGATATGAGGCTCATAACGGGTCGAGAAACTACTGGTAACACTTACCAGCAATTCTCTGAGCAGCCCTGGCAAGGGACTTCCTGTTATAGCCGATCGAACACAGTACAACATCAACCCCCATATACCGGGAGAGACGAATCCCCTCCTATCGCTCATTGCCTCCATGTGACTCAGGACTGTACCCAAAAACCACCGTTTTGCACGCCCTCTTGGACGTGGTAAGATGGAAATCAAAGCACAGTGGGAACCACACAAGACTCTATGACGATCTCGGGTCAACAGACTACTCTGTACCAGTGTCACCAGAGAACTGCCATCTGACGTGAGGTATAATACCATCTGGGAGTTCTCGGCGAGTCCGTCCAGTGTACCCAGTCTCTACTGAGCACCCGTATATCATCTCTGATGTCAAACACCGATGGATATGGGATCATCCATCGCCCATCTGTATGGGTCGAGAAGGTACACGCTAGTCTACTCTGGTATATCGATGCCCCGTCTCGATACACCCACGACTAGGGACTTTGAAGGATGTACTTATAGACTACCATGTCCCCACTAGTATGATCCGCATCATAGTCCAGGTAGTCAAGTACAGATCCTAAGGGCTTTACCAACATGTAACAGAGAGACAATCAGCATACACGTTAAGGTAAAGTTCAACCAGATAGCATACTATCATGTCGAGCAAGAAAGTCCTCCCTATATATGTCCCAGCATCCACTACAATATACATCCTATGTATAGTAATGGCCTCTAGGGCATACATATAACTAACAAAACCCTGAGACGAATTTACATGTATAAATTTTTTCATTTTGAGCCAAAAAATTTTCAACAGAAACTCAGTTTTTGTGATTTTCCGGTTTTGTGATTTTTTCGGTTTCGAACTTCCATACACTTCGCTACCAAGCTAGTTTAAGTTTAGTTAGGCTCTGATACCAGTGTAAGTCCATATTGCGACCCCCGGTTCTTACGGGGAGGCGGAAACGGTATAAAAAACAAATTTTTATCGCAAGAGGCAACATGGACTAAACTAGGTCGGGATCGTTACCTAAACTAAAACTAGCATACTAAGCTAAAGAGATTTAGCTACTCGGATAGAGATGGTTATACCTAAACTTGAACTCCTTCTTCTTCAAACTTTGTGGAGGTTGATGGTTCTCTTCTCTTGTCGCCTTCTTCCGTCGAAGATGGATCCACCTCGAAGGCTCGACCTTGGGCTCTTTCTCGGACTTGGAGTGAACTAGAATCGCCGACTTGCTAAACCCTTGATCCTAGAGTGAGTAGAGAGAGTGTCTAAGGGTTGCTTTTGTTTTAAAGAGAAGGATTCTCAACACATGAGAAGGTTTCTCTTTTGCTAGAGGAAGAAGAAGATGAAGAGAGGAGAGAGAATGAGAATGATAGAATGAGCTATATTTTTTCTTTCTTGCAACCATAATGCAAAAGAAAAGAATTATCTAATAATAATAATTGAAAATGAGAATAGTTGATGGCAATTTGGAATGACCACAACCATGCTTCATTTAAAAATGTAAGCATAAATCAAGGAAGACTTTTGAAGCATGATGGTGGTCAACTTTCAACCATGGTCAACAAGTCAACCATGGTCAACAAGTCAACAAAATCAACCATAACAAAATTCTCATTTAATTACTATTATAAATAGATAATCCATAAATCCATTAGGGTTTGGAAAAAGATAACTGTCAACTGTGCATACGCACCCGTTCCGAAACCCTAATGAAATACCTCATCCTCCGCCTCAAGCAACTGTGCATACACACCTGCATTCTCGTTCCGAGGAACAAGAATACCAAGATATAAAAGCAACCCCAAATATATATACCAGTATCTGGCTCAAACCAGAGCCTGCCAGTATAATCCGTCCGGACTCCAAACGTGCACAAGTGCGCGGATGAGAACGAACCCTGTCGCAAAACCATGCGACCTCTACTCTGTTTTGCCCAGAGGCGAATACCCTCTGTGTGGGACTCTAAAGACTCGACACTACGCTGGCAGTGGGTTTAACCACAGACCGCAAGCGGCACTAGCTGTGCGTAACGGTCCCCAGGTAGATGCCGACAAGAAGGCTGACGAGGTGAAACCCCATCTGAACTCCTACTGAGTCTGAATGTGACAGTCTCCGTACAGTCCGGTCTGTTCGTCTGATACATCGCATGGCGGGCCTAGGGGGTGGTAAACGTCAGTCCCCCAATAGCGGTACAAGTCGTGCCGGAGCGAAGCCCAAAACACCCTGAGATAACACTGGAAACCTACCAGTATATCTCGTTTGCCCTGGCCAGGGACTACTCGTGTAATGGCTCTCCTAGACACAACGCGATGTCAACCCCCAATACCGGGAGAGACGAATCCTGTCTAACCGTCACTGCCTCCAAGTGCTTCGGGACTGCACCCAACCACCACCCGTTTGCACGACTCCTTTGAGCCGTGGTAGGGTAGTGATCAAAGTGCAGTGGGAACACACTTGAGGCGAAGTGCCAGTGTCAAGTCAGCGGACTAAGCTGTACTCATGTCACCTGGGAACTGATAACTGACGATAGGTATAATACCAACCTGTCAGTTCCCGACGAGTCCTGTCCAGTGTACTCGTAACCCAACGAGCACCCGTATACTATCTCCAGTACGACGTACTGATGGCTGTGGGACAGACCATCTCCCACACTGGGATGAGAAGCGCATACGCTAGTCTACTCCGGAGTATCGATGCCCTGTCTCGATAGTCCTGCGACTAGGGACCTGTATAAGGATGTGCTTATAGATTACCCAGCCTCCACTAGTGTGACTGCCATCACAACGCTGGTAATCAAGCAAAGATCCTAAGGGCTCCACTAATGCGTATAAGTGATATACTGAAATAAACACAAGTACACATTGAAGTAGAAACAAACCAAGTAGCATACTACTATTTTGAGCAAGATTGTATATATAAGGTGAATATCCCAAGCATCCATTAAGTAATATACAAACTAGTATGATACAGTAATGGCCTCTAGGGCATATACACTAACAAATCAGTGCCTCTGGTTCTATATTGGATATAGTACAGTTCATATCTTAACATTATTAAGGTACGGGGAGTTGTCTGTCTTATGATTAAAACCAGACTCTGGATAACTTAAGGCACGTTTCTGTAATGGCTGTTTGTGGGTTGACCCAGGCTATGACGAGGGTTGACTTTCTACCATAAGAAAGATCAATAGTGATATTGTTCTTGACTCGCCACAGTTTTAATAAAAATGGATTTTTTTTCAAAAAAAAAACAGTAGTGGGAGTATGGTAGAACTGGAAGTGATTCCAGAACCGCAAACGATTACTGAAGATTTGATAAGGAACCTAAAGATTCAATCTGATTTGACATTCCATTGGCCACTCCGTAGATAAGGTGGGTAACTTCAGGCACCCGAGAGGTACTCCGGTAACCTCAAGGACGGTGACAGGGAAGTTCTTGTTTACCCACACTTGCCATTATTGTTGTTCCAGGCTGCGAGACCCGGCGGGAAGATGAGTATAGCGTCGTTCTAAACTAGCTTTAGAAGTGCACGTCTATATAACTCTGCCAGAGGGTTTTCGTAGTCAGTGGGAGCAGCGGAAGCATTGGTGGACATCAGGCTTATGTCTATTTATAGACTAAAGCAGATATAGCGGAGATAGATCATCTGTTTCTGATGTGACAGTCATAGGTTTGACGTCATCAGAATAGGGGATGGATCTGTTGAGAAGGTAGTAGGAAGTGATATTCCTATACAACGATCGGTTATACTTTGGTCGTCACACAGTGTTTTCTCCACATGGGACTTGGACATTATATCAGACATACTGGTTACTAGATCTATGGTTTTAGATCTAGATTTGGGTGGTTTCCCAATCAGGGTACTTTGACAGCATTCTAAGAGTATTTAGAATGGACGACTCTTGGCACGGTAGTATACCTGCAGGTGATGGAGTCACCCTCTCTAAAGGTGTCTTATAGACTAAAGTAGAGAGGGATGCACATGATTGGCAGATCACTTGCTCAGGCAATTGAGTCAATCATGAGATGTCAAGTACCACACCAGATGTTGTTCTTGCAGTAGGTGCAATAAGTTGATATTGATCCAATCCTGGGGAAACAGTCGGAAGCAGTTTTAGAACATAAGTGAATGTTCTAGGGATATGATAACGGCTGCCTCCTTTAGGAGACGGTTATCACTCCAGGCTTCCAAGGTGACATGGACGACAGGGTGATCGTCAGAGTTGTAGTTTTCCTTCTGACGAGGGGCGGTATTTTGGACAGGTGGTCCAAGGCAATACTGAGGGTGGCATGGCGCAGGATACTGATTAAGTTCAGTTGACGATACAGTCTAAAGAAGTTTGGATTTGGAGTTCATTTATGAGCTAGGTCCCATCAGACATCCAGACATTCTAAGACAGGTATTGCTCATTTCGGGAGATGGCTTTCTCCGCGAACTTGAGATACAGAGAGACATAGAAAGAAACATCTAGGCGGATCCACTCACTAAGGCTATTCCTCGAACGCAAGAGTTTCGCAAACAGGCTTTATGAGACCGACTAGTAGAGGAGTTGGGTGTTCGGTATCACACGGGCTGTGAGTATGCGACATCGCAATAATTTGCCTTGAGTGCTAGTGGGAGATTGTTGGAGATAATGCCCTCAGAGTCAATTATTGGATCACAGGCACGTGATTGCAATGATTGAGGGAGGACCTATCCCGGTAGGACAGTCTTACTCAAGATGATAGTATGCTATCTGGTTTACCTTTATCATCGTGTACTGCTTTAGGTGACCTGAAAAGTCGCTATTGCACGTTGATAGAGCCCCTAGGATTCTTTCTTGACCACCAGCAGTATGAGGGCGATCATATAAGTGGGAGCTGGGGTCTATAAGCATATCCTTAAATGGTCCCTAGTCGTGGGAGTTTCGAGACGGGGCATCGATTCTCCAGAGTAGACTAGTGTATACAGTCGAGACCCCGACGAGGGGCGGTGGCCGGTCTCACAAGCCACTGGTGTCAGTTGGATCACCTAAGATGTATACAGGTGCTCATTGGGTTATGAGTACACCGGACAGGACTCGCCGGGAAGATGCTAGTTGGTCTTATACCTGACGTCAGATAGCAGTTCCCAGGTGACATGCGTACAGGTTAGTTCATCGACCTGGGGATCGTCATTTGTCTCGTGTGAGTTCCCACTGTACTTTGATTACTACCCTACCACGGCTCAAAGGAGTCGTGCAAACAGGTTTTAGTTGGGTACAGTCCCGAGCCACATGGAGGCAGTGAGCGGATCTTCAGGGATTCGTCTCTCCCCGTATTGGGGGGTGAGGTCGCGCTGTGTCTAGGAGAGCCATTACACGAAGTCCTTGGCCAAGGCAGGAGATTTACTGGTAGGTACTCCAGTAGTATCTCAAGGTGTTCTGGGCTACACTCCGACACGACTTGTACCGCTTTTGGGGGTCTGACTTTTACCAACCCCCTAGGCCCGCCATGCGATGCTCATAGACGAACGGACCGGACTGTACGGATATTGTCACTGACAGGCTTAGTAGGGTGTCAGGATGAGTTCGCTCATCGACGTCCCTTTTGGTCAATAGCTGGTGGCCCGTTACGTATTGGCTTATACCTCTGACGTGCTAGTGGTTAAATCCACAACCATAGTATTGACGAGTCTTTAGAGTCCACCACACTTTCAGTTACTCAAGCTTTCGGGCGAAACGCTGTAGAGGCCGTACGGAGATATGGCAGGGTTCGATCAGATACGTGCGGTATTGCACAGATCGTGATCGGACAGTTTTTACTAGCCGGCTTTGGCTTAAGCCGGATCTTGGTATTTGATAGTGTAGTTTTGTCTCTTTGCATTTGTATCCGGACGGAATACAGATGCGGGTGTGTATGCACAGTATCGGGGTTTTCCTGTAATTTATTACGGGACCAGTTTTCTGGAGTTGCCAGTTTGCTTTTCGTTTCGGCCGATTTCTTTTGTTCCTTTCATTGACCGAAGATTGGTGGAGGAGGGCTTATTTGCATTGTTGCAAATAAGCAATTGAGGGAGGGGTTTTTTGCATTATTGTTTTATCTTAATGGTTGCTCCATACCTTGACCATGCTCTCCCTCTCCACTGACACATGAGGTATGGCCGGCCACTGTTTGGAGATTCTTGAGGAGTGTGGATTAATTTATTAAAAGGTGGCATGTGCTTATTGTGCGGGTGCTGAAGCTTTCTGGGATGATGGATTAATTCATTAGAAGGGAATGAGCATAATATGAAAAAGAATTGTTTTTCCTAAGCAAAAATCAATCACCCCTTGCTTTTTTGACAGAACACAAATTTGATCATTGCCGAGCTTGCTTCATTCATTTTCCAGAGAGCTCCAAAAAAAAAATGGTATTTGGCCGAGCTCAATATTGCAGGCTCCATCTCCTTTCCAGCAAGCATCAGTTGTAAATCCTTGTGCACAAATTTCTCCATCATGGCAACTCCTTCAACCCCAATAGAGACAATAGCTCACTACACATTCTACAGCAAATCTTGGGCATGTCGACTAGCCAGCTTCGTGCCCGAGTTGCCTCGGCATTGAGGTGGGAGCCCGTAAAAGATGTAGGCGATGTGGTGCCCTTCCGGCAAGGAGGCGACGACCGGAGTTTCCGCGAGAGATCGGGACGATGACGAGAAGACCGGAGGACTCAGATCACTCGGTATATCTCTTCCCTATCTTGTTACTTTGCTAGATCTAGTTTAATGGCCCGATCCGGGGTTTAGTGCGCGGTGGTGCCGGTTTGCTAAGTCCGCAAAATTAAAGTTTATCATCGTTTCCGCATTTGGCCGTCGGGTTGACGGCCGGGGCGCCGCCGTGCACTTACAGATCCATCCTCGAAGAAGTCCCTTCGAGTTCGTATATAACCATACGATGGATCTATCCAATGGAAGTGGATGTCCGTAGTAATACGGGGTGTTCTGAGAAATTCAAAGGGTAAAAGAATGAGTGGCAATGACTTATGCAACTCAGACAATCCAAAAGCCAGTATTTTAAGAAGGTTCGGTCAACTTGGTCACTGAGTCATAGTCTAGGGTCGGTTAAAGGTCGCTGCCAAAGAGAGAGAGAAAAGAAACACTCTGCGTGCACTCTAACCTAGATCAGAATGGTTATCACTTTATCTAATCCGGAAACCTCCCACTGCCCTGTCAAATTCTCCTCCAAACCTGAAAGAAGAATCAATCGGGATCACCCGAAGAGTAAACCAACTCATCAGTGGGAATCGGGATCCAACTCTCATCGCATGATAACGTGATGGAATGCATCCACGTTACTCATACTCCAGAAGGTATGCGCATACTTGGCAAGTTTCAGTTTCTTTAGAAACTCCCGATATGATTTTTGCCCCATGCTCTTATAACCTTGGCTTTGGTCAAAATGTCATAAGTCACATGCCAAGTTCTACCCGTCACTTTCTTGTCAATTTGAACCCACCCGCACATGCCCCTGGATTTGGCCAAATAGCCGAACTACTGTCCCAAACCAACTCATCTATCTATGCAACAAATGAATACCCTGCAGCTACCAAACACTATGCCTTAACTTTGGCTAAAATGCATAGCTTGAATACTACTGAATACCCAAAAGAAGTGACGGAGGGCTACGGCTGGTTTTTGGCGAAAAACCTTTAACGTAACGAACTTGATATCGCTGAAGGAACCTGATAGCTTTTTAAAATATAGTGGCGAAAACCTTTTGCTAAAGAGGTCATTCCCGGTGAAGGGATCTCGGCTCTTTCCTCGTGGAATGAGGTGCAGGATATTCCACTGAATACCGCGATGCAAAGCAACTTGTAATCGACTATAGTGAAGTTATCACCCTGACGCAAACTTCTGCCCAAGGGGTCAGTCCCGGTGAAGGGGTATCGGCCCTTGCCCCTTCGAATGAGGTGCAGGATATTCCACTGAATACCGCTATGCAGAACAAAAGGAAACGTCTTTGCAATAACACTTTTTAAATTTGTTCCAACAACTGACAAATAGGTTTGCTTTCCTTTTCATTGATCAAAATCAACGCAGTCCCATCAATCAATCACACCAGAAAAGAACGAAAATAAAATGTACGTATATGCCATTTGCATTCGTCACTGGGTCCCGTCATCACCCGTTAGGTTACTTAACTAACGACAGAGCGGGGACTGGACTAGCGCGGGTGTAAAACATATACAACATCTAATAGTATATAAACCAATATACAATAATCGCTCCAGGCGTGATAATACGCAACATTACAGAAATGTAATAAGTATCATAGAACAATACAGATAATCTGGGACCTCGGGTTTCACAGAGCCGCTGCTGAAACCCGACGTTCCCCTGTCGTGTGGATAGCCTGTGCAATGAAACCTAGACCCCTACGGGTGCGGCAAGTTACCCGCCAAAACCTGAAGCGAGGCAGCCCCCTACAGCAAAGTGAATGGACCATCCAGCACTTCACGGAATCCGGTAATCTTGGGCACCCCTCCTTGGGTCAACCTGTACCCCCTACGAGTGCGGCGAATAGTCTGCCAATTCTAGAGTGAGGCCCCTCTGCCTCTCAAAGCCATGAGATGCGGACCCGTTGCCCTCCAGAACCCGGCTATCCGTGCACTCCGTCGCGGGGCAAAACCTAGTACAGTAATGAAAAATAGTACAACAGGTACATCGACCGCAACCTGGTCGTGCCCCAAAAGAATATTATACAACAGGCAGTGACGGCAGTCCACATGCTGGACGCTCGCCCTGCAATATCAAATGTACAAATAAATCCAAACTGCACTATCATTGCACACTACTATCCACCACGACAAATCCGCAACATCACAGCACAACACAGAACATCAACGCGAATGTCACGTTCGCAAACCCGTCTAAAAGAACTATAGCAATCAGACGCGGTTTACCGATCAAATGACATTCCCGGTCGGAGATATAATGTAAGCACTGTAAACTAATATGTTTAAATTTCGATCTACTAAATATCACGAAGTGGGCCCCACGAACAACCGGTGAACAGTAACAAAATCTGGGCCCAAAAGATATATACCAAAACCCCCAATTTCCAGAGAAGAATATACTGTGCAAATTTGGGGGCATGATCACACCAAACCGCCGCGGATGCGCGGTCAAACCATAGGTTTGACCGCGATTCCGCGGCGGTTTGGTCGTATCATGTGCCCAAATTTTTACAGTATTCTTAGAAAACCCTGCACAACTTTCTGTGATATTTAAAATAATTTTAGGAACCCATTTAAAATCGACAGAAACTGTGAAGCTTGAAAATTGTGTTTTTCGTTATCCGGTTCGATCGATATTTTAAACGCGTTAGCACAAGTTAGTAAAGGAAAATGGTGAGGCTCTGATACCACTGTAAGTCTACGTTAGCGCCCCGGCCGTCTACAGAAGCCAAATGCGGAACAAAAACTTTTTAACTGGCGCTATCGTATACTTTAACCCGGATCTTCCATTATTGCTAAACTAACAAACTATAACGTGAGTAGAAAGGTTATACCGAACGATCCGAGTCCTTCGTTCTTTAACCATCATCCCACGCTCCGTTGCGGCTGCTCCGATCTCGTCGATCTCCGATCTGCTCGTCCAGGTGGCACCACGTCGACGATTCTTTAAACGGGCTCCCGCCTCTGACTCGAGGCAACTCGGTCGTCAAGTTTGCTAAAAGAGACGACAAAGATTGATGTAGAGAATGAGTAGATGACTTTGTATCACTTCGTCCAAAGCCGTGGACGATCGGTTAATGAAGTTGCCAATGGAAATGAAATGGAACGAGAAATGAACTATGAAATTTCCATATATCGAAAACTTTAGTCTTTTCTTTTTAACAACCATAATTTTCTCAAGTGAGTGAGTGGAGGAGGAGAGGGGGCCGGCCACTTATATCAAGAGGGGGTGAGTGTAGGAGGGAGAAGGTGACCACAAGAAGAAAAGATCAAGAGAAAAAATCTATGGCAAAACAAAACACATTAATGAAATGAATGACTCACTAAACCTAGTCATCCATTCATTAATGCAAACTTAAGGTTCATGAACCTAGTCACCATCCTATTCACCTCTTCTAGAAACTTCTCGAAGCATCTACACTCATCTCAAGAAAAGATAAATCCGTCTTTAACCGAATGTTAAAAGACGGGCGATAGAAAACTGGAAACTGGCAACTTCCAAAAGTAATCCTGAAACGACTTTCAGGATAACCCCGTAACTGTATAAAAATACCCGCATTTGTATTACGACCGAATACAAATGCAACGGAGACAAAGATATTATATCTACTCAATATAATACTCAGATCCGGCTTAGACCAAAACCGACCAGTATCATCTGCCCGAAAAATAACACGTGCGTAAACGCACGTGCATTTTCCGAACCCTGCCATAATACTATACGGCCTCTACAACATTTCGCCCGAACTTGGGAAACTGTCTGTGGGGGACTTTAATGACTCGTCAGTACCCTGGCAGTGGGTTTAACCACAAACCGTCAGCGGCACTAGCAAAGCGTAACGGCTGCCCATGGACTGACATCAAGGGAGGCCGATGAGCGAACTCATCCGGAAACCCTACTGAGCCTAACAGTGACAATGTATATACAGTCCGGTCCGTTCGTCTATGAGTATCGCATATCTTCCTAGGGGGCTAGTAACGTCAGACCCCCAATAGCAGTATAAGTCGTGTCGGAGTGTAGCCCAATAACACCCTGAGATACTACTGGAGTACCTACCAGTAAATCTCCTGCCACGGCCGTGGGCTATGTGTAATGGCTCTCCTAGACACAGTACGATCTCGCCCCCAATACCGGGAGAGACGAATCCCTTGCCGATCCGCTCACGTGCCTCCATATGGCTCGGGACTGTACTCAAAAGCTACCTGTTTGCACGACTCCTTTGAGCCGTGGTAGGGTAGAAATCAAAGCACGGTGGGAAGTCACACGAGACAAATGACGACCTCAGGTCGATGAACTAACCTGTACACATGTCACCAGGAAACTGCTATCTGACGATATGTATAATACCAACTAGCAGGTTCCCGGCGAGTCCTGTCTGGTGTACTCATAACCCAATGAGCACCTGTATACATCTTAGGTGATCCAACTGACACCAGTGGCTTGTGAGACAGGCCACCGCCCCTCGTCGGGGTCTCGACTGTATACACTAGTCTACTCCGGAGTATCGATGCCCTGTCTCGAAACTCCCACGACTAGGGACCACAATTAAGGATATGCGTATAAACTACCCAACTCTCACGTATATGATCGCCATCATACAGTTGGTAGTAAAGAAAGATCCTAAGGGCTCTATCAAAGTGTAACATGTAATCAGTCACCTGAACATGTACACGACTGATAAAGGCAAACCAGATAGCATACTATCATCTCGAGTAAGACTGTCCTACCGGTATAGGTCCTCCGCAATCATTGCAATCACGTACCTGCGATCCAATAATTGACTATGAGGGCACTATCTCCAACAGGATAAATCCTCCACTGCCTCTTTGTCTCTCCTGTGGCCAGGTAAGTGCCAGGTAAGTAGGAGGTTCTCCACTACGTAACTAGTGGGCCTAATTAAGTAACCACTTGCCTTAGACAAACTTGCCTTAGACACCACAAAAGAAACGCGGATAAACAATGAATTAACCACGGCCTTCTTCTGTCCTAAGTGAACTTGACGGTCCTTAGAGTCATGTCAAGATTTCTTTTAGTTAATGAGGGTAATGTGGATCCAATTTTGTGATTTTCGGGGCTTAGGAAGGGTAATGAACTCCTCACCTAATCTGAATTTTGCCGTGACCCTTAAATTCCGTATTAATATGCAAACAACCGAGATCAAATACGCATAATTTTTATTGCTTTTTGCGGTGCTGCGAATTATTTGCAAAGAAACCTGCAACAAATTTGTTATTGGAGCAGATTGAGGAAGAGATAAGAAAGTCAAGAAGTCACCTGAGAAAAATGGTACAGTAATGCAGCTACCAAGCCGTGGAACCGCCGCAATGATCGCCTTAAACCGCGGATCCGCCGCGGTTCAACAAGAACACTGCACAAAAAGTTTACAGCAAGCCTCTGTGCACACCCTGAGCTCTCTGGAATATTCAGAAAAAAATTTGTCAAGCTCCACAGATTCCATATTTCCTCGCAACAAATCACAATGAATCGTTTAGTGTTTGTGCGAATTTAGATCTAAAAATTTTGATGGAATAAATTTTTCAACTCAAATTTCAAAAACGAACGAATTAGCGCACTATCCCCGACAACGGCGCCATTTGATTGAATGTTTTCCGGTGTGTTGTAAAAAATGTATAGAAATCACAACCAAAAATATTTTGACCGCAATCAATAACGGTGTCGATTGTAGCGCGTTAGCGAGTGCGGATCGACCACAGGGAAAGTGTAATCCGTTCGTAATTCGAATTAGAAGAATTGAAAATTAAAGAAAAGAGAAAAGACAATTCAATTCTAGATTTATAAAATTGAAGTTCAAGGATTATCTAGATCTAAATCTAAAATCAAGAAAACATTTAAAAATCAAGAATTAAGAATTGATGATATCCAATCCAAATAATCAAGAATCGAAGTGAGGCTCGTAGGAATCGATCGAATCTATAGACGTGATGAAATCTATTGATTACGTATTCTTATCCATCGATGAATTGATACTAAATCGATGATGATCAACGAGAATTAGGGATTTCTTGCGGAAACTAAATTTTCATCTTCTATCCCTTGTCCTTTCGTTGATTTCATTCACATTCTAGCCTCTAGTAAATTCAAGAATCGATCATGGATCCCTAATTTCGAGCGAACACAATCAAGAAAGTATCGCATCGAAACTAGGTCGTCGATTCTTCAATTTACTAAGGTTTACAAAACTCATAGGACATAAGAATCGTTTCAAGATTTGAACATCATCATCTATTTATTCTCTCGACTCCTTCACGAGCGGAGTTTTACTCAAACATCATAATAAGAGACAGAATTAAGAATTGAGATCGAATCATGATGCAAGAATGTAAAGAAAGCAAGATAAAAGAATTTTACCTTTATTTATCAACAATTTCGTTACATTTCTCTCAAGATCTACAAGAGGAAAGAACTCGATCGTCGATTTCGGCTTCGCTCGTCTCCTTCAGTCGCGGATCTCCTTGGATCACTTGCTCCGATGAAGTCCGGCGTCGCTTTCTAAAGGATCAAAGGCTTCATGCTTGATTTGGTACTCGAAGTTCTTGATTTTTGGCTTTGGAATTTGAATTGGGGATTAGGGTTTACAAGTTGTGTCACTCAACTTGTATTGGGGAGATGAAGATTGAACAACCAACAACCTAAAACCCTAGATCTAGGTTTCCTTTTATATGCATCTCAAGCTTAGATCTAGAATTCAAATTTCAAATTTTCCTCCAAAATGAACAACTTTTCCCTCCAAAATGAACTACCACATTTGAATTTTCCCTCCAAAATGAACTACCTCATTTGAATTTTCCCTCCAAAATTAGGTTGTTAGAAAGAATCTTCTAGAAGAAGTTTGTTGGAGGGAATATTCTAGAATGAAGTTGTTACAAGGAGGCTTCTAGAAGAAGGTTGTTATATGGAGGCTTCTAGAAGAAGGTTGTTGTAAGGAATATTCTAAAGTGAGTTTGTTATGCAGAGCCTTCTGGATGAAGCCACGTGGTTATCTGGAGTCTTCTGGAAGCATTGGCCGTTACGAGAAAGAACATGGAGGAATTTGGAGCGATGACGTGTTCTTGGCGCCGCGGATCCGCGGCGCTTTAGAGCCCTCTGTGCATGTAATTTCTTGTGCTGCTTTGTTCTGTCTTTGGTGATGTTTTCTGATATGTGGAATCTTTTAAATATTTCTTGATCACTGCCAGATTAGAAGTCTTTGACTTGGCGCATTTTTATCAGCACTTTTGACAATTTCGGCCCTGTTCCTGGAATTTCCTGCACATATTCTCGAGACAAGTGGTGCGCTACAAAGATGATGCGATGCAATGATAAACACTTAATTTCCCTCAGAAATGTCGGTTTTAATATATAACACAAGTTATTTGGTATTTTATAGCTTTTTTGCTAATATGTGCTATATTAATACCGAACACTTATAGATGAGTGCAAATGGAAGGGAAATTGACGTGTTAAAAATGCAATATTTTCGATTGATCACGTGCAGATCCGGTAATTTGCATGACGCTTGACAGAGTTCGATTTTGAGTTTTGTACTCGTTTTTCAGGCGCACACGATGCGTTGTCGTGTTTTTATATCTTCCGTGATTTCAGAGCCCCGTTGATTTGAGTTGATTATTGAAATGTTTTAGCATTTGGGGGCTTAAATTTAAATTCGGGGACGGAATTTATTTAAGTGGGGAAGTTTGTAACATTTCAGAAAATATAAAATATTATTTTTGGAATTTAATATTAAAATAATATATTTCCCGAAAACCGCCCGATTTGCGAAATTGGGTTTTCGAAAAAGGGTATAAATATATACTGATAATTTTGAAATAAATAGAAATTAAAATGATTTAAATTTATTTAAAGGATTTGGCATTTTTAAAATTTATTATATGCAGTTTGGATAAAAACCCGATTAGTGCACTTCTAATCGCAATTAAGCTAAATCCGTGTTTCTACAGTTTTCCATGGCTAGTGCACCATGTCATGTTACATTTGGTTATATGTTGTTGCATTTGTGTTGTTTTATGGGTATTATGTGATTTGGTTTTGAAATTTAAAAGAGAAAAGAAAAAGGAATGAAAAAGGGTTAAAAAGGTGAATGATTGGAGAGAGAGAGTGTGTGTGAGAATAAGTGAGAGAGGGGGGGCTGCTGCCATATTTTTTTACCCTATCATTTTCTTCTCCTTCTTCATCTTCCTCACACTCATATCCCTCCACTTCTAACCCTAGATCCATTTCTAAATAATCCCAAAAATCTTATACTCCCTTCACAAAAATTAATCCCCATATCTTCCTCTACACATTGGACCAAGAAAAGTTGGATCTTGATGACTTTGGACTTCTATGGTTTGGTTAAGTGACATCCATGAGGTATAATTTATACCATTTAGTTAGTTTTAAGTTCCTTTATATTCTAGTTTAATTTAGAAGTTGTTTTCGTATGGAATTGTGGTGTTGGAAAATTCTAGGGAAGGGTTTGGGTGTTTGTGTAGTTTTGAGGAGTGTAGTGGCTGTTACAAACCTTAGGGATTGAATTCAAGAGCTGGAATTGAGTATAGTAGTTAAAATACGGATTTGGGATTGTGTCCATGTCGGTTCTGTGTTGAATTATGAGCTTACTATGAATCTGGAATAACCCAGGGAATTTTTGAAGAAAGCAAACAACTCCAGGACCAAATTAGAGTACCAGGAGACAACCCCGACCATACGAACCCCAAAAGAGGCACCATGGCCGAGGTGGCCGGATTTTATAGGGATGTGGCCGGCCACTTGGTGGCATTTGGTGTCAGGGTTGATCCAGTAGGTCATATACACTATGTAAAGCACCCTAAACTTGTTTGTGCAACTCCTTTTGGCCCGAGTCAAAATCTGGGAGTACATTAGTGTGATTTTTGGATATGTTTTCCGTATTTTGAATGATGAGTTTTGATATTTGGATTTGTTTTTGGTTGTTGAATGTTTGTACATCAACGACTTGGGGTAATTTGTTGGTTTTGCATACGTGGGCTATAGGTTCTAACCTATAGGCGATCTGTGTGCCGTTTTGGTTTCCGGACTTGATGTTAATAGCGATTGCGATTGTTTAATATTGTAGGTAACCTCGCATAGATTCCGAGGAGATGGAGTGTGGCGTCACCGACTTCGGCAATCGAGGATCAAGGTGGGTAGATCTATAGCTACGGGGGAAGTCGGGTGGATGGCGTATAGCACCCCCGCAAAGTTTTGGTGGAAACCGATTTGTAGCATATGTTTAACAAAACCTAGATTAGGAAACTAGGATTAGAGTTAAAATATTGTTAGTGAAACCATATTATAAACTAAAGGATAGTTAGAAGTGTTTTGATACGACTAGTATGTGGTGACGGAATTTGAGGATGACGTTTAACGATATTGCCGTTTAGGGTACTATAGGATTAGATAGCCGACGTAATTGTGTCATCCGAACCATAACTATTTCCAAAATGAAGAATCGTATGTATCTTTTAAACAGATACCTTGAGGGACGTTACGGATTTTCAAATGATATCTTTTCTTTAAAAACACCGTAGCCCTACTTTCAAAACTACGATTCGCATCTTTCAAAAATTGTTTGTATGGTTCGGGTGTGTATGTTAGATTAGATACTTATGCTTGTAGTAAAGATAGAATGTATTCATAAAATTGACTTGATGTGGGATATATATGCGATAAAAAGAATATATGACGTGATATGATGATTTGATGATATGTTGGTATACGGATGCGAGTCGATCGAGATGATTGATACCCTGTCGGTCCCCTGATATGAGACTGTTGCGGATGTGACTTGGGACATAGGCATATAGATATATATAGAATGTCGTGAATCATGAATGATAGGATGTACGTGATATTAAGCTGTACCATCATTGTCTTATAGGTTGATAGGATCCCTATTGGTTTAATGCCGCCGCACGACGATCTTCCGTACGTGATGAGTTTGACTTGATGTTTGATCCATACCCTTGACTAGAGGCTGCCGTACGATGGATTATACCGTACATAATGTTGTGTGGCTAGATGCCGATTGATAGATTCACCGTCTCGGTTATGTTAGATACGTATACCCATCAGCATTTGCATATGATTTACCTTATGCTGCATTCATGTTATTCGCATTGCATTACTTATACTTGTGCTAGTACACCTGCACCATTATCGATGATGTGTATGTTACACTTACACAGATTTGCCGACTTACACACTTCATCATTGATAATAGCCATGTCACTACATGGTAGGATTGCTACATCCATATTGGCGCACATACATATTGTACACTCATACTTGCGTATATACCTACTTGCACATCCATATTGGCGCACATACATATTGTACACTCATACCTTTGTATATACCTAATTGTACATCCATATTGACGTACATACACATTGTACACTCATACTTGCGTATATACCTACTTGTACATCCATATTGGCGCACATACACATTGCACACTCATACTTGCGTATATACCTACTTACTTGCGTACATACCTACTTACTTGCGTACATACATATTGTACACCCATATTTGTGGACATACACATTTGTACGTCCATACTTGCGTACAGATATATTGTACACCCATACTTGCGTATCGACATATTGTACACCCATACTTGCGGACATACACATTTGTATGTCCATACTTGCGTGCATACACATATGCACCTTTTTACGATATTGCATTCGATTTTGGAGATTTGGGAACCGCGTGATATATTCTAAATCTGCATTCATTTAAAAGAGATGTTTTCCCTCGATACGTGCATATTACTGTTCCATATTGCATGATATACGGATATGCTTACATTTCTGCTATATATCGCATACATCATGCTTTATGATTACACGAATTGAGATATGTTGTTTTCATAAGATTTCTGGATTTGAGAACCTTGGCCATTTCCAAAGAAAGCATGTACTGTTTTAAAAATCCGGTTTCTCTTGATATGATATTTCAGTGCGTCCACCATGCGTTTTCTCGGTTCTGAGACGTATGACATGTGAAACTCGATTCGAGGAGCTGGATGAGGCCGATTGCGGGTACATGGTAGACCCGGTATGGTACCCCGGGGTGAGAACAGATTGCAGTGCAGTAGACGGTGAGCCTGGCAGTGGGACTACTACCTACCGGTGATAGTATTTAGGCTCGGCGGATATCCGGAGGATACCGACTGGAGTCGAGAGATGAGATGGGCCGATCCGGTCTGACGGAGCCCGAGATATGAGGATTTACGTGTCGATGCTGAACACGAGTTTCATGATGTTTTTGGGTGTCGATGTTGGACACCCAGGTTCCATGATTTTGATGTGTCGTGAGGGACACCGTTGATTTATATCCTCATACTTACATGCATACAAACATTGATTATATGGTTGGACGGGATCCACATGCATACATACATTGATTATATGGTTGGACGAGATCCACATGCATAGAGACATTGGTTATATTGTTGGATTATATCCGCATACATATAGGTATTGATTACATTGTTGGCACATATGATGACCCGGTCACCCTAGATATCATAGTATTAACTTTATGATATAGTTGACCTAGGAGTCGTTGTTTATTCGATTTCTACTTGTAGATGTTTTTCTACTCACGAGTTGGCAACTCACCCCCGTTGTGCCACAGTTCTTGCAGGTTGACCGTATGGATCCGTAGCGGCATCGCTGGCACATAGATTCATTTGGGTGTTTCGCATTGGTAGGTGGCGCATTTGTATCGTACCCACTCTTGGATTTATATTTCATACTGTATCTAGTCAACTCTATCAGTCAAAATTAGTAATTTGTATAAGTAATGAGACTTAGTGAGATTGTGGTTGCGAGACTTAGAGCGAGGGGTTTTCCGCTACTTGTGGTTTTGATGTCTTGCTTATTTCTTTATCTTTTGTGGTGAACTTCGCCGTTCGGCGTCGTATACTTACATATACTGTCTTGCGTGGTTGTGATCCGCCGGTTGGCGAAGAGCTAGCTCCCGCTTGGGGATGCCTTTATCATTATATTGTATTGGTGGTTTTGGATCAAAAAATACAAAGGAGGTGTTGCCCAAATTTTTAAAAGACGAAAACCTGTTTTCTAGCTTGCATTTTTTTTTCATGTTCCATCACCTATTCATTTATGAAAACATTGATTTCATTATACCTTTGTTTCACAACATTGCCTCCTTTATTTTCTTAAAAAGGTTTAGATTTCTAGGTTTCAGCTTACTTGAATTCCGTTACGCCTTTAGACGTTGCATGCTTCAAGTGCTGGTCACGAGCTAATATTTCGGGTCGTGACAGTGTGGTAGAAGATATCCCTTGCGAATGCTTGTGATATCCAACAAACTTCCACAGAACTGATCTAGCCTCGAGCTTGTCCTGATTTTTCTTTTAGACATAGGCCGGACAATCCAAATCTTAACTTGCTTAAGAGATGGGCTCTTCCATACCATATCTCATAAGGAGTGGCAGGCACCTGATTTTGTTGGAACCCAATTCAATAGGTATGCAGCTTCTCAAGTGCACAACTAAGTAGTACTCATCATAGAGCGCACCATATCTAATAGGGTGCGATTGCTCTACCTCGATATACCGATGTGATGTGGTGTATACTGAGGAGTAATGCTGAGAGAGAATCTCATTCTCCTTTCGAATAGTCCAGGATCTCCATGCTCAAGTATTCTCATCCCTGATCTCATCACAGGACATAATACTTTTACCCGGTTTTGATTCTCCACTTCTGACTTATATTCTATGAATTTCTCAAAAGCTTCAGACTTACGTTTCAATAGGAACACATGTCCGAATCTTAAGAGATAATCAATGAATGCAATGAAGTACAAAGAACCAGTCCTGGCATATGTAGACAGGGGACTTACATACATCACTATGTATCAGTCCTAAGAGTTCACTAACTCTTTCTCTGTTTCTAATAAACGGAGCTATGGTCATTTTATCTTTGTGACATGACTGGAAAGTTTCATAAGATGTAAATTCAAACTGATTTAAATATGCATCTAAATGTAACTTAGCTAGTCGGGTCGCATTGATATGACCTAGTCTACAAGGCCTCAAGAAGGATTCATTCATTTCTGAACTTTTCCTCTTGTGTGTGTTTTGTACGTTAAGAACCGTAGTTTGATTTAGAACGTATATGCTATTAGATAACGTGCCTGAAGCGATCAACACTTGATATAGGAAATGTTCAAAATATTATCCAACAATACAAAATTATATCCTTCTTTACTTAATAAAGAGACTGATATGATGTTGTATATCAGGTTCGGTATCTAATAACATTCGTTCAGAGTCAATGTATTTGATAATACAAGGTGATAACTGCCAACTGATTTGGCTGCAACAATTGCACCAACCTCTATACTTAGAGACATATCACCCTATTCTCAGTTCTCTACTTTTCTGTAGCCCAAGTAATAGATTGCATATGCGGGATCCTGATCCGGTATCAAATACCCAGGACGTAGAGGATACTGAGAAACAGTTCTCTGTAACGAACACACCCGAAGAAGATGCATCTAACATGCATTCTTTTCGTTTGGGCGGCATGGGAATCCTGGTATTCCCCTATTTCCTACTCGGTCTTATAACAATTATAAGTTGGAATGGGACCAACGTTCCCCAGCACAGTATAACAAGTGGGTTCGGTCAGTACATCCATATTATTATCTTGATTAAGGAGTGACATGGTCGCTACCTGGAAAGAGAGAAGAAAACACTCTGTGTCCGCTCTTACAAGATTAGATTGGTTATGTATTTTATCTAATCAGGATGGCTCTCACTGTTTGTATCAAATCTTCCTTCAAACCTTAAAAGGAAAGACTAGCCGGGATTAATTACACCTTACAAGTTTGCTAATTTTTCAGCCAGGCCAGTGCCAGTACATTGAGGGAGGTTCCCCATACTTTCGCACGGACCTAATTAGAATAAAGCTCGTTTTCCTAGGGGCATAACCCCGTTGACACCTTTCTAGACACCTACTTGATTGGCTAATTTTAAAGTGCAAAACTCTCCCAGGAGTAACAATTACTCGCAGTGGGTATCAGGATCCAACTATCTCATAGAAGGTATGCAATCTCATTGCAAATTTCAACACTTGAAACTCCCGATAATGGTTTTTACCCCTAGCACTTATGACATTGACTATAATCAACATATCATAAGCACTAGTCAAGTTCTACCTGTCATTTCTTGATTAATTAGGTCCACCCATATGACCCTTCACTATAATCAAAATAATCACATGACTGTCCTAATTAATCACATCATATGTTGTGTAGGAAGACCTCACTAAGCTACCGTACACTACGTCTTGACTATGATCAACATACGCAGCACGAATACTAAGTACTCTACTTCCTAAAATGACGGAGGGTTGCAGATGGTTTTTGTGAAAGCCTTTAATGCTTTGAACTTGATTTCGTTGCAGAATCAAATGATTTAAAATGGAGTGTTTTTGAGTCTTTTGCTAGTTTCGCTAAAGAGATTACTCCCGGTGAAGGGATCTCGGCTCTTTCCTCGTGAATGAGGTGCAGGATATTCACAATACCACTATGCAAAGTAAGAAATAGAAAAGCAATCAACAGACAAACCGAGGGTTGTAGCATCTGCTAGTTATTGCTAAAGAGGTCACTCCTGGTGAACAGATCTCGGCTCTTTCCTTATCGAATAAGGTGCTGGATATTCTACAAGGAATACCGCTATGCAAAGCAACAACTGGAGCTACCTGTTTTTGAAAATTCGATTCCACAACATCATTAGGTTTATTTTCTTTCATTAATTTCATTAATGAAGTCCCATCATTTTAAATTACCTAAACATCACAGATAAATACAACGTACGTTTATACCATCCTCATTCTCCTCGATATCCTATCATGCATCGTTAGGCTAGGTAACTAACTACAGAGCGGGGCAGGGCTAGCGCGGGTCTAAAACATAAGCAACGTCTATATAATATATCATATATACTATATACAGTATCTATCTCATCATATCAAATGATCACATCACAGATATCGCAGCAGAAAACAACATATGAAATATAGGATATACTAGGATGTCCGTGTTTTATTTTGAGCCTGTATAAAACATGGATTCCACGGTCACGATGAATAGCCAAACCCACATCCCTAGACCTTTACGAGAGCGGCAAGCAACCCTACCAATTCTAGAGTTACGAGACCCGGACTCGACTCCTCGAGATAGTCTCCCCCTGTACTCTAGAACCCGGTTACTTGTGCTCCCCTCCTTGGGTCTATCCTAATGCAGAAAAGTAAATAATGTATATCAACGGTGATATATTCCTAAACCCGGAATTGCCCCAATAAAAGAATATTACATAGAAGTTTTTTACATGAATGAAAATGAAAAACTCTCATCTCACATAAAAAAAAACCCGGCTATTCAAACACGACGATCCAATATAACATATCACATCAACACATAATATCACATTTCATCAATGTAAGTAAATATGCGTATCCCAATTTTCGTTGACGTATAGCAACGAAACCGGCGATTCCCCACATATTACACTTACGGTCGCAGAAAAGAAAGTGAAAACTACAACAGTTGTAATCCGCAACCACCTTAGACATAAAAAACCCGTAATATCTTATATTGCAGATTTCATGCCTAACATTATGAATTCCTTAGACATCGCATGCCTAACAATTATAAACCCCGCATTTCAGTCTTGATATTGAAAACACTTTCTAATAACTAGTCTGGCAATTCAACAATATTCCCGACATTCCGATCGAATGCTCGTCGGAAACTTTAGTAGACGGCCACACCCCGCGATACCGACGACGAGGTGCACTTAGGCGGAACATCGTGGCCGTGAGCACCCGGACGGATGCGTTTGGCAACAGAGTTCTCCTACAGTAACTTGGTCGGGGTTATGGGGCGTGGCTATCTAGTAATGTTACCCGGCGAGTATCCGCATACACAACGTGATTGCGACGGACTTTTGATCGCATCAAAATCCCGTGGCAACCGATCAAATGAGTCTAAATTGCTAGATTTATAAAATTCAAATATTGTGGATTCCAATTATTGTATCACAATATACTAGACGATGTTAAATGTTTCGACCGAATCAACCAACACACACATCACCCGATTAGCTCAACACTTAAGCAAAGTTAAAATATCCAAAACGTGCCACAGTACCAACGATCCGGCCGTAGAAGGATCAAACCAACGCCTCACCTATGACACCGCGGAACTACGACAAACCCTAGGGTTCAAGTCGCGGTTCCGAGGGAATAGAATCGAGTTAAGGTTTTTGTTCTTCTAGAGGGTCCATAAAGTTACTTACACGACCATCGAATATAATTAACTTAGAAAATTCCAACTCTTGGAGAATTTCAGAGGGGGTCACTCTAACATTATGAAAACTTAGAAATGAATAAAATTAATTAATTAATTAAATAATAAAATGTTAATTTAAAAAGTTATTAAAACAAAATAGGATATTTTCATAAGTAGTAGGTGAAACTAATTAAAGTTAAATTTTAATTTGTAACATTAGTAAATTTCTAGGGTTTTAGTGGAAAATATAGCTTCATTTTAATAAGAATGGTGTTATATAATAACATATGTTCTGAAGGGTCTTTGTGTAAAGTTTAGGAAATTGTGTAAACTTGGAAATGTTGAGGGTGTAAGTGAAAAAGGGTTAGGTAATGTTTTAGCTCAGATATAACCACAAGACACCACAACATGGAATGATAAGGCACGGACACCTCCTTCTTGCATGCACACCTCATGCACACCACCTCCACCTTGCATGAAAGCACCACATTTCTCTAGTTGACACCACCTACTACCCTAATTCTATTATCCTTAAGTTATACCTAATTATTTCAGGAAATACATATTAGGAAAACTGAACTAATTTGAAAGATGGAAAGGAAAAGAAAAACAATTGAACACACAAAAGAAAATAAGAAAAGAGTGAAGAGAAGAAGAACAAGTGCTAAGGATTTTCACCATCAAACTAGGAGCTAAGAACTTGGGTATCTTGGAGGATGTCTTTCAACTATATTCTTTAGGTATACTCTTTAAACACAGTAGGATTTCAGTTCTATAAACTTTAACTTAGAAATTGGATATCGAAAAATTGTTATCTTAAGGAAATATAGGCTCTGTAATGATCTATTATAACTTAGATAAAAACTAACTTAACCAAACAGTACCGTCATGTTGTATAGTGAACCTAGAATACACCTTAGGGAGACGAACCATTTTGCTCGGAGGTTGGCCGGCGACGCATAGTGAAAATCCGGCGTCGCCGGACTTTTAAAGGTTTTGGTTAGTCGGGTTTTTAGGGTAGCTCTGTGGTTATTTGTTAGGAGTTTTGGTATTGTTTACTTAAGTTAGTTTATCAGGGAGAAAATATTAGTTTTGGGGTTAAGATCCTTAGATACTACACGGATATATCGTACCATGAGTTCTGTTTTTATATCGCATGACTAGGGAAGGGTTAGCTCAGATTAACTTAAAGTTCAGTAACTCATGATATCATCACATCGCATGTTTAGGGGTACAGTATCATAAACTAGGTTTTGTGTTATCTAGTTCACTATAAATGAATCTGGAACTAATAAGTATAATCACTAGAAAAACTAGCAAGACCAAAAGTATAATGAGCCAAATAAGAGACAACACTTGAAACCAGAGCCCCAAACTCCTTGTTTGATCCGGCGAGACTAACCCCAAATCCGGCGACGCCGGCCCCATGTTGTCCTATTGTGTTGGTTTTTCTTCTGTGGACTAATTTGAGTAAATTTTGGTCTTTAGTATTGTTTGGGTTATCTAAATACTTACACAGTAAAATCTGGGAATGCTTTAGTAATGGTTTTATCAAAATTCAGATATTTACGATACGGAATTTTCGTATTTTGATGTTGCTGCTGAACCGTTGACGTTTATACGTTAACGATAGAATTATGTTGTCGATTTTGGGTTAAGTGTGCTGTAGATTCTAACTTACGGGCGTTTAGCTTGTTGTTTTGGTTTTCGATATGATATTTACATCAATGCGATTTAAATACGAATATAGGTACGATTCAAGAATTCCGAGATGGTTTTGGCGATATAGCAGCGTGGATTCAGCAAGCTTTTAAGTTGGTGAGTAGATTTACATCTACGTAGGAAGTCGGGTGGATGACATATAGCATCCCCGCAACCTTATAACTATTATTTTGATATCTTGTTAAATTTAGCTTTTCTTCAAAGTATTGATATAGTATTGCATCTTGTATGCCCTTCATTTGCATAAAGTTTCATATGTAGTTTTAAATGAGATATACATGATATTCGGTCCGTACGATATGTATATAGTTTGATGGATTTGTATGAGGGATCATGCTGTAATTGAGATGATATGGATATAACTATATGATGAGATATAATACAAGGGTTGATACGTATTGGAAACGATGAATTTGTATGCCGAAAGATGGCCAATTTATACTTTGACTCATAGAGTTAGGTTATATTCTGTTTTAGGATGTAATACTTGTGTGAGCTATATTCTTTTAAAAATTACGATTCGTTTGTCTTTTAAATAAAATAATAGGATGTGTGCCAGTTTCTAAAACGGATATCTATTTTAAATCTAGGGCAGCTTCCTTATTTCAAACTTAACATGTCGATCATTTTTAAAGATAATGGTATAGCTCATAGCAAGTAATTACAATAGTTATGTTTAGATTACTTTACATGTTTGCATTATATTATCAATATTATACGTTTCTGCGTTACGCACACTCTGATAGAACACTGCACAACTACCAATGAGTGCTATGCTACACAAGCACGTGAATGTATGTTACACTACACCTCATTGGTACTACCATGTCACTGTAGGACCGTGCTGATATATATGTATAAAAATAAATAGGTTGTTACAATGTAGAAAACTTGCACAAATACTAATGATTGCCATGTTGCACGAGCACAGACACATATGCTACACTATACATCATTAGTAGTACCATGACACAATAGAATTGAAATCTATAATTATGTGATATAATTACGTAGTCTTCTTTATTCCTGTTATAAGTTACGAATATTATTACTATAGATGCTGTATTTGATTCTTATGAATTTTCTGAATATTTTACTCCTGATGATATATATCGGTGGTATGGGACACTATTATATATGTATATATATAATATATCATCAATACAATCTATGCAAGTTTCTTATTCCTCACTTGATATTTTTATATGATAAGTAAACGTCCACCATGAGATTTGTGTTTTCTGATTTTGATATCCGAACCGAGTTGGGGGTCATACGGTTTCGGATTTGTGTACTATCCAGACTGAGTCGATGGGCATACAGTTGGATACATGGTGGACCTGGTTCAGGGCCGAGGGGCAGGATAGCCACACTTTTGGCGGGGAGCCTTACGAGGTTAACCGATACATGTAATAGAAATGAGCACGGCAGATATCGATGGGATACTGACTGGAGATAGAAACGAGCACGGCAGATATTCAAGGGATACTGACCGGGGTTCGATTGGGCACGGTAGATATCTAGGGGATACTGATCGTAGCCAGGGATATCGGGCGGCGATCATCTGTTGAGATGATGTCGACGTATCTGCATTTACGTGTCGATGATGGACACGAGAGATTTCAGATTTCGATGTCGATGCTGGACATCTATATATATTGATATGATCATTATCATGAGGTACACAATTGGATATTATTTAGTAGATTCAACCAGGACTGATCCGGGGGACAGTACTTGCTTATATTTGTATAGGTATTCAAATACAAAAAGGAATTCCAACACAAAATATAGATTCATGATTTTGACTCGTATGACATGGAGATATTATATTTGGGATTGCATGAGAGATTGTATTGCACATATGCATATCATATAGTATAATGGTACAGATTATGATAGGACTATACTTATGACCTAGGTATCGTCATGCATTTCGATTTCTACCTTTAGATGTACTTTTATTCATTGAGTTGGCAACTCATCCCCGTTGTGCCACAGTTTTCTTGCAGGTATTACGCTTGGATTATCAGTAACTTGGGCACACATTCTTTTCGGGAATTGATTGGTAAGTGGGTTATTATTGTATCATACTCACTCTTGATTATTCATATATTCTTGTATCTAGTGGAAACTCGATCAATTTAGAAGTGGTATATTATGGACTTAGAAGCGAGACTTAGAGTTTATATATGGTGAAGTCGCACTCTTTAGAGTCGACTTCTGATATAGTTGTTTGGCTGTTCCGTCCTTTGGACGTGAAAGCTAGCTCCCATTGGGATGCTATTTTATTGCGGTAGTTGTATCGTGTTTTTATATAAAACTTTCAAAGGAGGTGTTGTTAGATTTTCAAAACGTCATAGATGCTTCTCAAACATACATAGTTAAATTTAAATGTTAATTAAACTGATTCCATTTCCTGACTATTTTAAACTCACCTCCAATATTTTCAAAAAGGGTTTAGATTCCGGGTTTCGGCTTACTTGGATCGTGTCGATGTCTTTAGATGTCACGTGATTTAAATACCGGTTACGTGCCACATTTGGGTCATGACAAAGTTGGTATCAGAGTGTTTAGTTTAACCTTTGTTTGAGTTTAGGTTGACTATATGGAGTCTGGGAATACATTTTGTTACCTTGACTTAACCTTATAGGACGTAGACTTGACTTTGGGGGTCTTATACCCGAACTTTCGTTATATAGGATGACCTTTGTTGATGGAGTAGGTACTAAGCAGAGTGACGTACCGTACATATGTTCCGCGGCATATTTACGATATGATACTCCGCCAATGATACCTTAGGATTTATATCTTGAGATCTTCCTTCTATTCCTTCCGTTGATCTATCTTCGTCAGTGCATGATTGATTATTTCGATCACCATGTTTATGCGAGCCGAGAGGGCTGCTGTTAGAGATACGGTCACAGAGAAGACTTGTCTGGGACAAGGACTGACCGGGGTGACTTTTCGATGATATAGATACACATCGTTTATTTATATTAGCTCGAGTTCTAATAGTGAAGCGAGTTTCTTCGGGATCCGCACCAGATGGTGGAGTCATTGTTAGAGATCAGACAGACTTGAGACATGATATTTTTTCCTCTCCGAAGATCATGATGTTGTGTACTGTTCAGACAACGGTACTAATCCTTGCTGAGATTATCGAGATGTTACTCCCAAAATTCATCAAGTTAAAGGTTGACGATGTTACCAGTATATATGGATCAGGAGGATTCATAGCCATTCAGGTGTCGAATGGTTAAGACTTTTAATCCGTAGTGGCGCTCTGATGTAAGATAGGTAAAAATTGGATTGCTTCTTCCGACAGATCTTGCTCAGACCAGATGCAAGTCGTTTAAGAAGGAGATCATGCAGTAAGTTTTCATCCGACAGATTGGGACGTGCTTTCAAAGGTGTGATTAGCTAGATTCTTTTACAGAGTATCAGAGATGACGGATTCGTGTTTCCGAGTTGTAAAACTCCGAGTCTGGTTATAACCAAGTATGACTTGCTATTCGAGTGACTGTGCAGATACGCTCTTTAAGTGGTTGATATAAGGGATTTATGGAACAGGAGAGTGGTGCAAAGTTTCAGTGGACAGTTATTCTACACCATGGATATTGAAGATTTGATGACGCATACGACTACACCTTCAGGAGGAAATAAAAAAAGGAATGACAATGCTTATTAAAGGGAAAAATAGGTTAAGAAATGAGTGCTAGTTCCGAGTGCTAGGTAGAAAAAGTGAGTTAATGATATCCGTTCGAACTTTTTAATACTTTCTAAATTATCCCAAAAAAGAACGAAATTAAAATTCTGATCGAATCACCGAATCCAAAACCATCCCCAGAACATTCACACTTGAATCAGATTAAAAATACCCAAAAATATCTACAAGCAGGTAGGAATATTATTGTACAAACCCCAAGCAATCAATTATCTGTACGGCTGCGGAGCCGCGGCCCAAGCAAGCTATAGCCGCGGTTCCGCGGTGGAAGTTACTGTTCATGGCTTCGTTTTTTACAGTGGTTCTTAGATTTCCCGGCTGAATTTTTTAAGGATTTTTAATACTGCAAAAACACAGTTTTGAAAAAATGTCCAGAGAAGGCTCAAAAAGCGGTATTTTTGGTTCGATCGGTGTTTTAACTTCGTTAAAGTGTCGCCTAAAGTTCTAGGTCGGCTCTGATACCAATCTGATCTTTGCAAGAGCTTTCGCTGAGTGTATTCTTTTCTCTCTCTTAATGGCAGATACCAATGACTGGACTCAAGCTTCTACTAGATAAAAATAAACTGAATGGGACCAATTATAAAGACTGGCTGAGGAATCTGAAATTAGCCTTGACTTATGATAATGTATCATATGTCCTCACGGCTTCAGCCCCGCCCGTCCCAGGTCCAAAATCCTCAGTTGCGGACAAAGAAGTCCGCAAGACATGGGACGCTGACTGTGCCACGGCCAAATGCCTCGCGCTTGCATCGATGGATAACACACATCAAAAGCAGCATGAGAATATGGACATTCATGACATATTCCTCCATACAAAGGAGTTGTATGGAGAGCAATCCCGCGTATTACGATACGAAGCATCAAAGAAATTGTTTCAGATGCGAATGGCCCCTGGCACATCAGTAGGAGACCATGTTCTGAAGATGATAGCTCTCATAGAAGAGCTTGAGGACCTTGGATGGACGATGAACAATGAATAATATACGGATATTATTCTGCAGTCCCTCCCCTCAACCTTTGCTCAATTCATAGTTAACTTCAACATGCACAATATGGAGAAGGAACTACTTGAACTCCTTAATATGTTAGGGAGAGCAGAGAGCACACTGAAATCACTGAAAACTCCCGTTTTGACTGTTAGACAATCTTCCTCTTCTCGCCCAAAGGCTAAGGCCAAGGGAAAGAAAAAGAAGAAGCCCACCAATCCTAAGGGTGGAGTTAAAAAGGTTAAGGGGAAGGAAAAGTCCAAAGCTGGAGAATCGGGGAAAGGGGAATGTTTTCATTGCCACAAAACAGGACATTGGAAGCGCAACTGTACCGAGTACTTAAATCTCAAGAAGAAGCATGGGGATGCTTCCGCTTCAGGTGTGTTTGTGACAGAAAACTGTTTTTCAATAAACTCTGCTTCCTGGGTATTAGATACCGGTTCAGGTTCTCACATTTGCAATTCTATGCTGGGGTTGAGAAATAGCAAGGTTTTGAAGACAGGTGACCATACTCTCCGCGTTGGAAATGGTTCCAATGTACATACAGTCGCAGTGGGAGAGTATCACTTGGGGTTGCCATCTGAGTGTATATTGGTTTTGAACCCATGTTATTTTGTACCTAGTATGCTTTGTAATATAATATCCGTTTCTTTGTTAGACAATGAAGGATATAATTTTGTATTGCAGAACAATGTTATGAACATTCACCTGAATCAAATGTTGGTTGGGTATGGTACGCTTAATAACGGGATATACGTCCTAAATCAACACACAGTTTTCAAAAAACAACACACTAATAAAAGAAAACTTTCAGAAATAAATGAAGCTTTTCTTTGGCACTGTAGACTTGGTCATATTAACGAAACAAGACTAAACAAGTTACACAAAGATGGATATTTAAACTCTTTTGAATATAAATCTTATGCGACTTGCCAGTCTTGTATCAAGGGTAAAATGACCAAAACTCCGTTTACCGGACACGGAGAAAGAGCTACCGAGCTCCTAGGACTCATACATAGTGATGTATGTGGGGCCAATGTCTAAACAGGATAGAGGCGGTTTTTCTTCATTACTTTTGTAGGGTTCCTAGGCACGCTAATGAAGTCTCACAAGGCATCAACCAGGCCAATTTCAAATTTTACGAGTGCCGAGAAACCCTAATACGTATCGTTAACTATAATTTTAGACGAAAAGTTAAGCTAGTTAACATCTTAACTAAAAGTGAGAAGCTACAACCTTTGTAGATCCAGTTCTCCACTTCCTTAGCTCCACGTAGACGTCCTCTCGCTGTCCTAGTCGGATCTCGGACTCTAGCATCGGCTTCATCGGAGAAATGAGCGGACAAGTCGTCGGCTACGATACCGAAGATGATCTACGTCGAGGTTACACAAGATCAAGCTCCAACTTGACCAAGTTGTGAAACTTGTGAAGAAAACACCCTATACTACTTGGCAAGAGGTAGAGGGTGAAGAAAAAAGAGGTGGGTTCACTTTAGAATTGGATTTCTCACACTTTTGCTCAAGATGCCATTGATGAAGACAAGCTTTCCTTCTTGATGAAGATGATGAAGAAGAAGAAAAGATATGATAAGTATTGTGTAAAATAGAAAATAAATGTGAATACTTATCATATACTAACTATGGTAAGGTGTAGAGAATAGATCATGGTTAGTTAGAATGGTTAGGGTTAAGTATGAAGACAGAATGGTAACAAAGTCAAACCTTCATGAAGCTTCAACTAAATCCAAATAATGCCACCATTTTCTTCATAATCTTTTCCAAAATCAATAAATAAATAAATGAGTAAGAAAAAGAAAACCCTAACCATTACACAACCATGGTTTAATCTTTACACAAAACACAAGTTAGCTTGCAACATCAAAAATGATACAATCAAGTGCACACAAAAAAATATATCACATATACAATGTGCACTACAAGTGAGAAAAACACTTTAAAGTGAACCAATACTAGTTAATACAAAGTAATATATCAAATATATAATTATACATTAAATCATTAAATCAACACTTGATTCAATGATCCGGTCATGTCGCACATAACCGACTAGTATCCAATGTATCGACTTATCGAATCAATCTTTGATTCGATAACTAGGTTATATCACATACAACCAATCGAAACATTCATCGCGAGAAAGAAATGCGGTATCACATACACGCATCATTCTCGGTCCCGTACATATCTCATATGCGCCCCTATTTCATTTCGCTTGAGCCAGGAAACCTCTGTGTAAGACTCTAAAGACTCGTCAATACGCCAGTAGCAGATGATGATCATATCAAGCAACCACAAGCCCCAAGCGGTCTGCCAAACGTAACGGCCATCCGGGTATTGAGCGATCAGAAGATCGACGAGCTAGCCCGCTCACACTCCTGTGAATCCAACCAGTAACACTTACCGTACAGTCCGGTCTGTTCGTCTGATATGTCGCATATCAAGTCTAGGGGTGGTAAACGTCAGACCCCAGTAACCGATAAGTCGTGCCGATGTGAGGCTTATAACGGGTCGAGAAACTACTGGTAACACTTCCCAGCAAATCTCTGATCAGCCCTGGCCAGGGACTTCCCTGTTACAGCCAATCGAGCACAGCGCAACATCAACCCCCAATACCGGGAGAGACGAAACCCCTCCTATCGTTCATTGCCTCCATGTGACTCGGGACTGTACCCAAAGACCACCGTTTTGCACACCCTCATGGACGTGGTAAGGTGGAGATCAAAGCATAGTGGGAATCACACAAGACTCTTTGACGATCTCGGGTCTACAGACTAACCAGTACAAGTGTCACCTGAGAACTGCCATCTGACGTGAGGTATAATACCATCTGGGAGTTCTCGGCGAGTCCGTCCAGTGTACCCAGTCTCTACTGAGCACCCGTATACCATCTCTGATGTCAAACACCAATGGATATGGGATCATCCATCGCCCATCTCATGGGTCGAGAGGCGTATATGCTAGTCTACACTGGTATATATCGATGCCCCGTCTCGATACACCCACGACTAGGGACCTTGAAGGATGTACCTATGGACTACCATGTCCCCACTAGTATCATCTGCATCATAGTCCAGGTAGTCAAGTACACATCCTAAGGGCTTTATCAACATGTAACTATAAGACAGTTTAAAGAGACTAGTATACATGTTAAGATAAAGAACAACCAGATAGCATACTATCATATCGAGCAAGAAAGTCATCTCTATATATGTCCAAGCATCCAATATAATATACATCATCTGTACAATACTGCCTCTAGGGCATACATACAACTAACAATCTCCCACTTGCACTAGGGCCTGCTGCTGTAGTATCGCATACCGAGCATCCCGAAGAGTCTCTCAAACTGTATCTGGGGAATGGCCTTCGTGAGTGGATCCGCCGTGTTGTTCTTCATGTCAACCCTCCTGACCTCGATCTCCCGGCGATCAACTATCTCCCGGATCAGGTGATACCGCCTCAGAATATGCCTGGATCGCTGATGGGACCTAGGTTCCTTGGCCAAAGCCACCGCTCCATTGTTATCGCAATACAAAGGTATTGGATGCTCAATGGATGGAACCATTCCAAGTTCAGTAATGAACTTCTTGATCCAGACAGCCTCTTTAGCAGCATCGTTGGCAGCGATGTATTCAGCCTCCATCGTCGAGTCTGCCACGGTTTCCTGCTTGGAACTCTTCCAGCTAACCGCCCCTCCGTAAAGGGTAAAGACAAATCCCGACTGCGACTTAGAGTCGTCCTTATCACTCTGGAAGCTCGAATCGGTAAAGGACTCCACTTGGAGTTCTCCGTTACCATACACCAAGAGCATCTCTTTAGTCCTTCGTAAGTACTTAAGAATGCTCTTCACAGCTATCCAGTGACTCTCTCCAGGATCTGCTTGATACCTGCTCACTACACTTAGTGAGTATGCTACATCGGGTCTGGTACATAGCATCGCATACATGATAGAGCCTACAGCCGAAGCATAGGGTATCCCTTGCATGCGAGCTCTTTCCAAATCAGTCTTGGGAGACATCTCTTTGGAGAGAGTGACTCCAGAGATCGTGGGCAAGTTCCCACGCTTGGATTCTTCCATACTAAACCTCTTTAGTATGGTGTCAATGTACCTGGATTGGGACAATCCCAATATCCTTTTGGATCTATCTCTATAGATCTTAATTCCCAACATGCAGGAGGCATCACCAAGATCTTTCATTGAGAATCTTTGTGATAAAAAGAGCTTGACCGATTGCAGCATAGGAATATCATTTCCTATCAAGTGTATGTCGTCCACGTACAATACGAGGAAGACAACCTTACTCTCTGCCACCTTCTTGTAAATACAAGGTTCATCTGGGTTTTTGACGAAATCAAACTTTTTGATAACGACGTCAAAGCAGATGTTCCAACTCCGCGATGCTTGCTTTAATCCATAAATGGATTTAAGCAGCTTGCACACCTTCCCGCTGCTCCCACTGTCTACGAAGCCCTCTGGCTGAGTCATGTACACGCACTCTTCTAAATCACCATTTAGAAAGGCGGTCTTAACATCCATTTGCCAGATTTCGTAGTCATGATACGCAGCGATGGCAAGCATGTTCCGGATGGATTTAAGCATAGCTACTGGAGAAAAGGTTTCGTCATAGTCCACACCTGGTCTTTGACGAAAACCTTTTGCAACAAGTCTAGCTTTGAAAGTCTCTACTTTCCCATTTACACCAAGTTTTTTCTTGAAGATCCACTTACTCCCAATGGGTTTTACCCCTTCAGGAGCAACTTCCAAAGTCCATACTTTGTTGGTGTACATGGATTCCATCTCGGACCGCATAGCATCCAGCCATTTCACTGAGTCCCTACTCGTGATGGCCTGCTCGAAGCTGGTTGGGTCATCATCCTCCATGATGCAATCCTCGCTCCCACCATCCATGAGAAAACTGTAGTATCTCTCAGGTTGGCGAGGAACCCTACTAGATCGGCGGAGTGGCTGAGGTTCATCGGGAGTTACTGAATCCTCTGGTTCCACTAAATCTTCTGTTTGAGTTTGTGTAGCCGGAATTTCTTCCAGTTCTACCTTATCCCCACTAATTTCTTTTGCAAGAAATTCCTTTTCCAAAAAGGTGGCATGTCGAGAAACAAACACTTTTTGTTCCTCTGCATGGTAGAAAAGATATCCATGTGAATGTTTGGGATATCCCACAAACTTGCATAGAACTGACCGTGCCTCGAGTTTGTCCGGATTTTTCC
Organism: Agapanthus africanus; assembly: GCA_030015575.1. NCBI lineage: Eukaryota > Viridiplantae > Streptophyta > Magnoliopsida > Asparagales > Amaryllidaceae > Agapanthus > Agapanthus africanus. The sequence goes on along the minus strand of CM057345.1, from coordinate 420,754,602 downwards.
TTTTGACATAGGCCGGGCAACCCCATATCTTAACTCGTTTAAGACATGGTCTCTTCCTACTCCATATCTCATATGGTGTGGTAGGTACAGATTTAGTTGGAACTTGATTCAATAGGTATGCTGCTGTTTCCAGCGCATATCCCCAGAAGGAAATAGGTAACTCAGCTGTGCTCATCATAGAGCGCACCATATCTAATAGGGTGCGGTTTCTCCGTTCTGATACACCGTTGTGCTGTGGTGTATATGGAGGTGTCAGCTGAGAGAGAATCCCATTCTCTTTTAGAAAGTCCAGGAATTCATTGCTTAAGTATTCACCTCCTCGATCAGATCGAAGGATTTTAATACTTTTTCCGGTTTTGGTTCTCGACTTCTTGTTTATATTCTCTAAATTTCTCAAAAGCTTCTGATTTGTGTTTCATCAGGAACACATATCCGAATCTAGAGAGATCGTCAGTGAATGTAATGAAGTACGAAGAACCATCCCTGGCATGTGTAGACATGGGACCGCATACATCACTATGTATCAGTCCCAAGAGTTCGGTAACTCTTTCTCCGTGTCCCGTAAACGGAGTTTTGGTCATCTTGCCTTTGAGACATGACTGGCAAGTGTCATAAGATGAAAATTCAAATGGACTTAAATATCCATCTTTATGCAACTTAGCTAGTCGTGTCGCATTGATGTGACCCAGTCTACAATGCCATAAGAAGGATTCGTTCTGTTCAGAACTCTTCCTCTTGTGTGTGTTTGTTATGCTCAGAACTGTTGATTGATTTAGAACATAAATGCCATTGCACAACGTGCCTGATCCAACCAACTTTTGGTTACGGAAAATGTTCATAACATTGTCCTGTAATACAAAATTATATCCCTCTTTACTCAATAAAGAAACCGATATAATGTTGCATATCAGGTTCGGCATGTAATAGCATTCGTTCAGAACCAATGTATTACCAGTTGGTAATACAAGGTGATATTCCCCGACAGTCTTAGCTGCAACAATTGCACCATTTCCAACTCTAATGTCTTTATCACCTTCTCCAAGTTCTCTACCTTTCTTAAGCCCATATAACTGATTACATATATGGGATCCTGACCCGGTATCTAATACCCAGGACGTAGAGCGAATGGAGAAACAGTTCTCTGTAACGAACACACCCGAAGAAAATACATCAACATGTACTTTCTTCATTCGGGTGGCATGGGAATCCTGGTATTCCCCTATATCCTGTTCAGTCCTATGACTCTTATAGGAAAGAACGGAACCAACGTTCCCCAGCACAGTATAACATGCGGGTTCGGTCAATACATCCATATTATTATTTTGATTAGGGCATGAAATGGTCGCTACCTGGAGAGAGAGAGAAGAAAACACTTTAGCGTATGCTCGTGCAAGATCAGATTGGTTATTATCTTATCTAATCAGGATGGCTCCCACTGTTTTTATCAAATCTTCCTTCAAACCCTAAAAGGAAAGACTAGCCGGGATTAATTACACACTACAAGTTCGCCAATCTTTCAGCCGGCCAGTGTCAGTACTTTGAGGGAGGTCCCCCGTGCTTTCGCACGAACCTAATTAATGTAAACCTCGTTTTCCCAGAGGCGTAACCCCGTTGACACCTTTCTAGACACCTACTTGATCGGCTAATTGTAATGTGTAAAACTCTCCCAGGAGTAACTCTTACTCGCAGTGGGTATCGGGATCCAACTATCTCATAGAAGGTATGCAATCTCATTGCAAATTTCAACACTTGAAATTCCCGATAATATTTTGCCCCTAGCGTCTTATGACCTTGACAAAGGCCAACAAATCATAGTCTGCTAGTCAAGTTCAACCCGTCATTTCTTGATTGAATCAAACCCACCCGCACGGCCCTTGACAAAGGCCAACAAGGTCGTACGACTACCCTGAAACAATCTGCATCACATGCAAAAGCAGATAAGTACTATTCAGCTACCGCACACTACGCCTTGACAAAGGCCAACAAACGCACCACGAATACTAAACAGTTCTTATCTGAAATGACGGAGGGCTACGACAGGTTTTTCTGAAAACCTATTGCGTAATGAACTTGATATCGTTGTAGGATCAAATGAAGTTTTGAAATGGAGTGATTTTGAGGCTTTTCTAGTTTTGCTAAAGGGGTCACTCCCGGTGAAGGGATCGTCGGCCCTTTCCTCGTCGAATGAGGTGCGGGATATATCATATATATCACTGTGCAAAGAAGAAACTATAGAAGCAATCAAAAGCAGACCGAGTATGTAGCATCTGCCAGTTATTGCTAAAGGAGTCACTCCCGGTGAAGGGATCTCGGTCCTTTCCTCATCGAATAAGGTGCAGGGTACATCATATATACCGCTATGCAAAGCAAGAACTGTAGCTACCTGTTTTGTTTAAAATTTGATTCTACAACATCTTAGGTTTCTTTTCTTTCATTAATCACATTAATGAAGTCCCATCATTTATGTCACCTAAACATCACAGATAAATACGACGTACACTTATGCCATCCGCATTCGCCTGGATGTCCCCTCGTGCACCGTTAGGTTAGGTAACTAACGACAGAGCAGGGCAGGGCTAGTGTGGATGCAAAGCATAAGTAACGACTATATAATATATCATATATACTATATAATGTATCTATCACAGAACATCACATGATCTCATCACAGATATCGCAGCAGAAGAAACATATGAAAAATTGGATATACTAGGACGTCCGTGTTTTCAATACGAGCCAGTATAAAACACGGATTCCACGGTCGTGATGAATAGCCAATCCCACACCCCTAGACCCCTACGAGAGCGGCAAGCAACCCTACCAATTCTAGGGTTAGGAGACCCGGACTCGACTCTTCGAGATGGTCTCCCACTGGACCCTAGAACCCGGTTACTTGTGCTCCCCTCCTTGGGTCTATCCTAATGCGGAAATGTAAATAATATACAAAAGGTGACATCTTCCGCAACCTGGAAGTGCCCCAATAAAAGAATATTACAAACAAGTTTTTACATGAATGAAAATGAAAAACACTCATCTCACATAAAAACCCCCGGCTATTCAAACACGACTATCCAATATAACATATCCAGCAACACATAACATCACATGTCATCAACGTAAGTAAATATGCGCATCCCAATTGTCGTTGACATATAGCAACAAAACCGGCGATATCACATATTACACTTACGGTCACAGAAAAGAAAGTGTAAAACTACAACAGTTGGAATCCGCAACCTCTTTAGACATCGCATGCCTAAACAAATGAAATACTTAGACATCACATGCCTAACAATTATAAACCCCGCATTTTAGTCCCATTATCGAAAACTCTTTTCAATATCAAGTAAGACTAAACCGCTAGATTTATAACATTCATCCAGTTATATCATAACTGTTTGTCAATTCCAATTATTGTATCCCATTCCGGATAAATAGAAAATATTAAACTTTCCGATCGAACATTCGAACTCCCAAGTTTTCCCGGAACCGTTCAACACATGAAATAGGTTCGAAGACATTCATTTCATGCCTCAGTACCAACGGTCCAGCCGTAGAAGGGTCAAGCCAACGCCTCACATGTGGCATGCCGTACTGCCCCAAACCCGAAGGTTCAAAGGGCAGTTCAAGACGGTCACATAATCGAGTTAAGGTTTGTTGTCTTCTAGAGGGACCATCGCGTTACTTGCACTACTCAGAACGTCCTTAAACCACAGAAAAATCCAACACTTGGATATTTTCCGGCAGGGGAAAGATTGGGTATTTACATCCGGTCGAACTTTTTAACATATTCCAAAATATCCGGAAAGCCACATAGACAAAATCTGATAATCCGATCGAATCAGCGAACACCCAAAACACCCAAGAAAATTCAACTCTTGAATAAATATTAAAAATTCCCATAAAACTCAGCACTGTAAATTAGGAATTACTGTGCAAATTTGGAGGGCTGACGTCATCATGTCGCCGCGGAACCGCCGCAGAAGCTAGGCTTCTACCGCGGTTCCGCCGCAGGTTGGAGGCATCATTTGTCCAATTTTTCCCCGTAATTCTTATAACTTCCTGCTGAATTTTTTAACCATTTTTAATATGGAAAAAACCCAGTTTTTAGAAAAAGTCCAGAGAGCGATTTGGTTTTAGGGTTTCGGTTTCGATCGGGTTTCAAACATCGTCTAAGCATCGCCTAAGGCTCTAGCTAGGCTCTGATACCACTGTAGGGTTCGTAGGCACGCTAATGAAGTCTCACAAGGCATCAACCATGCCAATTTCAAATTTTACGAGTGCCGAGAAACCATAATACGGATCGTTAACTTGAATTTTAGACGAAAAGTTAAGCTAGTTAACATCTTAACTAAAAGTGAGAAGCTACAAACTTTATAGATCCGGTTCTCCACTTCCTTAGCTCCATGTAGATGTCCTCTCGCTGTCCTAGTCGGATCTCGGACTCTAGCATCGGCTTCATCGGAGAAATGAGCGGACAAGTCGTCGGCTACGATGCCGAAGATGATCTACGTTGAGGTTACACAAGATCAAGCTCCAACTTCACCAAGTTGTGAAACTTGTGAAGAAAACACCTTATACTACTTGGCAAGAGGTAGAGGGTGAAGAAATAGGAGGTGGGTTCACTTTAGAATTGGATTTCTCACACTTTTGCTCAAGATGCCATTGATGAAGACAAGCTTTCCTTCTTGATGAAGATGATGAAGAAGAAGAAAAGATATGATAAGTATTGTGTAAAATAGAAAATAAATGTGAATACTTATCATATACTAACTATGGTAAGTTGTACAGAATAGATCATGGTTAGTTAGAATGGTTAGGGTTAAGTATGAAGACAAAATGGTAACAAAGTCAAACCTTCATGAACCTTCAACTAAATCCAAATAATGCCACCATTTTCTTCATAATCTTTTCCAAAATCAATAAATAAATAAATGAGTAAGAAAAAGAAAACTCTAACCATTACACAACCATGGTTTAATCTTTACACAAAACACAAGTTAGCTTGCAACATCAAATATGATACAATCAAGTGCACACAAAAAAATATATCACATATACAATGTGCACTGCAAGTGAGAAAATCCCTTTAAAGTGAACCAATACTAGTTAATGCAAAGTAATATATCAAATATATAATTATACATTAAATCATTAAATCAACACTTGATTCAATGATCCGGTCATGTCGCACATAACCGACTAGTATCCAATGTATCGACTTATCGAATCAATCTTTGATTCGATAACTAGGTTATATCACATACAACCAATCGAAACATTCATCGCGAGAATGAAATGCGGTATCACATACACGCATCATTCTCGGTCCCGCACATATCTCATATGGGCCCCTATTTCGTTTCGCTTGAGCCAGGAAACCTCTGTGTAGGACTCTAAAGACTCGTCAATACGCCGGTAGCAGATGATGATCATATCAAGCACCCACAAGCCGCAAGCGGTCTGCCAAACGTAAAGGCCATCCGGGTATTGAGCGATCAGAAGATCGATGAGCTAGCCCGCTCACACTCCTGTGAATCCAACCAGTAACACTTACCATACAGTCCGGTCTGTTCGTCTGATATGTCGCATATCAAGTCTAGGGGTGGTAAACGTCAGACCCCAGTAACCGATAAGTCGTGCCGATGTGAGGCTCATAACGGGTCGAGAAACTACTGGTAACACATACCAGCAAATCTCTGATCAGCCCTGGCCAGGGACTTCCCTGTTACAGCCAATCGAGCACAGCGCAACATCAACCCCCAATACCGGGAGAGACGAAACCCCTCCTATCGTTCATTGCCTCCATGTGACTCGGGACTGTACCCAAAGACCACCGTTTTGCACGCCCTCATGGACGTGGTAAGGTGGAGATCAAAGCACAGTGGGAATCACACAAGACTCTATGACGATCTCGGGTCTACAGACTAACCAGTACAAGTGTCACCTGAGAACTGCCATCTGACGTGAGGTATAATACCATCTGGGAGTTCTCGGCGAGTCCGTCCAGTGTACCCAGTCTCCACTGAGCACCCGTATACCATCTCTGATGTCAAACACCAATGGATATGGGATCATCCATCGCCCATCTCATGGGTCGAGAGGCGTATACGTTAGTCTACACTGGTATATCGATGCCCCGTCTCGATACACCCATGACTAGGGACCTTGAAGGATGTACCTATGGACTACCATGTCCCCACTAGTATGATCTGCATCATAGTCCAGGTAGTCAAGTACACATCCTAAGGGCTTTATCAACATGTAACTATAACACAGTTTAAAGAGACTAGTATACATGTTAAGATAAAGTGCAACCAGATAGCATACTATCATATCGAGCAAGAAAGTCATCTCTATATATGTCCAAGCATCCAATATAATATACATCATCTGTACAATACTGGCCTCTAGGGCATACATACAACTAACAACTTTCACTGACGATTTCTCAAGATTCGGTCATGTATTTTTATTAAAGCACAAATCCGAAGCTTTTGAGAAATTCACTGAATATAAACAAGAAGTAGAAAAACAAACCGGCTTGAGTATCAAGTTGCTTCGATCAGATCGAGGTGGGGAGTACCTCAGTACAGAATTTGCAAACTTCCTAAAAGAGAATAGGATTCTCTTTCAGCTCACTCCTCCTTACACACCACAGGTCAACGGTGTGTCTGAACGACGGAACCGGACCCTATTAGATATGGTCCGTTCCATGATGAGTGATGCTGAGTTACCTATCTCATTTTGGGGGCATGCATTGGAGACTGCAGCGTTTCTACTGAACAGGGTTCCAACCAAAACCGTGTCTACCACGCCATATGAGATATGGCATGGGAAGAGACCATCTCTTAAGAGAATTAAGATTTGGGGTTGCCTGGCCTATGTTAAAAAGCAAAATCCGGACAAACTCGAGACACGGTCAGCCATGTGTAACTTTGTGGGATATCCAAGGAACCCTTATGGATATCTATTCTACCACAAGGAGGAACAAAAGGTGTTTGTTTCTCAGTATGCCACATTCTTAGAAAAAGAGTTTTTCACAGATAAAGATGATGGCAATGTGGTGGATCTAGAAGAGGTTCTAGAGACACAAACTACAAATGACGACTTGGTTGAACCGGCTGTTGCAATAGAAACTGAGGAACCTCGGCCACTCCGTAGGTCTGGTAGGACTTCTCGCCCACCGGAGAGGTACTACGGTTTCCTCATTGATGGTGACAGAGAAGACTGCATCATGGAGGATGATGATCTTACCAGTTTTCCTCAAGCTATCACGAGTGGAGACTCTGTGAAGTGGATGGATGCCATGAGATCCGAAATGGAGTCTATGTACACCAAAAAAGTATGGACTTTGGACGTTGTACCCCCTGGGGTAAAACCTGTAGGGTGCAAATGGATCTTTAAGAAAAAGATTGGTGTAGATGGGCAGGTAGAGACCTATAAGGCATGACTTGTGGCGAAGGATTTTCGTCAAAGACCAGGTTTGGACTATGACGAGACTTTTTCGCCCGTAGCCATGCTTAAATCCATTCGGATCCTACTTGCTATTGCTGCTCACTACGACTATGAAATCTGGCAGATGGACTTTAAAACGGCATTTCTAAATGGAGATTTAGAAGAATGCGTTTATATGGATCAGCCGGAGGGCTTCATTGACAGTAGGAGCAGCGGGAAAGCACGTAGATTGCTAAAATCCATATATGGGTTAAAGTAAGCATCACGGAGTTGGAACATCTGTTTCGATGATGTTGTCAAAGAGTTTGATTTCATCAAAAATCCAGATGAACCATGTGTTTATAAGAAGGCTGTAGGGAGAGTTGTCACATTCCTCGTATTGTACGTGGATGACATTCTTCTGATAGGAAATGACATTCCTATGCTACAGTCGGTCAAATCTTTCTTATCACTAAGGTTCTCCTTGAAGGACCTTGGTGATGCCACATACATTCTGGGCATTAGGATCTATAGGGATAGATCCAAGAGGTTATTGGGATTGTCCCAAACCAGGTACATCAACACCATCCTAAAAATGTTTAGTATGGAAGACTCCAAGCAGGGTGCCTTACCCGCTTGCCATGGGGTCACTCTCTCCAAGGACTCTTGCCTAAAGACCGATGAAGAGAGTGCTCGCATGAGCATTATACCCTATGCTTCGGCAGTAGGGTCTATAATGTATGCGATGTTATGTACACGCCCAGATGTAGCTTATGCACTTAGTGTTGTAAGAAGGTATCAATCCAACCCAGGGGAGAATCACTGGATAGCTGTGAAGAACATTATTAAGTACTTGCGAAGGACTAAAGAATTGTTCTTGGTGTATGGTAATGGAGATCTCCAAATGGAGGCCTTTACCGATTCGAGCTTCTAGAGCGATAAGGACGACAACAATTCTATCTCAGGGTTTGTATTTACCCTCAATGGAAGGGCGGTAAGTTGGAAGAGTTCCAAACAGGATACCGTTGCAGACTCTACGATGGAGGCTGAGTACATTGCTGTGAATGATGCCGCCAAGGAAGCCATCTGGATGAGGAAGTTCAACTCGGAGCTAGGAGTAGTTCCAACCATTATTGATCCAATACGATTGTATTGTGATAATAATGGGGCTATGGCATTAGCCAAGGAGCCCAGGTCCCATCAGTGATCTAGACACATCCTGAGGCGCTTTCATTTGATCTGGGAGATTGTAGATCGCCGCGAGATCGAGATTAAGAGAGTAGACACAAAGAATAATGCTACGGATCCACTCACCAAGGCCCTCCATCAGCTGCAGCATGAGCGACTTTTTGAGATGTTGGGTATGAGATACGCCAATAACTGGCCTTAGTGCAAGTGGGAGATTGTTGGATATATGTATGCCCTAGAGGCCATTATATGATAGTGGATGTATTTATACATGTATATATATATTCAGTGTACATTCTTGCTCGACTTGATAGTATGCTATCTGGTTCTTCTTTATCTGACATGTTGATTTGATCATGCTTTTATTCATTGATACATGTTGATAAAGCCCTGAGGATATAGGCTTGACTACTGTGATTATGATGGAGATCATACTAGTGGGACATCTGCAGTTTATAAGCATATCCTGAAATGTCCATAGTCGTAGGTGTATCGAGACAGGGGCATCGATATACCAGTGTAGACTAGCGTATATGATACTGGACCCATATGATGGGCGATGAATGTTCCTACATTCATCGATGTTTGACATCGAGATCGTATACGGGTGCTCAGTGGTGACTGGGTACACTGGACGAACTCACCGAGAACTCCTATATGGAATTATATCTATCGTCGGATAGCAGTTCTCAGGTGACACTGGTGCAGCTTAGTCTGTAGACCCGAGATCGTCATAGATTCTTGTGTGTTCTCCCACAGTACTTTGATTGCCACCCTACCACGGCTCTACTGAGTCGTGCAAACATGTGGCCGTTGGGTAAAGTCCCGATACACACGAAGGCGATGAGTGATAAGAGGGGTTTCGTCTCTCCCGGTATTGGGAGTTGATGCTGTGCTCGACTGGCTATATCAGTAAGTCCCTGGCCATGGCTGTTGAGATTTGCTGGTAAGTGTTATCAGTAGTTTCTCGATCTGTTATAGACCATTCATCGGCACGACTTACTGAGTTATTGGGGTCGACGTTACCATCCCTAGATTCGATATGCAGCATATCTGACGAAGAGACCGCACTGTACGGTAGTGTTGCCGGTTGGCTCGACGGGAGTTGTAACAGGTTCGCTTGTTTTCTTCTGATCGCTCAATACCCGGGTGGCCGTTACGTTTAGCTGACCGCTTGCGGCTTGTAAGTATTTGATATGGTCATTACCTACTGCCGGCGTATTGACGAGTCTTAGAGTCCCACAATGAAGTTTCCTGGCTCAGGCGAAAAGATGTGGTGTGCATATGAGATATGCGCGGAGACCCGATTAAATACGGATATGTGATACCGTATATTAATCGAGCATTTTCTATTGGTCGGGTCGTATGTGATATGACCGGTTTGCAAAATCAAGTGTTGATTTAACAAATGACTTTTAGATTAATTCTTTAATCAAACTCTTTTTATATTTTTGTATGCATACATGTATGCACATGATGATGTGGATGGATACATACATACATACGTAGTATCATGGTTGTTGATACATGTTTGGTGGCAATGCAAGACTCACATTGTAGAATTATCTATTTATTTATCATTTAGGAAAAGAAAAGGGATAATTCACACAAGTTTTATACTTATCATCTTTAACCATGCTTCAACCACCATTTAACCTTGAGTTAATTATCCTTTCATCTTTAACTCATTTGATAAAAATCTAGATGATTCTAACCATGGTTGAAGTGAGAAAAGATTAAGATATATTATTCTTTTCTCATTTTCAATTATTCACTCTCTCATATCTTTTCTTGTGTGAAAAAGCTTAGCTACCATCTTCTTCTTCCTCTCTTGATTATTTTCTTAAGTGAGGTTAATAAAAAGAAAGAGTTTTGATCAAAGAATACAAACCACATCATCATACTACACACATCTAGCGAGTTTGTGTAGGGTTTTTGCTCTACTTCATTGGTATATCGAGTAAAGCAAGAAGCTTTGGGCAAAGAAGCTTCGGGTGGATCGTCGTGGACTTAGAAGACCTCAAGCGAACCTTTTTCCAACCCTTAAGTAGCCAAGGAGTCTAGCGTAGGGAGCTACAAAGGTTGTACTCTCAAAACCCTAGCCTTTATTACTTGTGATGTTGTCTTTGTTATGAAACCCTAATTTTCTAGTGATAATTCTTTGTATGTTCACTTAGCACCTTAAAAATTTGATTTTGAGACATGCGATGCTTCCAAACCCTTCATGAGGTGCTAGGTAAACCTAACATTGGTAAACCTTTTTCCAATGGCTGTTCTTAAGTCCATCCGGATCTTACTTGCTATTGCTACATACCATGATTAAGATATCTGGTGGTTGGGTGTCATGATAGCTTTTCTAAATATTGATTTAGAAGAGAGCATCAATAAGAACACAGCCAGAGGAGCCAGAGGGCTTCGTAAACAGTGGGAGCAGCGGAAACGTGTGCAAGATGTTTTGTGTGATAAAGCAGGCATCGCCGAGTTGGAACATCCGTTTTGATGTGGTAGTCAAAGAGTTTGACTTCATCAAAATAGTAGATGAACCTTGTATATACAAAAAGGTAGCAGAGAGTAAGGTGGTCATCCTCGTATTGTACGTGGACAACATACTCTTGATAGGAAAAGAATTTCCTATGTTACGCTCGGTCAATCTCCTCTTATCACATGGATTCTCCATAAAGGATCAATGTGATACCTCCTAAATCCTGGGTTTTGGATCTATGAGATAGATCTAATTGGATGTTAGGATTCTCACTAGTTGTAGTGAAATGGTATCAGTTGATCCTGGGGAGAATCACTGGAAAAGTTCCAGGGTGATAAGGACGACTGAATGTCAGTCGCAGGCATTGTCTTTACCCTCAGTGGAGGGACGGTATGTTTGAAGAGTTCCAAGAGAGATATCGTGGCAAACTAGACGATAAACGCTGGTGACATCGCTATCAAAGATACTACGAAAGAGGCAGTTTGGGTGTATATTGGTTTATGAGATGAACTAGGTTCCTACCATTGTGTGACAATGGAAGTGTGGCTTTGGCCCAAGAACTGTAAGTGCACGGCGGCGCCCCGGCCGTCAATCCGACGGCCAAATGCGGAAACGGTGATAAACTTTAATTTTGCGAACTTAGCAAACCGGCACCACCGCGCACTAAACCCCGGATCGGGCCATTAAACTTGTCCTAGCTAACTAACAAGATAGGGAAGAGATAAACCGAGTGATCCGAGTCCTCCGGTCTTCTCGTCATCGTCCCGATCTCCTGCGGAAACTCCGGTCGTCGCCACCTTGCCGGAAGGGCACCACATCGCCTGCGTCTTTTACGGGCTCCCACCTCAATACCGAGGCAACTCGGGCACGAAGCTGGCAAGTCGACGTGCCCAAGGTTTGCTGTAGAATGTGTAGTGCTTTGTCTCTTTGGGGTTATGTTGCCTTAATGGAGGAATGGAATTTTCAAGTAGAACTCTCATTTATCAAGCATGGAATGAGATGATCAATTTTCCTCACCAAAAATGAAATCTCTCATTTTTTTTTCCTCTCATCTAAATGTGGCCGGCCCTATCAATTGAGAATGGTGGAGGGATAAACCAAAACTCATGAAGGGAGGTGAGTGTAGGAGAAAAGAAAAGGTGACCACATCATAAAGCAAAGAAACATCAACCATGCTTAACACTTCTATTCACATCAAATCTCATTAATGCAAAAACCATCATGAAAAAGCAAGGATGCTTATCCTATCATAATGAATACATTTACAAGAAACCCCCTCCACAAATGTTATTTGCACAATTGCAAATAACCCCCTCCATCGGAAAAGTCCGGCCGGGAAAGAACAAAGGAAAACCGGCCGGAACGGAATGCAAACTGGCAACTCCAGAAAACTGGTCCTGTAATAAATTACAAGAAAACCCCGATACTGTGCATACACACCCGCATCTGTATTCCGACCGGATACAAATGCAATGAGACAAAATCTACACTGTACTAAACTAGGATCCGGCTTAAACCAAAGCCGGCCAGTAATATCCGTCCGATCCTGATCCGTGCAATACCGCACGTATCTGATCGAACCCTGCCATATATCTATACGGCCTCTAGTACTAACCGTCCGATCCTGATCCGTGCAATACCGCACGTATCTGATCGGACCCTGCCATATCTCCATACGGCCTCTACAGCGTTTCGCCCGAAAGCTGAGTAACTGAATGTGTGGTGGACTCTAAAGACTCGTCAATACTATGGCTGTGGATTTAACCACTAGCACGTCAGAGGTATAAGCCAATACGTAACGGGCCACCAGCTATTGACCAAAAGGGACGTCGATGAGCGAACTCATCCTGACACCCTACTTAGCCTGTCAGTGATAATATCCGTACAGTCCGGTCCGTTCGTCCATGAGCATCGCATGTCGGTCCTAGGGGGTTGGTAAAAGTCAGACCCCCAAAAGCGGTACAAGTCGTGTCGGAGTGTAGCCCAGAACACCCTGAGATACTACTGGAATACCTACCAGTAAATCTCCTGCCTTGGCCAAGGACTTCGTGTAATGGCTCTCCTAGACACAGCGCGACCTCACCCCCAATACCGGGAGAGACAAACCCCCGAAGATCCGCTCACTGCCTCCATGTGGCTCGGGACTGTACCCAACTAAAACCTGTTTGCACGACTCCTTTGAGCCGTGGTAGGGTAGTAATCAAAGCACAGTGGGAACTCACACGAGACAAATGACGATCCCCAGGTCGATGAACTAACCTGTACACATGTCATCTGGGAACTGCTATCTGACGTCAGGTATAAGACCAACTAGCATGTTCCCTGCGAGTCCTGTCCGGTGTACTCATAACCCAATGAGCACCTGTATACATCTTAGGTGAACCAACTGACACCAGTGGCTTGTGAGACCGGCCACCGCCCCTCGTCGGGGTATCGACTGTATACACTAGTCTACTCTGGAGAATCGATGCCCTATTTCGAAACTCCCACGACTAGGGACCTTTTAAGGATGTGCTTATAGACTCCAGCTCTCACTTATATGATCGCCCTCATACTGGTGGCAGTCAAGCAAGAATCCTAGGGGCTCTATCAACGTGCAATAGCGACCTGTCAGGTCACCTAAAGCAGTACACGATGATAAAGGTAAACCAGATAGCATACTATCATCACGAGTAAGACTGTCCTATCGGGATAGGTCCTCCCTCAATCATTGCAATCACGTGCCTGTGATCCAATAATTGACTCTTAGGGCACTATCTCCAACAATCTCCCACTTGCACTCAAGGCTAATTATTGCGATGTCGCATACTCACAGCCTGTGTGATACCGAACACCCAACTCCCCTACTAGTCAGTCTCACAAAATCCGTTTGTGAAACTATTGCGTTCGAGGAATAGCCTCAGTGAGTGGATCCGCCTTGATGTTTCTTTCTATGTCTCTCTTTATCTCAAGTTCGCGGAGAAAGCCATCTCCCGAAATGAGCAATAGCTGTCTTAGAATGTCTGGATGTCTGATGGGACCTAGCTCATAAATGAAATCCAAATCCAAACTTCTTAGACTGTATCGTCAACTGAACTTAATCAGTATCCTACGCCATGCCACTCTCAGTATTGCCTTGGACCACCTGTCCAAAATACTGCCCCTCGTCAGAAGGAAAACTATAACTCTGACAACCTCCTTGTCGTCCATGTCACCTTGGAAGCCTGGAATGATAACTGTCTCCCAATGAGGCTGTCGTTATCATATCCCTAGAACATCCACTTATGTTCTAAAACTGCTTCCGACTGTTTCTCCTGGATTGGATCAATGTCAACTTATTGCATCTAGTGCAAGAACAACATCTGGTGTGGTACTTGACATCTCATGATTGACTCAATTGCCTAAGCAAGTGATCTGCCAATCATGCACATCCCTCTCTACTTTAGTTTATAAGACACCTTTAGAGAGGGTGACTCCATCACCTGCAGGTACACTACCGTGCCAGGAGTCTTCCATTCTAAATACTCTTAGAATGCTGTCAAAGTACCCTGATTGGGAAACCACCCAAATCTAGATCTAAAACCATAGATCTAGTAACCAGTATGTCTGATACAAAATCCATTTCCTTTGTGGAGAAACCACTGTGTGACGACCAAAGTATAACCGATCGTAGTATAGGAATATCACTTCCTACTTTGTGTATGTCATCCAAAACCCGGATATCACACCCTACTACCTTCTCAACAGATCCATCCCCTATTCTGATGAAGTAAAACCTATGACCGTCACGTCCGAAATAGATGATCTATCTCCGCTACATCTGCTTTAGTCTATAAGTAGACATAAGCTACCTGTCCACCAATGCTTCCGCTGCTCCCACTGACCACGACAACCCTCTGGCAGAGTCATATACACGTACACTTCTGAAGCTAGTTCAGAACGACGCTATACTCATCCTCCTGCCGGGTCTCGCAGCCTGGAACAACAGCAATGGCAAGTGTGGGTAAACAAGAACTTCCCTGTCACCGTCCTTGAGACTACCGGAGTACCTCTCGGGTGCCTGAAGTTACCCACCGTATCTGCGGAGTGGCCAATGGAATGTCAAATCAGATTGAATCTTTAGGTTCCTTATCAAATCTTCAGTAATCGTTTGCGGTTCTGGAATCACTTCCAGTTCTACCATACTCCCACTACTGTTTTTGAAAAATCCATTTTTATTAAAACTGTGGCGAGTCTAGAACAATATTACTATTGATCTCCCAGATGGTAGAAAGTCAACCCTCGTCATAGCCTGGGTCAACCCACAAACAGCCATTACAGAAACGTGCCTTGAGTTATCCAGAGTCTGGTTTTAATCATAAGCCGGACAACTCCCCGTACCTTAACAAGGTTAAGATATGAACTGTACTATATCCAATATACAACCAGAGGCACTGATTTAATTGAACCAGATTCAAATCATGCAGCTATCTCCAGTGCATGTCAACTAAATGGAGAGAGGCCGATCAGCATTACTTAACTTAGGAATGCTTCCAATTATGAGTAACCTGAAAGAGAAGCAATTTCTCTTTATCATTACCATCAACTGAATACCATACACAAGTATCTACATCTTCGATCACTTTGAAGAATCCCGATACTTGCTACACCTGGTTCTCTACTCTATTCAAATACCTATAACTCCTCAAAACTTAGACCCTGTGTTTCTACGAAACACATGTCTAAGAACTAGAGAAGTTAAAAGTAAACAGAATATAGTATGAGGACCAACCCCTCTGTCATAATGGACACTGGACAACATACAATACTCTGTATAAGTCCGCTGAGTTTAACAACTCTTTCACTGTGTGTCGTAGGTTGAAAACTGTACTTATGGTTAAGAAGAATTACACCGCTGTTTAATGCTCCTTACCTAACCATCCACTGATATAGGTAAATGTCATCGACATAATATCAAAAGGTATATCTCACTCTATGAAAATAGACGTACAGATATATCAATTTGAAATTGGTGCACAACAGCGGATATTCAGAACCAAATATTTCCCGACCGGCAAACAGCCCAGGTGATCTCCTCAAATATCACCGATTACAACGAATCCCAATATAATGAGGATGATCACCCTATTCCCAATAACTTACTCCCACTCATCATCTGTAAAACCATACAGATGTGAGAATCAAACCTGGTAAATACATACCCTGGAGCAAGTGTCCAATCGGGAAATCAGTTTTCTTTTAACAGTACACAGTTGAACTGAAACATTGAAATGTTTCGATGGGGTATCCTGGTATTCCTAGTAATGCCTCTACCATTATCCAGATTCACAACTATAACCGTATAATTCTTTGCCACCTCTCCAAATCCCTTTATATGTCTTTAGTCATTACCTTCTGCACACCCCTTAGGCCAAATGGTTTTCTTCCTTCCCTACCGTTCGGCACCAGCCTATGGTTTGGAAGAAGACTATCCAGTAAGCATAATGGGTGTACTGTCCTAATCCTAGGAGCACTCGCAATGCGAGAGAAGGTGAAGATAAAAGACAACCGAATAAACCTTATTCCTATTTCTCCTGGACCAGAATCCATCCCCGAACTGGAACAAGTTCCTTTCGAGTTCGTATATAACCATACGATGGATTATCCAATATACTGTGGATCTTCGTAGTGATATGGAGTGTCCTGGAGAAATACAAAAGTGATTAAGGATTGGCGAAGAAATACTTGGTTTGGTCGTGAATATCAGTCGCAATTTACTTTGCCCTCTTACTAATCCCTTGCTTTGTCTTAATCTTAATACCTTCTGCACACCGTTTAGGCTAATTGGTTTTCTTCATTCCCTACCGGTCGGCACCAGCCAAAGGTTTGGAAGAAGACTATCCAATTTGCATAATAGGTGTACTATCTCCTAAACCAAGGAGTACTCACAACTTGAGAGAAGGTAAAAGGGAAAAGACAACTGAATAATCCTATTCGTTTTCTCCAGAACCAGAAACCATCCTCGAATAATTCCTTCGAGTTCGTATCTAACCATACGATGGTTTTGTCCAATGGAAGTGGACGTTCGTAGTAATACGGGGTGTCCTGGAGAAAAGGGTAAAAGTAGGAGTGGCAACGAGGTTTGCAACTCTGACAATCCAAAAGCCAGTGTAAAGAAGGTTCGGTTAACTTGGTCTCTGAGTCATAGTCTTAGGGTCGGGTCAATGGTCGCTGCCAGAGAGAGAGAAAAGAAACACTCAGCGTGCACTCTATCCTAGATCAGAATGGTTACCAATTTATCTAATCTGGAAACCTCCCACTATACCTCAAATTCTTCTCCAAACCTGAAAGAAGAATTAGTCGGGGTCACCCGAGGAGTAAACCAACTCATCAGTGGGAATCGGGATCCAACTATCATCGCATGATAACGTGACAGAATCCGCTCACGGTATCATACTCCAGAAGGTATGCACATATCTGGCAAGTTTCAGTTCTTTTGAAACTCCCGATGTGGATTTTTACCCCATGCTCTTATGACCTTGACGAAGGTCAACAAATCATAAGTCACATGTCAAGTTCTACCCGTCATTGTCCAGGTTAATTTGAACCCACCCGTACAAGCCCTTGACGAAGGTCAACAAGGCTATACGACTGTCCCAAACCAACACATCTATCTGTGCAGCAGAAAAGCAACAAACAGCTACCATGCACTATGCCTTGACGAAGGCCAACAAACATAGCATGAATACTACGTGCTACCTGTCTGAAACGACGGAGGGCTACGAATGGTTTCTGGCGAAAACCTTTAACGTAATGAACTTGATATCGTTGAAGGAACTGATAGCATTTTAGAAAATATAGTGACAAAAACCTTTACTAAAGAGGTCACTCCATGTGAAGGGATCTCGGCTCTTTCCCCGTAGAATGGGGTGCAGGATATTCCAAATGAATACCACGATGCAAAGCAAAAGTAATCGGCTATAGTGAAGTTAATGCCCTGACGCAAACTTCTATCCAAGGGGTCACTCCCGGTGAAGGGATCTTGGCCCTTGCCTCGTCGACTGAGGTGCTGGATATTCATAACCGAATATCACTATGCAAAACAAAAGTGAACGTCCTTACAATAACAGCTTTTTGAAAAGTGTTCCAACAACATCAGAATAGGTTTGTTTATCTTGCATTGATCCGAATCAACGCAGTCCCATCAATTGATCACACCACAAAGAACGAAAATATACTGATGTACGTATATGCCATCCGCATTCGCCACTGGGTCCCGTCATCACCCGTTAGGTTAGCTAACTAACGGCAGAGCGGGGACTGGACTAGCACGGATGAAAAACATATACAACATCTACTAATATATATACCAATATATTATATTTCGCTCAAGGCGTGATAAGAAATGCAACATCACAGAAATGTACAGCATCACAGAACAATACAGATATCTGGGATCCCCGGGTTTCACAGAGCCACTACTGAAACCCGACGTTCCCCTGGTCGTGTGGATAGCCTGTGCAATGAAATCCTAGACCCCTACGGGCGCGGCAAGTTACCCGCCAAAACCTTAAGCGAGGCAGCCCCCTTCAGCGCCGTGAATGGACCACCCAGCACTTCACGGAATCCGGTAACTTGGGCACCCCTCCTGGGTCAACCTGTACCCCCTACGAGTGCGGCGAATAGCCCGCCAATTCTAGAGCGAAGCCCCCTCCGTCCCAATGCCATGAGATGCGGGCTTGTTGGCCTCCAGAACCCGGCTATCCGTGCACCCCTCCACGGGGCAATCCTAGTACAGAAAGTAAAATATACATACAATGGGTACATCGACCGCAACCAGGTCGTGCCCCAAAAGAATAATACAAACAGGCAGTGACGGCAGTCCACATGTCGGACGCTCGCCCCGCAACATCAAATGTACATAATACAACAATACTGTACTAGCATTGCATCCAGGCTATCCCCCACGACCGATCCGCAACATCACAGCAAAACACAGAACATCAACGTGAAAGTCACGTTCGCAAATCCATCTAACCGGGCTATAGCAGTTAGACCGGATTTACCGATCGAGTGACATTCACGGTCGCAGATATAATGTAAATACTGTGAAATAATGTGTTTAAAATATCCGATCGATCAAAAATTAACAAGTGGGCCCCCAAGCAATACTGTAGCACTCACAGAAATTCTGGGCCCAATTTTAATATTCCAAAACCCCTAAAATTAGCCCAGAAGCCCACTGGAAACAAATGATGCAGTGACGACACCAATGTGCGGCGGAACCGCGGCCCAAGGGGGGGTTTGGCCGCGGTTCCGCGCTTCAGTGGTCGACTGACTGTGTCGAATTTTTCCAGTAGTCTTAGAATTTCCAGTACATTAGTTTTTTACAACCTGAAAAATTTTTGGAGTTCAAAAAATTTCGACAGAAAACTGATGTGAGGAAAAACGCGAGTTTTTGGAATTTTGGTCGATCGGAAATGCAAACACATCAAACAAAGCTAGACGAAGTTAATGGCGAGGCTCTGATACCACTGTAAGTGCACGGCGGCGCCCCGGCCGTCAATCCGACGGCCAAATGCGGAAACGGTGATAAACTTTAATTTTGCGAACTTAGCAAACCGGCACCACCGCGCACTAAACCCCGGATCGGGCCATTAAACTTGTCCTAGCTAACTAACAAGATAGGGAAGAGATATACCGAGTGATCCGAGTCCTCCGGTCTTCTCGTCATCGTCCCGATCTCCTGCGGAAACTCCGGTCGTCGCCACCTTGCCGGAAGGGCACCACATCGCCTGCGTCTTTTACGGGCTCCCACCTCAATACCGAGGCAACTCGGGCACGAAGCTGGCAATTCGACGTGCCCAAGGTTTGCTGTAGAATGTGTAGTGCTTTGTCTCTTTGGGGTTATGTTGCCTTGATGGAGGAATGGAATTTTCAAGTGGAACTCTCATTTATCAAGCATGGAATGAGATGATCAATTTTCCTCACCAAAAATGAAATCTCTCATTTTTTTTTCCTCTCATCTAAATGTGGCCGGCCCTATCAATTGAGAATGGTGGAGGGATAAACCAAAACTCATGAAGGGAGGTGAGTGTAGGAGAAAAGAAAAGGTGACCACATCATAAAGCAAAGAAACATCAACCATGCTTAACACTTCTATTCACATCAAATCTCATTAATGCAAAAACCATCATGAAAAAGCAAGGATGCTTATCCTATCATAATGAATACATTTGCAAGAAACCCCCTCCACAAATGTTATTTGCACAATTGCAAATAACCCCCTCCATCGGAAAAGTCCGGCCGGGAAAGAACAAAGGAAAACCGGCCGGAACGGAATGCAAACTGGCAACTCCAGAAAACTGGTCCCGTAATAAATTACAGGAAAACCCCGATACTGTGCAAACACACCCGCATCTGTATTCCGACCGGATACAAATGCAATGAGACAAAATCTACACTGTACTAAACTAGGATCCGGCTTAAACCAAAGCCGGCCAGTAATATCCGTCCGATCCTGATCCATGCAATACCGCACGTATCTAATCGAACCCTGCCATATATCTATACGGCCTCTAGTACTAACCGTCCGATCCTGATCCGTGCAATACCGCACGTATCTGATCGGACCCTGCCATATCTCCATACGGCCTCTACAGCGTTTCGCCCGAAAGCTGAGTAACTGAATGTGTGGTGGACTCTAAAGACTCGTCAATACTATGGCTGTGGATTTAACCACTAGCACGTCAGAGGTATAAGCCAATACGTAACGGGCCACCAGCTATTGACCAAAAGGGACGTCGATGAGCGAACTCATCCTGACACCCTACTTAGCCTGTCAGTGACAATATCCGTACAGTCCGGTCCGTTCGTCTATGAGCATCGCATGTCGGGCCTAGGGGGTTGGTAAAAGTCAGACCCCCAAAAGCGGTACAAGTCGTGTCGGAGTGTAGCCCAGAACACCCTGAGATACTACTGGAATACCTACCAGTAAATCTCCTGCCTTGGCCAAGGACTTCGTGTAATGGCTCTCCTAGACACAGCGCGACCTCACCCCCAATACCGGGAGAGACGAACCCCCGAAGATCCGCTCACTGCCTCCATGTGGCTCGGGACTGTACCCAACTAAAACCTGTTTGCACGACTCCTCTGAGCCATGGTAGGGTAGTAATCAAAGCACAGTGGGAACTCACACGAGACAAATGACGATCCCCAGGTCGATGAACTAACCTGTACACATGTCACGTGGGAACTGCTATCTGACGTCAGGTATAAGACCAACTAGCATGTTCCCTGCGAGTCCTGTCCGGTGTACTCATAACCCAATGAGCACCTGTATACATCTTAGGTGAACCAACTGACACCAGTGGCTTGTGAGACCGGCCACCGCCCCTCGTCGGGGTCTCGACTGTATACACTAGTCTACTCTGGAGAATCGATGCCCTGTCTCGAAACTCCCACGACTAGGGACCTTTTAAGGTTGTGCTTATAGACTCCAGCTCTCACTTATATGATCGCCCTCATACTGCTGGCAGTCAAGCAAGAATCCTAGGGGCTCTATCAACGTGCAATAGCGACTTGTCAGGTCACCTAAAGCAGTACACGATGATAAAGGTAAACCAGATAGCATACTATCATCACGAGTAAGACTGTCCTATCGGGATAGGTCCTCCCTCAATCATTGCAATCACGTGCCTGTGATCCAATAATTGACTCTGAGGGCACTATCTCCAACAAGAACCCCGGTCCCATCAGTGACCCAGACATATTCCAAGGCAGTATCACCTGATCATGGAGATAGTTGATCTCCAGGATGATCGAGGTTAGGAGAGTAGACTCAGAGGAGAACACGGCGGATCTACTCACAAAGGCCTTTTACCAGAGAGAGACTTTTATGGGATGGTTGAGTATGAGATACTACAACCACTGCTACAGATGGCCCTAGTGCAAGTGGGAGATTGTTAGTTATATGTATGCCCTAGAGGCCAATACTGTACATGAGATGTATATTGTAGTGGATGCTGGGACATATATAGGTAGGACTTTCTTGCGCGACATGATAGTACGCTATCTGGTTGCTCTTTTTCTTAACATGTATACTTTCTGTCTCTCTGTTACATGTTGATAAAGCCCTTAAGATGTGTACTCGACTTGCAGGACTATGATGCAGATCATACTAGTGGGGCCTGGGTAGTCCATAAGTACATCCTTCAATGTTCCTAGCCGTGGGAATATCGAGACGGGGCATCGATATTCCACAGTAGACTAGCGTATATCTTCTCGACCCATGTGATGGGCGATGGATGATCCCATATCCATTGGTGTTTGACATCAGAGATGGTATGCGGGTGCTCAGTGAAGACTGGGTACACTGAACGGACTCGCCGAGAACTCCCAGATGGTATTATACCTCACGTCAGATGGCAGTTCTCTGGTGACACTGGTACAGCTTAGTCTGTTGACCCGAGATCGTCATAGAGTCTTGTGTGTCTCCCACTGTGCTTTGATTTCCACCCTACCACGGCTCTACTGAGTCGTGCAAACAGGTGGTTTTTGGATACAGTCCCGATTCACATGGAGGCAATGAGCGATAGGAGGGGATTCGTCTCTCCCGGTATTGGGGGTTGATGTTGTGCCATGCTCAACTGGCCATAACTAGAAATCCCTGGCCAGGGTTTCACTGATTTACTGGTAAGTGTTATCAGTAGTTTCATGCTTGTTATGGACCTTACATCGGCATGACTTATCAAGCTGCTGGGGTCTGACGTTTACCACCCCTAGGCGAGATATGCGACATATCAGACGAACAGACCGGACTGTGTGGTAAGTGTTACGGATTGGATTCGCAGGAGTGTGAGCAGGCTTGCTCGTTGATCTTCTGATCGCTCAATACCCGGGTGGCCGTTACGTTTAGTAGACCGCTTGCGGCTTGTGGGTGATTGATATGATCACCACCTACTGCCGGCGTATCGACGAGTCTTTAGAGTCCTACACAGAGGTTTCCTGGCTCAAGCGAAACAAAATAGGAGCGCATATGAGATATGTACGGGACCGAGAATAATACCAGTATGTGATACTGTATTCTATTCTCGCGATTCGTATCATCGGACGGTTATATGAGATATAGCCGGGTTACCGAATCAAGTGTTGTTTCGATATATTGATACACTAGATATTAGTCGGTTATATGCGATATGACTGGATCATTAAATCAAATGTTGATTTAATGATTTAATGTATAATTATATATTTGATATATTACTTTACATTAACTAGTATTGGTTCACTTAAGATTGATTTTCTCACTTGATGTGCACAAGTTGTATATGTGATATATGTTTGTGCACTAGTTTGTATCATGATTGATGATACATGCAAACATGGGTGTGTGTGTGACATACACCATGTTAATTGTAATTTAGGATTTTATTTATCTTAATTATTCAAAATGGTGGCTTCTTTTGTCATGGCTTGAAGCTTCATGAAGCTTGATGCAACTTTGACAAATTCCACTCATTTTTTCTTTATTAAGATATTCATTAACCGAACCATTATAATTAACTATGGTTTAGTCTCTACATAGGTTAGCTCACATATGGTTGCATGATGATAGACTTTACTTGATTATTCATTTTATATAATTCATTATTATTCTTTTCTTCTTCTTCTTCTTCAAGAAGAAGAAAGCTTGCTAGAAAAATTTTCAAGTGAAGATTTAGAGTGACAAATCCAAATCTAAAGTGAACCCATTTCCTATTTCATCATCCTCTACTACTTGCCATTTAGTTTAGGTTATTCTCTTCACAAAGTTCTTGACCTAGTGAAGATGGAGCTTGAGTTTGAGTCTCCTCGACGTAGATCATCTTCGGCCTCGAAGTCAATGACCTAGCCCGCTCATTCCTCCGAAGAAACCATCGCTAGAGTCCAGGATCCCGATGATCGCAGTGAAGGGACGTCAACACGGAGCTTTAGAAGTGAAGGACCGGATCTACAAAGGTTGTAATCCCTTTCACTTGTAGTTAAAACGTTTTACTTGCTAGTTTTCGCATAATCTCTAGTATACGATCTTGGTTAGGGTTTTTCGGCACGGCTAATTTTTTTTTTTGGAATCGGGCATGGTTGATGCCTTGTAGAACCTTGTTAGAGTGCCAAGGAACCCTACAGTGGTATCAGAGCAATCTACATGCTTTCCTGCTGCTCCCACTGTCAATGAAGCCCTCCGGCTGATCCATATTCCTCCATACAAAGGAGTTGTATGGAGAGCAATCCCGCGTATTACGATACGAAGCATCAAAGAAATTGTTTCAGATGCGAATGGCCCCTGGCACATCAGTAGGAGACCATGTTCTTAAAATGATAGCTCTCATAGAAGAGCTTGAGGACCTTAGATGGACGATGGTTTTGGATATTTCATATGGTGTGCATATGAATTCGGTGATTCGATCGGAATTTTAATCTCGTGCCTTTTTCGGATATTTTAGAAAGTATTAAAAATTTTGAACGAGTATCATTAACTCACTTTTTCACGGGGTTTAAATCTTTCGGAAATAGTGCATGTTAAGTGGTGGACCCTCTAGAAGATAACAAACCTTAACTCGATTATGTGACCGTCTTGAACTGCCTTTTGAACCTTAGGGTTTGGGGCAGTACGGCGTGCCACATGTATGCTGAAAACTGTGTGTTGATTTAGGATGTATATCCCGTTATTAAGCGTACCATACCCAACCAACATTTAATTCAGGTGAATGTTCATAACATTGTTCTGCAATACAAAATTATATCCTTCATTGTCTAACAAAGAAACGGATATTATATTACAAAGCATACTTGGTACAAAATAACATGGGTTCAAAACCAATATACACCCAGATGGCAACCCCAAGTGATACTCTCCCACTGCGACTTTATGTACATTGGAACCGTTTCCAACGCGGAGAGTATGGTCACCTGTCATCGCGACTGTGGAATCCGTATTTTCTATTGTTGGCTAAATACTAAATACGGACGTCCTAGTATATCCCACATTATATATGTATTTCTGCTGCCTGTGTTCTATGATATCTGAGACGAATGATATATTATATATGAAAAAATCTAGATGATTCTAACCATGGTTGAAGTGAGAAAGGATTAAGATATATTATTCTTTTCTCATTTTCAATTATTGACTCTCTCTCATAATATTTTCTTTTGTGAGAAAAGCTTAACCACCATCTTCTTCTTCCTCTCTTGATAATTTCCTTGAGTGAGGTTGATTAAAAGAAAGAGTTTTGATTAAAGAAAACAAGCCACATCATCATACTACACACATCTAGCCCATTTGTGTAGGGTGTTTGCTTTACTTCATTCACATATCGGGTAAAGCAAGGAGCTTTGGGCAAAGGAGCTTCGGGTGGATCGTCGTGGACCCAGAAGATCTCAAGCCAACATTTTTCCAACCCTCAAGTAGCCAAGGAGTCTAGCGTAGGGAGCTACAAAGGTTGTACTCTCAAAACCCTAGCTTTTTCTACTTGTGATGATGCTATTGTAATGAAACCCTAAATTTTCAAGTGATGATTCTTTGTATGTTCACTTAGCACCTTAAAAATTTAATTTTGGCACATGTGATGCTTCCAAACCCCTCATGGGGTGCTAGGTAAACCTAACATTGGAATCAGAGCCGACCTAGAACTTTAGGCGACACTTTAACGAAGTTAAAACTCCGATCGAACCAAAAATACGGCTTTTTGAGCCTTCTCTGGACATTTTTTTCAAAACTGCGTTTTTTCAGTATTAAAAATCCTTAAAAAATTCAGCAGGGAAATCTAAGAACTAGTGTAAAAAACGAAGCCATGAACAGTAACTTCCACTGCGGAACCGCGGCCATAGCTTGCTTGGGCCGCGGCTTCGCGTCCGGACAGATGATTCATTGCTTGGGGTTTGTACAGTAATATTCCTACCTGCCTGTAGATATTTTTGGGTATTTTTAATCTGATCAAGTGTGCATGTTCTGGGGATGGTTTTGGATTTGGTTATTCGATCAGAATTTTAATTTCGTGCCTTTTTCGGATAATTTAGAAAGTATTAAAAAGTTCGAACGGATATCATTAACTCACTTTTTCCCGGTACGAAAAATTTTCAAGTGTTGATTTTTTCTAGTGTTTAAATCTTTCAGAAATAGTGCAAGTTAAGTAGTAGACCCTCTAGAAGACAACAAAGCTTAACTCGATTATGTGACCGTCTTGAACTGCCTTTTGAACCTTAGGGTTTGGGGCAGTACAGCGTGCCACATGTGAGGCGTTGGCTTGACCCTTCTATGGCTGGACCGCTACTACTGTGACACATTCCGGGTTTTTTGAACTCCGCTCAAGTGTTGAGCTTTAGGAAATTTTGGGTATTTGATGATTCGATCGAAATGTTTATTACTGTCTATTTATCTGGAATATGATACAATATGTGGAATTCATATAGTTAGGCATGAAATGCAAAGTATGTGATATTTTGGATTTACGATGTCTAAAGATAATGTGGATTCCAAATATTGTAGTTTTACACTTTCTTTTCTGTGACCGTAAGTGTAGTATGTCGCTTATCGCCGTTTTCGTTGCTATACATCAACGACAATCGGGGTACGCATACTTACTTACGTTGATGATATATGATATTATGTGTTGCTGAGATATGATGTGCAGGATTGTCGCGATTAAATAGCCGGGGGGTTTTATGTGAGATGAGAGTTTTATTTTCATTCATGTATAATTCAAATGTAATGTAATATTCTTTTATTTAGGGCACTTCCGGGTTGAGGTTGATCTCACCAGTGTTGTATATTATTTACTTTTCCGCACTAGGATAGACCCAAGGAGGGGAGCACAAGTGACCGAGTTCTGGGGTTCAGTGGGAGGCCATCTCGAGGAGTCGAGACCGGGTCTCCTAAACTCCAGGATTGGTAGGGTCGCTTGCCGCTCTCGTAGGGGTCTAGGGGTGTGGGCTTGGTTATTCATCGCGACTGTGGAATTCGTATTTTCTATTGTTGGCTAAATACTAAATACGGACGTCCTAGTATATCCCACATTATATCTGTGTTTCTACTGCCTGTGTTCTGTGATATCTAAGACGAATGATATATTATATATGAGATATATAGTAGACGTTGCTTATGTTTTACACCCGCGCTAGTCCCGTCCCGGTATGCCGTTAGTTAAGTAACCTAACGGTGCATAACGGAACATTGCGGCGAATGCGGATGGCATAAGCGTACTTCGTATTTTCGTTTCTTTTCTGTGATTGGCTTAAGGACTTTAATGATGGGACTACATTAATATGATTAATGTAAAGAAAATAAACCTAAAAAGATGTTGTAGAATCGGATTTGAAAACCACTCGGCTCTTTATGAAAAAGCTACATTTCAAAACTGCGGAGCTTAAGCCACTCCTTTTGAAAACCATTTGATTCTACAACGATATCATGTTCAAAGCGTTAAAGATTTTCTTAAAAATCATCCGCAACCCTCTGTCATTTTAGGAAGTGGAGTACATAGTATTCGTGCTACTTTTGTTGACTATAGTTAAGGCGTAGTGTACGGTAGCTAAGTGATGTCTTCCTACACTGCATATGATGCAGATTAATTAGGACATTCATGCGACTTTGTTGACCATAGTTAAGGGTCATATGAGTGGGTCTAATTAATCAAGAAATGACGGGTAGAACTTGACTGGTACTTATGATTTGTTGACCATAGTTAAGGTCATAAGTACTAGGGGTAAAAACCGCATCGGGAATTTCAAGTGTTGAGATTTGCAATGAGATTGCATACTTTCCATATGATGGTTGGATCCCGATCCCACTGTGGGCAATATTTGCTCCCGGGAGAGTTTTGCAGTATACAATTAGCTAACTCATTAGGTGTCTAGAAAGATGTTAAGGGGTTACGACTCTAGGAAAATGAGGTTTACTTTAATTAGGTCCGTACGAAGGCACGGGGAACCTCCCTCAAGTATCGACACTGGCCTGGCTGAACGGTTAGCGAAGTTGTAGACTGTAATTATTCCTGGCTAGTTTTCTTTTTAAAGTTTGAAAGAAAAACTTGATTAAAGCAGTGGGAGACATCGATTAGATAAGATAATAACCAATCTAATCTTTGCAAGAGCTTTCGCTGAGTGTATTCTTTTCTCTCTCTTAATGGCAGATACCAATGTCTGGACTAAAGCTTCTACTAGATAAAAATAAACTGAATGGGACCAATTATAAAGACTGGCTGAGGAATCTGAAAAT
This sequence comes from Agapanthus africanus, assembly GCA_030015575.1. Lineage (NCBI taxonomy): Eukaryota > Viridiplantae > Streptophyta > Magnoliopsida > Asparagales > Amaryllidaceae > Agapanthus > Agapanthus africanus. The sequence goes on along the minus strand of CM057345.1, from coordinate 420,726,280 downwards.
AACCTTGACTTATGATAAAGTATCATATGTCCTCACGGCTTCAGCCCCGCCCGTCCCAGGTCCAAAATCCTCAGTTGCGGACAAAGAAGTCCGCAAGACATGGGACGCTGACTGTGCCACGGCCAAATGCCTCGCGCTTGCATCGATGAATAACACACATCAAAAGCAGCACAAGAATATGGACATTCATGACATATTCCTCCATGCAAAGGAGTTGTATGGAGAGCAATCCCGCGTATTACGATACGAAGCATCAAAGAAATTGTTTCAGATGCGAATGTCTCCTGGCACATCAGTAGGAGACCATGTTCTGAAGATGAAAGCTCTCATAGAAGAGCTTGAGGGCCTTGGATGGACGATAGACAATGAACAATATACGGGTATTATTCTGCAGTCCCTCCCCTTAACCTTTGCTCAATTCATAATTAACTTCAACATGCACAACATGGAGAAGGAACTACCCGAACTCCTTAATATGTTAAGGAGTGCAGAGAGCACACTGAAATCAGTGAAAACTCCCGTTTTGACTGTTTAACAATCTTCCTCTTCTCGCCCAAAGGCTAAGGCCAAGGGAAAGAAAAAGAAGAAGCCCACCAATCCTAAGGGTGGGGTTAAAAAGGTTAAGGGGAAGGAAAAGTCCAAAGCTGGAGAATCGGGGAAAGGGGAATGTTTTCATTGCCACAAAACAGGACATTGGAAGCGCAACTGTACCGAGTACTTAAATCTCAAGAAGAAGCATGGGGATGCTTCCGCTTCAGGTGTGTTTGTGACAGAAAACTGTTTTTCAATAAACTCTGCTTCCTGGGTATTAGATACCGGTTCAGGTTCTCATATTTGCAATTCTTTGCAGGGGCTGAGAAATAGCATGGTTTTGAAGACAGGTGACCATACTCTCCGCGTTGGAAATGGTTCCAATGTACATACAGTCGCAGTGGGAGAGTATCACTTGGGGTTGCCATCTAGGTGTATATTTGTTTTGATCCCATGTTATTTTGTACCAAGTATGCTTTGTAATATAATATCCGTTTCTTTGTTAGACAATGAAGGATTTAATTTTGTTTTGCAGAACAATGTTATGAACATTCACCTGAATCAAATGTTGGTTGGGTATGGTACGCTTAATAACGGGATATACGTCCTAAATCAACACACAGTTTTCAGCATACAACACACTAATAAAAGAAAACTTTCAGAAATAAATGAAGCATTTCTTTGGCACTGTAGACTTGGTCATATTAACGAAACATGACTAAACAAGTTACACAAAGATGGATGTTCATATCGGATTTTTGCATTTTTATACCGCCCAATTTTTATCACATTACCTATTGGTAGGTACTCTTGAGCCGTGTTTGCTAGTCAATTGCAGGATACAGGTTCTCAGCTCTAAACAGTGAAATTCATGGAAAAGCACGAAAAATTCCGGATTACTGCCAACCACAGATAAAACACGGGTCTCCGCTCTCTATCCGTATGTTGCCGCACACAAGTTTAAAGGAAAAAATGGCAAATCAATGTCATTTTCATGCACAAAGCTCAATGGCAACACAATATCCAACATATCTACGCGGAGCTCAAGAAAAATCATGACAAAAGATCCACATTACATCACTTTTTGTTCTGCTGAAATTCTGGAACTATTGTGAAGAGATTCTGAGAAACAACATATACCACACTGAAGAGTACTAAAAAGAAGGGAAAACCACCAAATTTCATGGCCTAACTCCACTAAAGGGCCGCGGTTCGGCGGCATAAGCATGCTTAGGCCACGGAACCGCGGCCGTAAGGGCTCCGCAGTGGATGAGGTTTCAGGGGTATTTTGGTCATTCTAAATGGAGTCAGTTTGTTGCCCTAGATTTCCGGTTCCCTGCCTATAAATAGTCCAGAACTTGCCAAAGCCAAGTGTGCTTATTCTTGTATTTAGATTTTAGGTTATATGTTGTTGTTCTTCTTCCTCTTCTCATCTCTTCTCCATTAAAAACTTGTAGTAAGCTTTTGTGAGTGAAGGATGAATAAAGGAGTTCTTTTTGTTACCATGCTTGTCTTGTTATTTTGTTAATTATAATTGCTTGTAATTTTAATTTGCTAATCTAGTTGTTGTTATTTGTTGTTTGTTTCTTTCTTGTTCTCTTTTTCTTTATCTTTAAACAACAATGATGCTTAAGCTTGATCCTTGCCAAGGTGAGGTCTCAAATAGCTAGTTGTAATCTTCTAAACTCTTTCTTTCTATCTTCCTCCTTTGTTTTATTTTCCTTTTTCTTGTAATGGGTGAGTAGTTTTCTAACTTGTTAGGGTAGGATAAGGGAAGTTTGAGAGAATGAAATCTCTCTCACTCTTTCCTTGCCAAACATCTTAATTCGGACTCCCGTTAATTGAACCACAATCCGCTCCTTACGGCACCCTATCCTACATGATAGCGGTGATTCCTTAGTGAGACCGGTTGTGGTTGAATTAACCGGAGGTTAAGGCTAAGAGCCAAGAACGGACGGACAAGCACCAAAAGGCAGAACTTAAGCGTTGGAAAGCCTAGCTTATACTCGCAAATTCCTTCCTAGTCGTGCTAATCCCCGTTGTTGCCGATTACTGTAACACCGATATTAAGAGTGGCAACGAAAGAAGTGAGCGACTCCTAACTCAAACTAACCTAATCTTAATCCTAACAAGCTCTCTTTACATATCATTTTAGCACATAGTTAATCTTAAAACAAATCTGGACATTTGGACTTAACTCGTTAAAGCACATAGAAAAAGATTCCCTTCTCCCTGTGGACGACCCGTACTCAACCAGCTAGCTACAAGCGAAACTGTCTTGATTGCGGTAATTAACTAAGCACGCAAAAACTCTACCAATCAAATGGCGCCGTTGCCGGGGAGACGGTAGTTTATTTCTTTGTGTAATTTCGGATTAATTTGTGAATATAAATATAACCGAAAAACAAAACAAAAAAATATATACATTGTAAAAAACCATCTTGTTATTTTTGATTATTTTTTGTGCAAGTGTGCAGGATAAAAAGACGGTCGAGTTCAGTGCCAAAGACGGAGGAAGTTAGACCCATATCTCGCGACTACACCGCGACGGATCAAGACGGAGCCAACCGTCTACTGTAAAATTCTGGAGCATATTCAGTGAGCGAATCAAGATTCAGGAGCTCCAGACAAGAAGAGGACAGCCAAGGCAGCACACACAAAAATTTCAGAAGCCCAATTCCATCTTATTGCCGCGGAACCGCGGCATAAGCAAGCTTTGGCCGTGGAACCGCGGCCATTTAGTGCCTTCAGGGTGCTAAATTTTCTGTGAGTATCTTTAACTTCCTCCCCACTCCTCTGGACTCCACTGATCTGTGTTTTCTGCAGCATTCTTTGCGCAAATTCTCTTCCCCCTTCCAATAAATTGTTCTTGTGCAGGATTCTTTGCGCCGTGCTAAAAAATAAAAAAAATTGATTGCAGTTGATTGTTACTGCTTTGCATTTATTAATACGGACTTTAAGGGGCTTGAAACCAATCCAGATTGGGTGGGGATTTCATCACCCTTACTAGGACCCCAGAAATCACAAAAAGCATATGCATTGACCATTGTTTAATTAAAAAATACTAGACTCAGCCCTAAGGACTTCGCGCTCAATAGGACAGAGGACTAGTTACAGGCATCGGCTGTTTATCCTATCCTGGCTTTGCGGTGTCTAGGCAAGTGTGTCCAAGGAAACTGGATACTTAATTAGGACCACTACTTACGTAGTGGGGAGCCTCCCACTTACCTGGCACTTTCCTGGCCGCAATTGGCGGAGAAGAGTCGGTTTGATGTCTTATTTCTAGCCCTTTGGAACAGTTGGGAGCTGTCTAGCTGACCTAGGTGACCCTAGATCTAGGTGTGATTGCGCATATCTTGTTTGTGATTGCTTGAAGCCGTAAGTCCGTACATATTTCTGTAAAGCTCTTTCTAAAAAGAAAAAAAAACACAAAACCAAAAACTTTTATAAAAACTTGCCCTTTGTCACCGAAATCCCATTTTTTTCACCCACCACCCATCGTATTTTTCCATTGACGTTTTCTTACCCTCACCTTCTCCGCTTTGACTATACTAAACCCGTTTAGTGTATGTCCGCTTGGACTCGGGACACTAGCGCCCGCCTAGTCCGCGTTATGTTTGTCGCTACCGACTACGCAATCGACTCAGACGTCGAAACTCCGTCCACGCCTCTTTCACCCTTACCTTTGCCGGCCAACTCCGACGTTGACCGGAATTCTGTTCATACATCCTCACCTTCACCACCACCAACCTCTTCTTCCGCGATGTCAGGATTTAATCCAAACATCCCTACAACACCCCCGGGATTGATTCGACCTCCTATGGATGCGAATAACCCACCACCACCGCCTGTCGTAGCGCCACAGCGAATCGCGCTCCAGGATCGTTTCTATCCCATCCGTTCTGCACTTCCCACCTGTCTTTCCCTTCCACCGGCCAATGGGGATAATTTTGAAATTAAGCCCCATTTCATTAACATGCTTCCGAAATTTCATGGGCTTGAATCTGAAGATGCCTATATCTTCATCAACAAGTTTCAAAATGTTTGTGCCTTGATGAAAACGACCCAGCTGTCGGACGATGCTATACGGCTACGGGTCATTCCGTTCACTTTGTGCGATCTTGCTGAAAAATGGCTGTACAGCACCGCTTCCCACTCCATAACCAGTTGGGACGAGTTTGTGAACGCGTTTCTCAAGAAATTCTATCCGAATCATAAAACCGCAAGGATCCGTAACGAAATCAACCAATTCTCTCAGCTTCCTACTGAACCCTTCTGGAAGTGCTTTGACCGGTATAAAGACCTTCTTGTTCAGTGCCCTCACCATGGTATCGAGAAATGGCAACTTTGCCAAACCTTATACGAGGGCCTGAACCCAGCAACCAAGCAGTTGTTGGAAACCATTTATCAGGGCCACTTCCTATCGAAATCTGACGAGGAAGCGTGGCAATTCTTCGACGACCTTACGGAACAAACGCTTCAATGGGAGAGCACCAGACCAACTTCTTCTTCTTCTTCCTCCACTTCTACTGGTCAGTCTAGGGTAGGAATTCACCAACTTGATGTCTCTATTGCGATGAAAGCAGAAATGGCTGCAATAATGAGAAAACTTGAAGCGATAGAGAGCAAATTTTCATCTCCTGCTCCTCCTGCCCCTGTTCTCCCCCTTCGTACCATTTGTTCTTGTTATTCTGATCCTTCTCACTTAACCGAAGAGTGTCCTTACAATCCACCATCTCAAGGACAGGATCAGGTTAATGCGGCATTTCAGCAAAGACCAAGAAATGATCCATACTCTTCCACCTACAATCCCGGTTGGAGGAACCACTCCAATTTCGCCTGGAATCAGAATCAGCATCAATTCTAAGGCAACAATTTCCAGAGGCCCCCTCCTCCGCAACAACAAGCGCAACAACAAACTCAACATCAGTTTCAGCAGCCCTTCCAACCCCAACCTTTTCAAAATCAGACGAACAACTTTGCACCCAACAATTCTTTTCCGCAAAAAACCTTTGTTCCGTCAAACAACGATAAGGTTTCCTCGCTAGAACGCAGTCTGGAGGCGTTCGTTAAACAATCGACACAATCTACCGCCAACATCCAGTCGTCTATTCAGTCTTTGGTGCAACACACTGCTGCACACGGGCAAAGCATCAAGACCATCGAAGCCCAAATTACACAGCTGAATGCGGCGTTAAGCGAGCGAGAAAAGGGGAAGCTTCCATCTCAACCACTCCCAAATCCAGGTCACCCACATAATGTACATGTTGCTCTTGAACAACAGAACCATGATGTGAGTGCTGTGACTACATTGAGATCGGGAAGGATGCTGCACAACAACATCGGCACAACAATTGAGGATAATGACACCCGGCTTCTTTTTCTTCTTCTTCTTTTTCTTCTTCGTCTTCTGAGCCTATTCTCGATTCGTCAAAAGGTTCTTCTTCTTTTGCTGCTGCTCTGAACAGACCCACTTCTCACTCCACGAAAACACCAGCTCTGGGATCCGTTCCAACTCCACAATCTCCTCCACAAGCATTGGGCTCAACCAATTTTAAAAACGTTCTATTTCCAAACCGGTTGAGGTCCAATAAACAAAATCCATAAATGGAGAAGATTCTGGAGTTGTTTAAGCAGGTTAACATCAACATTCCCCTTTTAGATGCTGTCCAACAAGTCCCGTCCTACGTGAAAATCTTAAAGGACTTGTGCACGAAAAAGAGGAAATCTCAGGTACCCAAGAAAGTTTTCTTGGCTAGTGCTGTGAGTGATGCTCTTACCCAATCTTTACCTCAAAAACGGAAGGACCCTGGCTTTCCTACGATTTCTATTACCATTGGGGATAAGAACATCAACCGCGCACTATTAGATATTGGTGCCAGTGTTAACCTGCTTCCGTACTCGGTATATGAGCAATTAGGTGTAGGAGAGCTGAAACCCACACACTGTACTCTCCAAATGGCCGACCGATCAATCACCCATCCTAGGGGTGAGCTAGAGGATATGTTAATCAAGGTTGGGGACTTCATATTCCCTGTTGACTTCATTGTATTAGACACACAGCCTGTAGCTAACCCCCGGAATCAAATTCCGGTGATTCTCCATCGCCCATTCCTTGCAACCTCAAATGCTGTGATCAATTGTCGAAATGGTTCGATGAACCTATCTTTTGGAAACATGACAATTGAACTCAACATTTTTAGGTTGGGGAATCAGCCCACCGAACCTAATGCTCATATACTAGACGTTTGTTCAATCCAGGAGATCACCCTGGAAGAGTGTGAATTCGAGGAGTTTCTGTTCGATCACGATAACCTTAACGCCACTAGTGCGTTCCTCTTCGAACCTGCTGCTATTTCTGCGCCCGACAATGACTACGAGTGTTTCACTTTCTCGAACGATCTTAGCCACTCACCACCCGAGTTTGAATCCTTCGAATTTCCGGATGAGTTACCTGAACCATCCAACACGGTCGCTTACACTCGTTTTGAACCTTTGCTGGAGTCCTTTGAGTTCGAGAACTTTTCACCAATCTTGCCTTCAATCGTTTCACCTCCAACGCTCGAACTCAAGCCTTTGCCGTCTCACCTTAAGTACTCTTACTTGGGTGAGAACGATACCCTCACTGTTATCATCTCGGCTTCTCTAGCTCCAGAGCAAGAGAAAGCCCTTCTTGCGGTCTTGCACAGCAATAGGCAAGCTTTTGGTTGGTCCATGGCGGACATCAAGGGGATTAGTTCCCTGATCGTTGAACATCACATTCATCTGATGGATGATGCCAAACAAGTCAGGGATCCACAAAGGCGACTCAACCCAGTCATGAAGGAGGCTGTGAAAAAGGAAATCGCAAAATGTCTGGATAGTGGTATTATTTACCCTATCTCTGATAGCCAGTGGGTTAGCACCATTCACATTGTCCCTAAGAAATCAGGCAAAACGGTCATCACTAACGAGGCGAACGAGTTAATCCCTACTCGCACCCAAACTGGGTGGCGAGTATGCATCGATTACAGAAAACTCAACGCCGCAACGCGGAAACACCACTTTCCTCTACCTTTCATTGACCAAATGCTTGAACGATTGGCCGGACATGAGTACTACTGTTTTCTTGATGGCTACTCCGGCTATAATCAGATTCCCATCGCCGAAAAAGACAAGGACAAGACCACATTCACTTGTCCTTTCGACACGTTCGCATATCGTCGCATGCCCTTTGGGTTATGCAATGCGCCCGCTACCTTCCAGTGGTGTATGATGGGAATCTTCTCAGACATGGTGGAAAAATTCCTGGAGATCTTCATGGACGATTTCTCCATCTTCGGCGATTCCTTTAACGAGTGTTTGCTGCATCTCGATGCTGTCCTTACCCGATGTAAGGATAAGAACCTCACTTTGAATTAGGAGAAGTGCCACTTCATGGTGCGCAAAGGTATTGTCTTAGGACATATCGTTTCGCAAAATGGAATAGAGGTTGACAAAGCGAAGATTGAGGTCATTTCCAATCTCCCTCCTCCCAGATGGGTCAGAGACATCCGAGCCTTCCTTGGCCATGCCGGTTTCTATAGACGGTTCATCAAGGACTTTAGCATGATTGCTAGGCCCTTGACTCTTTTGCTGGCCAAGGACACGCCATTCGACTTCAACTCGAGCTGTGTGACTGCGTTCGAGTCATTAAAAAGCTCACTCACTTCGGCTCCCGTTCTTTCTTCTCCTGACTGGACACACCCATTTGAGATTATGTGCGTTGCATCCGACTTTGCCATTGGTGCTGTCCTTGGACAACACATCAACAAGATACCGCACGTAATCTATTATGCTAGCCGAACCCTGAACGACGCCAACTTAATTATACAACAACTGAGAAGGAATTCTTGGCTGTTGTATTTGCTTTAGAAAAGTTCAGGCCCTACCTCATCGGCTCTCCAGTCATTGTCTACACAGACCATTCTGCTCTGCGCCATCTTTTTGCGAAGAAAGATGCAAAATCTCGGCTGATACGTTGGATCCTCTTGCTTCAAGAGTTTGACCTTGTCATCAAAGACAAAAGAGGATGTGAAAACATAGTCGCCGACCATCTCTCATGACTTCCTTCTTCGCCGTCGATTCAAATTCCGATCAACGACATTTTCCCTGATGAACAGCTCTTGACGGTATCTTGCGAACCTTGGTTCGCAGATATTGTGAACCATTTGGCTATACGATTACTAACGACTGAATGGTCAAGTCAGGACAGACTTCGATTCTTATCCCAAGTAAAACACTTTTACTGGGACGAACCCTATCTGTTCAAGTACTGTCCCGACCAAATTATTCGTCGCTGTGTCCCTGACGATGAATTTAAGAGTGTGCTGTCATTTTGCCACGATCAAGCATGTGGCGAGCATTTTGGCCCCAGAAAGACAGCTGAGATGATCTTGCAGTGTGGTTTTTACTGGCCACAACTCTTCAAAGACGCTCATGACTACTGCAAGACTTGCTCCCGGTGCCAACACTTGGGCCGGATATCCAGGAGGAACGAGATGCTGCTCCAACCAATCTTGGTTGTGGAGATTTTCGACGTTTGGGGGATAGATTGTAGGGTTCCTAGGCACACCCATGAGGTTCTACAACTGATCAACCATGCCAATTTCAAAAAATTTCTATGTGCCGAGAAACCCTAATGCGATCGTTAACTAGAGGATAGGCGAAAACGATATAAACTAACAACTTAACTAAGAGTGAACGGAAAATACAACCTTTGTAGATCCGGTCCTCCATCTCCGTAGCTCCGTGACGATGTCCCTTCGCTGCGATCATCGGATCCCGGACTCTGGCGATGGTTTCGTCGGAGAAATGATCGGGCTAGGTCGTTGACTTTGATGCCGAAGATGATCTACGTTGAGGCAACTCAAGATCAAGCTCCAACTTCACCAAGTCAGAAACTTGTGAAGAAAACACCCTATACTACATGGCAAGTGGTAGAGGATGAAGAAATAGAAAGTGGGTTCACTTTAGAATTGGATTTCTCACTCTTTTTCTCAAGGCACCATTGAAGCTAGCAAGCTTTTATGAAGCTTGATGAAGATGAAGATGAAGAAAGAATAAAAAGAATTATCTTAAAAAGAAAATCCAAGTCATTCTTATCATAATGCAACCATGGGTGAGTTTTACAAGTGTAGAGAATAAACTAGGATTTAGTTGAATGGTTAGGGTTAAGGAAAAACAAAGTGGTCAAAGCTTCATGAAGCTTCAAGGTAAAAACAAAAGAAGCCACCAATTTGTTTCTTGCCTTAAAATAAATAAATAAATAAAATAATTAAGAAAAGATAACAAAACCCTAACCATTCACTTAAACATGGTTTAAAGTAAACATACACCCAAGCTAGCATGTATCATCAAACATGATACAATCAAGTGCACAAAAATATATCACATATACAATGTGCACATCAAGTGAGAAAATCCATCTTAAGTGAACCAATATTAGTTAACGCAAAGTAATATATCAAATATATAATTATACATTAAATCATTAAATCAACACTTGATTTAATGATCCGGTCATACTGCATATAACCGACTAATATCAAGTGTATCAATGTATGGAATCAACACTTGATTCGGTAACCCGGCTATATCACATATAACCTGCCGATGATACAAATTGCGAGAATAGAATACAGTATCACATACTGGTATTATTCTCGGTCCAGAACATATCTCATATGTGCTCCTATTTCGTTTCGCTTGAGCCAGGAAACCTCTGTGTAGGACTCTAAAGACTCGTCAATACGCCGGCAGCAGGTGATGATCATATCAAACACCAACAAGCCGCAAGCGGTCTGCTAAACGTAACGGCCAGCCGGGTATTGAGCGATCAGAAGATCAAAGAGCAAGCCCGCTCATACTCTTGTGAATCCAACCAGTAACACTTACCGTACAGTCCAGTCTGTTCGTCTGATATATGTCGCATATCTTGCCTAGGGGGGTAAACGTCAGACCCCAATAGCTCGATAAGTCTTGTCGATATGAGGTCTACAACAGTTTGAGAAACTACTGGTAACATTTACCAGTAAATCTCAGCAACCCTGGCCAGGGATTTCCGGTTATAGCCAATCGAACACAGCGCAACATCAACTCCCTATACCGGGAGAGACGAATCCCCTCCTATCGCTCATTGCCTCCATGTGATTCGGGACTGTACCCAAAAACCACCGTTTTGTATGCCCTCTTGGACGTGGTATGGTAGAAATCAAAGCACAGTGGGAACCACACAAGACTCTATGACGATCTCGGGTCAACAGACTACTCTGTACCAGTGTCACTAGAGAACTGCCATCTCACGTAAGGTATAATACCATCTGGGAGTTCTCGGCGAGTCCGTCCAGTGTACCCAGTCTCCACTGAGCACCCGTATATCATCTCTGATGACAAACACCAATGGATATGGGATCATCCATCACCCATCTGTATGTGTCGAGAAGGTATACGCTAGTCTACTCTGGTATATCGATGCCCCGTCTTGATACACCCACGACTAGGGACCTTGAAGGATGTACTTATGGACTACCATGTCCCCACGAGTATGATCTGCATCATAGTCCAGGTAGTCAAGTACACATCCTAAGGGCTTTACCAACATGTAACAGAGAGACAATCAGTGTACACGTTAAGGTAAAGTGCAACCGGATAGCATACTATCATGTCGAGCAAGAAAGTCCTCCCTATATATGTCCAAGCATCCACTACAATATACATCCTATGTATAGTAATGGCCTCTAGGGCATACATATAACTAACATAGATTTCATGGGGCCGTTTCCCAGCTCTTTCGGGAAGTTGTACATCTTTCTCGCTGTTGATTACGTCTCTAAGTGGGTCGAGGCTGTGCCCAGCCGGACTAACGACAACAAGGTTGTCGTTAAGTTTCTTAAAGAAAACATTTTCTCCCGGTTTGGGCACCCCCGAGCGATCATTAGCAACAATGGAACTCATTTTTGCAATAATACTTTCGAGGCCTTAATGCGGAAGTATTCCATTAATCATAAGCTATCTACGCCCTACCACCCCCAAACCTATGGGCAAGCCGAAGTTTCAAATCGGCAAATCAAGCAGATACTGGAGAAGACGGTTTCCAAGAACCATAAGGATTGGTCGTTGAAACTCACCGATGCCCTTTGGGCATTTCGAACCGCTTATAAGACCGATCTTGGCATGTCTCCCTATCGGCTTGTGTACGGAAAGGCTTGCCACCTCCCTGTGGAAATAGAGCATCGCGCATTTTGGGCGATAAAAGAGCTGAATCTGTCTCTCGAAGATGCGGGCAGCCATCGGAAGCTGCAGTTGAACGAATTGAGCGAGCTTAGGGATGAGGCTTACGATAACGCGGTTGTCATTTACAACCAAACGAAGGTGTTTCACGATAAACACCTTTTGCGCAAAACTTTCGTACCGGGTCAACAAGTACTGCTTTACGACACCCAGCTACACTTCCATCCAGGAAAGCTCAGATCTCGCTGGAAAGGGCCGTATTTTGTGCGGAATGTGTATCCGCATGGCGCTGTAGATTTGGAGAATCCAAAGGACGGTTCATTTTTCAAAGTAAATGGACACCGACTTAAACCGTACCTTAGTGCCGAACCAACAGAGGAGCTCCTGGTCTTACAGGAGCCGGTTTACCCTGCATAATCTTCCTCTGCCTACCACCAAACTTCGGTTATCCAGCCAAGAACAGTGGACACTGTTCCAAATAAGTTTGGGGGTATGTATATACCTTTTTTGTATCTATTTGTGGATATTCTTTTCCATTTTTTTAGTATTCTTCTTTTCTTTAAAAACAAAAAAATAAACAAAAAAAATTGTGTATATCTAACCGACAATTTTGACCCTTCAAATGATCTCTTCATGCAATGACAGTGAGGACACTGTCCAGTTTAAGTTTGGGGGTACGCTCGGTACGCATTTCTAACCTTCGCATTCATATGTATATTTTGCATCTGCATACTAAAATCCATAAAATCCATAAAAATCAGAAAATTTTCTAAAAACATAAAAACTTTTCTGTCAAGTTAGCTAGTGGGAGAACTCTGATTCAACATTTCGACGGTTTTGTTTGATAAGATAAGAATAACTAAATCTTACTTTTAGATTTTGAAAACCTGAAAGATAACTCCTTCGAAGTTAACTATAGCTGATATACGTCTTTACATCATACTACACGTGTCGTGAGTTTTGGAAATTAGATGACAAGTCTTGTATGTCTAAAAACTTTTAAATGGATAAATGATTTTCTGAGGATCAAATAGGTTTGTTATGAAATAAGTATTATCAATAATAGTTTATGAAGTGAAGCGAATATGAAGGAATGTTATTGATGCCTTAATTGGAACTAATTCTGAAAAATAACCCATCTGGAACTTGATTGGAATGATTGCACACCTAACCCACTAAACGCGTCTTTTATCCAAAAAAATAACTGAACTGCCGGTTATATCTCCGTTCGTATTGAATCATCATGATTTTCATGCTAAATTGTCTTTTGTTTTTAGGCCTAGGTAACTTGAGTAATTAAGTCCGCTGGGGTGTCTCTACACCTAATGCCCTAAAAGCCAACTGGTTTGGGTGCATTAGCCCAAAGCTCGTTAAGAAGCCTAGAAACTCCAGATTAAAACAAAATCAAGCAAGTGTTCTCTCCGAGTTAAAATTCCTAACGGTTCTTTGTATGAGAATAATCTTGACAAAAGACAGGTTTTTATAAAAAATATTTCTAGCTGAGATATGAAGGTTTTATTCTATGATAAAGACTATTGCACGTTCACAGAGGTGTGTATGAAATGAAAACAAGAAAAAGGTGGAGTGAAAAATAAGACCTAGTTTCCTGTTAGGGAAGATAGAAATTCTGAAGTTGAAACTTTACTGGAAAACGAAACTTGAAAAATGCTTAACTCTTTATAAAACTTATGCGATCCTTTTAAAAATTTTATCCGGGCTTTATTGTGTGACATGATGACTTTAATCGATCCTTCTAGAACTTAACGACACTATTTGCACTGCACGTAAAGACATATAAAATCTTAAGTTAAATAAGAAGCGAGGTGTGAAAAATAAAGGTTCGATAGTTTAAGCTTAGGATAATAGAATTGTTATTTTCTGAAACAAAACTTTAGGGTTTGAATCATAGTTATTTTGCAAAACTAGCTTGACCGGATTTTGTGGGTAGTATCCGCTGAAAACCCTCAAGAGACAACACTCCTCCTACTAGGGACACCTAGAGGTTTAAACGGCTTGTTGCACATGCTCAGTGCAATCGTGTTCCTTGCGAAAGTGAGGTTAGGAATTTTTTGTGAATAAATTGGCTTTGCTCGGGATGAGCAAATGATAAGTTTGGGGGTATTTATTCATATCAGATTTTTGCATTTTTATACCGCCCAATTTTTATCACATTTCTTATCGGTAGGTACTCTTGAGCCGTGTTTGCTAGTCAATTGTAGGATACAGGTTCTCAGCTCTAAACAGTGAAATTCATGGAAAAGCACGACAACTTCCGGATTACTACCAACCACAGATAAAACACGGGTCTCCACTCTCTATCCGTATGTTGCCGCACACCAGTTTAAGGGAAAAAATGGCAAATCAATGTCATTTTCATGCACAAAGCTCAATAGCAACACAAGATCCAACATATCTACGCGGAGCTCAAGAAAAATCATGACAAAAGATCCACATTACATCACCTTTTGTTCTGCTAAAATTCTGGAAATATTGTGAAGAGATTTTGAGAAACAACATATACCACACTGAAGAATACTAAAAAGAAGGGAAAACCACCAAATTTCATGGCCTAACTCCACTAAAGGGACGCGGTTCCGCGGCATAAGCATGCTTAGGCCGCGGAACCGCGGCCGTACGGGCTCCGTAGTGGATGAGGTTTCAGGGGTATTTTGGTCATTCTATATGGAGTCAGTTTGTTGCCCTATATTTCCAGTTCCCTACCCATAAATAGTCCAGAACTTGCCAAAGCCAAGTGTGCTTATTCTTGTATTTAGATTTTAGATTATATGTTGTTGTTCTTCTTCCTCTTCTCATCTCTTCTCCATTAAAAACTTGTAGTGAGCTTTTGTGAGTGAAAGATGAATAAAGGAGTTCTTTTTGTTACCATGCTTGTCTTGTTATTTTGTTAATTATAATTGCTTGTAATTTTCATTTGCTAATCTAGTTGTTGTTATTTGTTGTTTGTTTGTTTCTTGTTCTCTTTTTCTTTATCCTTAAACAATAATGACGCTTAAGCCTGATCCTTGCCAAGGTGAGGTCTCAAATAGCTAGTTGTAATCTTCTAACCTCTTTCTTTCTATCTTCCTCCTTTGTTTTATTTTCCTTTTTCTTGTAATGGGTGAGTAGTTTTCTAACTTGTTAGGGTAGGATAAGGGATGTTTGAGAGAAGGAAATCTCTCTCCCTCTTTCCTTGCCCAACATCTTAATTCGGACTCCCGTTAATTGAACCACAATCCGCTCCCTACGGCACCCTATCCTACATTATAGCGGTGATTCCTTAGTGAGACTGGTTGTGGTTGAATTAACCGGAGGTTAAGGCTAAGGGCCAAGAACGGACGGACAACCACCAAAAGGAAGAACTTAAGCATTGGAAAGCCTTGCTTATACTCGCAAGTTCCTTCCTAGTCGTGCTAATCCCCGTTGTTGCCGATTACCGTAACATGGATATCAAGAGTGGCAACGAAAGAAGTGAGCGACTCCTAACTCAAACTAACCTAATCCTAACCCTAACAAGCTCTCTTTACATATCATTTTAGCACATAGTTAATCTCAAAACAAACCTGGACATTTGGACTTAACTCGTTAAAGCACATAGAAAAATATTCCCTTCTCCCTGCGAACGACCCGTACTCAACCGGCTAGGTACAAGCGAAATCGTCTTGATTGCGGCAATTAACTAAGCACGCAAAAACTCTACCAATCAATGGATATTTAAACTCTTTTGAATATAAATCTTATGCGACTTGCCAGTCTTGTATCAAGGGTAAAATGACCAAAACTCCGTTTACCGGACACGGAGAAAGAGCTACCGAGCTCCTAAGACTCATACATAGTGATGTATGTGGGCCAATGTCTACATAGGCTAGAGACGGTTTTTCTTACTTCATTACTTTCACTGACGATTTCTCAAGATTCGGTCATGTATTTTTATTAAAGCACAAATCCAAAGCTTTTTAGAAATTCACTGAATATAAACAAGAAGTAGAAAAACAAACAGGCTTGAGTATCAAGATTCTTCGATCAGATCGAGGTGGGGAGTACCTCAGTACAGAATTTGCAAATTCCTAAAAGAGAATGGGATTCTCTCTCAGCTCACTCCTCATTACACACCACAGCACAACGGTGTGTCTGAACGACGGAACCGGACCCTATTAGATATGGTCCTTTCCAAGATGAGTGATGATGAGTTAGCTGTCTCATTTTGGGGGCATGCATTGGAGACTGCAGCGTTTCAACTGAACAGGGTTCCAACCAAAACCGTGTCTACCACGCCATATGAGATATGGCATGGGAAGAGACCATCTCTTAAGAGAATTAAGATTTGGGCTGCCCGGCCTATGTTAAAAAGCAGAATCCGGACAAACTCGAGACACGGTCAGTCATGTGTAACTTTCTGGGATATCCAAGGAACTCTTATAGATATCTATTCTACCACAAGGAGGAACAAAAGGTGTTTGTTTCTCAGTATGCCACATTCTTAGAAAAAGGCATTCTTAGAAAAAGAGTTTTTCACAGATAAAGATGATGGCAATGTGGTGGATCTAGAAGAGGTTCTAGAGACACAAACTACAAATGACGACTAGGTTGAACCGGCTGTTGCAATAGAAACTGAGGAATCTCGGCCACTCCGTAGGTCTGGTAGGACTTCTTGCCCACTGGAGAGGTACTACGGTTTCCTCATTGATGGTGACAGAGAAGACTGCATCATGGAGGATGATGATCCTACCAGTTTTCAGCAAGCTATCACGAGTGGAGACTCTGTGAAGTGGCTGGATGCCATGAGATCCGAAATGGAGTCTATATACACCAACAAAGTATGGACTTTGGACGTTGTACCCCCTGGGGTAAAACCTGTGGGGTGCAAATGGATCTTTAAGAGAATGATTGGTGTAGATGGGCAGGTACAGACCTATAAGGCAAGACTTGTGGCGAAGGGTTTTCGTCAAAGACCAGGTTTGGACTATGACGAGACTTTTTCGCCCGTAGCCATGCTTAAATCCATTCGGATCCTACTTGCTATTGCTGCTAACTATGACTTTGAAATCTGGCAGATGGACATTAAAACGGCATTTCTAAATGGAAATTTAGAAGAATGCGTTTATATGGATCAGCCGGAGGGCTTCATTGACAGTGGGAGCAGCGGGAAAGCATGTAGATTGCTTAAATCCATATATGGGTTAAAGTAGGCATCACGGAGTTGGAACATCTGTTTCGATGATGTTATCAAATAGTTTGATTTCATTAAAAATCCAGATGAACCTTGTGTTTATAAGAAGGCTGTAGGGAGAGCTGTCACATTCCTCGTATTGTACATGGATGACATTCTTCTGATAGGAAATGATATTCCTATGCTACAGTCGGTCAAATCTTTCTTATCACTAAGGTTCTCCATGAAGGACCTGGGTAATGCCACATACATTCTGGGCATAAGGATCTATAGGGATAGATCCAAGAGCTTATTGGGATTGTCCCAAACCAGGTATATCAACACCATCCTAAAAAGGTTTAGTATGGAAGACTCCAAGCGGGGTGCCTTACCCGCTTGCCATGGGGTCACTCTCTCCAAGGACTCTTGCCCAAAAACCGATGAAGAGAGAGCTCGCATGAGCATTATACCCTATGCTTCAGCAGTAGGATCTATAATGTATGCGATGTTATGTACACGCCCAGATGTAGCTTATGCACTTAGTGTTGTAAGCAGGTATCAATCCAACCCAGGGGAGAATCACTGGATAGCTGTGAAGAACATTCTTAAGTACTTGCGAAGGACTAAAGAATTGTTCTTGGTGTATGGTAATGGAGATCTCCAAATGGAGGCCTTTACCGATTCGAGCTTCCAGAGCGATAAGGACGACAGCAAATCTATCTCAGGGTTTGTATTTACCCTTAATCGAGGGGCGGTAAGTTGGAAGAGTTCCAAACAGGATACCGTTGCAGACTCTACGATGGAGGCTGAGTACATTGCTGCGAATGATGCCGCCAAGGAAGCCGTCTGGATGAGGAAGTTCATCTCGGAGCTAGGAGTAGTTCCAACCATTATTGATCCAATACCATTGTATTGTGATAATATTGGGGCTATGGCGTTAGCCAAGGAGCCCAGGTCCCATCAGCGATCCAGACACATCCTGAGGCGCTTTCATTTGATCCGGGAGATTGTAGATCGCCGCGAGATCGAGATTAAGAGAGTAGTCATAAAAAATAACGGTGCGGATCCACTCACCAAGGCCCTCCCTCAGCCGCAACATGAGCGACTTTTTGAGATGTTGTGTATGAGATACGCCAACAACTGGCCTTAGTGCAAGTGGGAGATTGTTGGATATATGTATGCCCTATAGGCCATTATATGATAGTGAATGTATTTATACATGTATATATATATATATATATATTCAGTGTACATTCTTGCTCGACATGATAGTATGCTATTGTAACACTTTGAATTTCCATTTGAATGTCTTTAATGATAATTAGTGATCGTACGTGTGATTATAGATATGTGTTTCTAGGATTATTAGTTATTTTTGGTAATGTTAGCATATTGGGAATTTTTCTTGTGTTTGTGCACACTTGCATACTTAGACTTTTTCTTGTGACTTGTTAACCATTCTTGTGCATGGTTGCAAACTTATTTTTCCCCCACCATTTTAATCTTTTCAAACCTTTTTTTTTCATAATTCAAACTCAATTAAACAAATGAGCATGGTGGTTAGGTGAAATGTTGACTTTTGAACCCCATTTTCTTCTCTTCCCTCTCTCTTCTCCCCACTTCAGATTTTTTGCAACTTCCAGCAGAAAAACCTTGGCCTTCCTCCATCTTTCCTCTCCCTTTTCACTTCTCTTTGAGCTCCACACAAATCCTACACAAAACCCCCACTTTTCCTTCACAAAACCTTAGTAAAAGTGAGCTTTTTGGGGTGTTTAAGGCAAATCTGCATACACGAGGGGAAAAGCTGAGACTTTGGTGTTTTGCAAGGTCTCTAGAAGGTTTAAACCCTGGTCTTAACCTCTTTTTCCATAACTTGTAGTATTCTTTAGTAAAAATCTCATTTTTGTGCATTTTTGGTGATATTTAAGGATATTTGTGATTCACATGTTAGATTAAGGTTTTGTTAGTTGTGTTAGCTCTATTATGTGTTATTAGTGCTATCTTAGTCCAAGTTTTGTTTCAGTTTGCACAAAAATACCCTAAAGTTCCATTTTTGTGCAGAGTGTGGATTTTTAACTTGAAATAAGGCTCTGTAGGATCTGCTGCTACCCGAGACATTTCAGAGTAAAACTAGAGGTTACTGTAGCATGTATAGGGGTATAGAGTGCACACACCAAACCTGGGAGCCCAATTCCCAAGAGAGGCCGCCGAAATTAGCATTCTGGCCGCAAATTGCGGCCAGATGGGGGAGTTTTGGGTTGGGGTTTGGGGTGTTGGTATCTGCTGCTATGTAGGTTGTTTTGGTATATATAGTTTTGCAATATCTTTCCTGTATCAAAATCTGGAGGTGAATACCTGTTTTCCCGTATTTCCAATCTTTCGCGACACGCGTGATACGTGTGTGTGGGTTTGCGGTTTCTGTGTATCACGACGCGTCGGAGTGGTTTCAGACGCGTAACCACACGTTTTAGCGTATCGCGCACACGCGCGCTTGGTTTGCGACACGAGTTACTAGTTCGGCTTTAATGTCGCGTTTGTGTGATTTCAAGCTTACGTGTGATATATTGTGTAATTCTAGGTTCGCAGGCGAGTACGGCGGACGCCGCGCAGAAGGGGAAACAAGTTGTTGGCTACACCTAGCGAAAGACTACGGTGAGTAGATTTCACATCTACGGGGATATCCCCCGTATGGCGTTCTACGTCAGGGCTGATAGGACCTTATAGTTTCCTTTGTATACATTGACTCTTCATGGCTACTATTTAGTGCATGCTGCATTCCCTGCTATTTGGATATAAACTAGGATTGACAGAACACCGCACAATTACTAACGGTCCATGTTGCACGAGCACTATCCTGCATGTTACACACACACCGTTAGTAATTGCCATGACACTCACACTGTAGATATCACATCGGATCATTATATTGTAGCTTATCTATATGTGACTTGACATGATATTCATACTTGATGCCTACATCACATCGGATCATTATATTGTAGCTTATCTATATGTGACTTGACATGATATTCATACTTGATGCCTACATCACATCGGATCATTATATTGTAGCTTATCTATATGTGACTTGACATGATATTCATACTTGATGCCTACATCACATCGTTTCATTATATTGTAGCTTATCTATATGTGACTTGACATGATATTCATACTTGATGCCTACATCACATCGGATCATTATATTGTAGCTTATCTATATGTGACTTGACATGATATTCATACTTGATGCCTATATCACATCGGATCATTATATTGTAGCTTATCTATATGTGACTTGATATGATATTCATATTTGACGCATATATCATATCGGATCATTGACTTGCATTTTGGTTTTGGATTACGTGTGATTTCTGGATTTGGGAACCGTGGCTATTGCAAATATGTAATCATTTAAAAACCCGGTTCCCTTGATATGATATTTCGGTGCGTCCACCATGTGTTTTCTCGGTGCTAGAGTGATATATGCGAACCCTAATCGAGAAGCTGGTTGAGGCCGATTACGGGTACATGGTGGACCCGGTATGGTACCCCGGGGCGAGAACGGTTTCACTGTGCAGTAGACGGTGAGCCTGGCAGAGGGACTACTACCTACCGGTGATTGGTTGGACCTGACAGTTATCCGGAGGGTACTGATCAGAGTCTATAGATGGATGCGGGGTGATCCGTACTGCCGGGGCCGAGGGCCGATACCGTAGACGGAGCCCGTGGGCTGACCCGGACTGACGGGGCCCGATGGATGAGGATTTGCGTGTCGATGCTGGACACGAGTATTTATGATATTTGGGTGCCGATGTTGGGCACTCGGGATTCTCAGAGATGTACAGGATTTGAGGGCCGATGAGAGTGCCGGCGCCTGAGCTATTTGGGAGATCTTGGTGCATTGAGGGACACCGATTGTATATTCCACGTTGGCATTCCGTGTAGATATTATATTACCCCTGCTCAGCTTTTACTAATGTGCCTCATCCTGTAGATGCATTACCTGATAGAACATTTGTGCCTCATCCGGTAGTACAGTACCTGATAGAGCACTTGCATGATTATTGCACATACTGCTTATCACATATTGATATCATCTGTTGGCATATGATAGAGTAGCGTAGTACGTGCATGCTCGCGATTACCTTTACATGTTATCTCTATTCACGAGTTGGCAACTCACCCCCGTTGTGCCACAGTGTTTGCAGGTTGCCCTTCGGAGTAGTCTCGGCAGGCTGCGGTTGCATCTTTTGACACAGATACCCCCATAGTTGGTGTACTAGCTCTTTGCTGATAGGTGGGTTTTGTGCGGTATCTGTCTATCTTTCTGTATGTACATTGTTGTATCTAGTATTCTCTATCTACCATGTATGTATTTGACTTAGAGACAGTGTAAGGACGATGTTGTATTTTATTTGTATTCTGGTGTCGAGCTCGTTGTGAGCCGACTGTACTTGCAGTTTATCCTATCTGTGTTGTTCCCACTTATGCATCTTGATCTTCGCTACGGCGTCGTATATTACTATCTTGGTGGTTGTTTACTTAGATTTCTTATCATGTTGTAAGTGCTTTCTTTTAAAAACTTATCAGACTCTATACTTTCACTGGTTTGATTTCTGGGTTTTCGGTTCACTTAGTCACGTTACGCCTGTAGACGTTACGTGGTTAAGTGCCGGTCACGGGCCAACTTTGGGTCGTGATAAAGTTGGTATCAGAGAGTAGGTTTTACCTTTCGGAGTGTAGGACGACCCTGGTATGATAGAGTAGGTAGCTGCAGCAGGGTAGCGTAGCGTGTGTATGTTCCGTGGGATACTCACGACACGGTACTCTGCCTACGCGACCTTAGGACTTGTTGATGTAAATTACTTCTTGAGTCTATGCATTCCTGCGATTCGATTTCCGTATCCTTATCAAATCCTATTCTTCCTTCCAGCCAATATGCCGCCAAAGACTACGAGGGCGCAGAGAGCGGCCGCGAGGGCTGAGATTCGAGTTGACTCGTCCGAGACGAGGACTGATCCGGGTAGCACACCGGTTGTGCCCGAGCAGGCTGTTCCTGCCGTGACAGATCAGATTGCTATGTTAGGGGCTGGTGTGCAGGAGATACGCCAGACGATGGGATCCAGTATGCAGGAGATGCGCCAGATGATGGGATCTCTAGTTGAGACACTTCGAGCGCAGCAACCAGAGGTAGTTCCACCAGTTGCGGAGACCGCAGTGGTACCCACAGTTCAGGCAGTTGCACCCGCGACTACAGAGGTTATTACAGTATCGTTGTCAGAGTTTATGAGGCTGAAGCCTCCGGTCTTCACAGGCACCGATGTGGCCGAGGATCCACAGTCTTTCATTGATAGGATGGCGCGGATATGTCGTTCGCTTAGATGCGCAGATGCGAGATGGGTTGAGTTCGCGAGCTTTCGCCTGGAAGGTCTTGCGCAGAAATGGTGCGAATCAGTCGAGAAGGGTAGAGCAGCAGCTCTTCCTCCTATGACCTGGATAGAGTTCGTGGCACTATTCCTTGCCCGCTTTCTTCCCCTGAGTGTCAGAGATGCTAGAGCACGCAGGTTCGAGTCCTTACGCCAGACGCCAGAGATGTCAGTGGCAGAGTACGATGTGTTGTTCACCGAGCTATCCGTTTATGCTTCGTATCTAGTGGCTACTGAGGAGTTGCGAGTCAAGAGATTTGTCCGAAGCTTGCTCACACCACTATTCCTTGCTATCAGCGCGCAGCATTACGAGACATACGCAGCAGCAGTAGACGCAGCATTATTAGTCGAAGAGCGCCTTGCTGAGACTTCGGCAATTCCAGGACCGAAGAGAGTTCGTGCAGATACGTCAGTGCAGAGACGGCCGTTCCGGCGTCGTGACAGACACCTTGCAGGTGGCAAAGATTCGAGACGAGGCCGATTGTTTAGCTCCTATTCCCAGGAGGGTCCGCGACCGTCATCAGGATGTTACCTTTGCGGGAGTTCTTATCATCGTGTGCGAGATTGTCCTGAGGTGCCCCGGAGTGGGGCGGCAGCACCGCATGTTACATTACCACCTTCACCACCCCAGACGGCATTTCCGATAGTACCTACTGTTACTCCGTGTCAGACGCATACACAGAGAGGTCGTGGTCGCGGAGGATTTGTTCATAGAGGACGAGGTGGCCGAGGTAGAGGGCAGCCAGCGGCCGGCAGGGGACAGTTAGTTGCAGGTGGAGGACAGGCGCGAGTTTTTGCTTTGACGCATCAGGACGCGCAGGCGTCCAATGCGGTGGTCTCAGGTATCCTTTCTGTATGTTCGGTTGATGCACACGTGTTATTCGATCCCGGATCCATGCACTCGTACGTATCCACACACTTTGTGCCGAGTTTGGGTAGAGAGTCCGGTTTGCTTGACCAGCCGCTTGTTGTGACTACTCTTGTGGGAGAGTCGTTTGTTGCTAGGCACGTGTTCCGATCCTGTACCGTCCGTATTGGCGAGAGAGAGTTGCCTGTCGATTTGATCCTTCTTGAGATGCTGGACTTCGACGTTCTTTTGAGCATGGATTGGTTAGCCACGTGCTATGCTTCTGTTGACTGCCGCGAGAAGACAGTTCGATTTCGTTTTCCCGGCGAGTCAGTTGTTGTTGTGTTGGGGGACCGTGGTGCCACCCCTCACAGTGTGATTTCATCTTTTCGCGCTGGACAGCTTTTGAGAAAGGGATGTCAGGGATTTCTCGCCTATGTTTGCGATACTAGAGCTACAGAGGTTCTTCTGGATCAGGATCCGGTTGTTAGCGAGTTCCCTGATGTGTTCCCTGATGAGCTTCCTGGGCTACCGCCCGAGCATGATATTTCTTTCTGCATTGACTTGGTTCCTGGCACGGGGCCTATTTCTGTACCGCCTTATCGGATGGCCCCAGCGGAACTTAGAGAACTGAAGGGCCAGTTGCAGGACTTGCTGGATAAGGGACTTATTCGACCCAGTGTTTCTCCTTGGGGTGCTCCAGTCCTGTTCGTCAAGAAGAAGGACGGCAGTTTGCGTTTGTGTATTGACTACCGCCAGCTGAACAGGGTGACAGTGCGGAACAGATATCCTTTGCCACGCATCGACGATTTGTTCGACCAGCTTCAGGGGGCAGGATACTTTTCGAGGATCGATTTGCGATCAGGCTACCACCAGCTGTGGGTTCGACAGGAGGACATTCCTAGGACGGCCTTCCGCACACGTTACGGCCATTACGAGTTTTTGGTGATGTCGTTCGGACTCACCAATGCGCCAGCAGCATTTATGGATTTGATGAACCGTATTTTTTGGCCGTATCTTGATCTGTTCATCATAGTGTTTATTGACGATATCTTGGTGTATTCTCGGAGTAGAGAGGAGCACGAGCAGCACCTACGGATTACACTGCAGACCTTGAGGGAGCATCAGCTTTTCGCCAAATTCTCCAAGTGTGCCTTCTGGCTAGACAGCGTAGACTTCTTAGGGCACGTGATTACACAAGATGGTATATGTGTCGACCCGAGGAAGATAGAGGCAGTTCGGAGTTGGCCTAGACCCACGTCAGTGACAGAGGTTCGCAGCTTTCTAGGGCTGGCAGGCTATTACAGGCGATTCGTGCAGGACTTCTCTCACATTGCTACACCTTTGACCGGGTTGACCCGGAAGGGAGTTCGCTTCGATTGGACGGAGGAGTGTGAGCACAGTTTTCAGCGGCTACGGGCTCTACTGACTACGACACCAGTGCAATCTTTACCTTCAGGATCAGGCGGATTTGTGGTCTACTGCGATTCTTCACGAGTGGGGCTGGGATGCGTTTTGATGCAGCATGACAGGGTGATTGCGTATGCTTCGCGGCAATTAAAGAAACATGAACAGAATTACCCTACTCATGATCTGGAGATGGCTGCGGTGGTCTTTGCACTCAAGATCTGGCGACACTATCTGTATGGAGAGTCGTGCCAGATATTCACTGACCACAAGAGCTTAAGGTACATATTTCAGCAGCGAGACCTGAACCTTAGACAGCGCCGATGGATGGAGTTAGTGAAGGACTATGATTGTGAGATCTTGTATCACCCGGGCAAGGCGAATGTAGTGGCGGATGCTTTGAGCAGGAGGCCCGGGGGTAGTCTATCCTGTTTGAGCGCAGTGCAGAAGCAGTCGTCGGCGGATTGGCAGATCTTATGCGACAGTCGGATACAGTTCGAGTTTACGCCGATCGGAGGACAGATTGCGCATGTTCGTGCACGCCCACAGTTGCTTGACCGTATATACGAGGCACAGCACGGTGATGACCGCTGTTCAGAGATCAGGACACAGATGGGACAGGGCAGATTTTCCGAGTTCGTGATCGATGATCAGGGGATACTACGATTTGGAGCTAGACTGTGCGTACCAGATGCTGAGGGATTGCGGCGCGAGATTTTTGAGGAGGCACATCGGTCGGTATATAGTGTTCATCCCGGTTCCACCAAGATGTACCATGACTTGAGAGGTGTTTACTGGTGGGACGGTATGAAGAGGGACGTTGTAGATTTTGTGTCAAGATGCCTGACTTGTCAGCAAGTCAAGGCTGAGCATCAGAGGCCCGCGGGAGCGTTACAGTCGTTACCCATTCCGGAGTGGAAATGGGAACATATATCTATGGATTTCATTGTGGGTCTACCCAGGACTAGTCGAGGGTATGACTCCATCTGGGTGATCGTGGATCGTCTGACGAAAGCGGCTCACTTCCTACCGGTAAAGACGACTTTCGGATTTACTCAGTATGCCCAGATTTATATTGATGAGATTGTACGACTGCATAGAGTTCCGACATGCATCGTGTCCGATAGAGGCACCCAGTTTACCAGCCGGCTATGGCAGAGGCTTCAGGGGGCTTTGGGCACTCGCTTGAGTTTCAGCACAGCATTCCATCCGCAGACCGACGGGCAGTCAGAGCGGACTATTCAGACTCTCAAGGACATGCTCAGAGCATGCGTTTTAGACTTCGGAGGTAGCTGGGATCATCATTTGCCCTCAGTAGAGTTCTCCTACAACAACAGCTACCAAGAGACCTTTCAGATGGCACCGTTTGAGGCTCTTTATGGGAGGAGATGCAGATCGCCCACCTGTTGGACGGAGCTCAGTGAGAGTAGTATCTTAGGACCGCCGATTGTGGAGGAGACGACCGCGAAGATCCAGTTGATTCGCGATAGGATGAGAGCAGCTCAGAGTAGGCAGAAATCTTATGCGGACCGTCGTCGGCGCAGGCTTGAGTTTTCCGTTGGTGATCATGTTTTCTTGAGGGTCTCCCCAATGAAAGGCGTGATGAGGTTTGGGAAGAAGGGGAAACTTAGTCCCAGATACGTGGGCCCCTTCGAGATCCTTGAGCGTGTTGGTGCGGTTGCGTATCGATTAGCCCTTCCGCCCAGTTTTCTAGATGTGCACCCCGTATTTCACGTTTCGATGCTCCGCTGATATCTTCATGATCCTTCGCATGCGATTCAGCACCCGACGATCCAGCTTGAGCGCGACCTTTCCTATGCAGAGCAGCCGGTGATGATCTTGGATCGACAATTGAAGAAATTGAGGTCGAAAGAGATACCGTCCGTCAAGGTACTTTGGCATGGCCAGCGCGGCGAGGAGGTTACTTGGGAGACCGAGAGCGAGATGAGGAAGAGGTATCCCCATCTTTTTGAAGGTGCGTATGGTTAGATTTTTAAATTCGGGGACCGAATTTCTTTAAGGGGGGTAGATTGTAACACTTTGAATTTCCGTTTGAATGTCTTTAATGATAATTAGTGATCGTACGTGTGATTATAGATATGTGTTTCTAGGATTATTAGTTATTTTTGGTATTGTTAGCATATTGGGAATTTTTCTTGGGTTTATGCACACTTGCATACTTAGACTTTTTCTTGTGACTTGTTAACCATTCTTGTGCATGGTTGCAAACTTATTTTTCCCCCACCATTTTAATCTTTTCAAACCTTTTTTTTTCATAATTCAAACTCAATTAAACAAATGAGCATGGTGGTTAGGTGAAATGTTGACTTTTGAACCCCATTTGCTTCTCTTCCCTCTCTCTTCTCCCCACTTCAGAATTTCTGCAACTTCCAGTAGAAAAACCTTGGCCTTCCTCCATCTTTCCTCTCCCTTTTCACTTCTCTTTGAGCTCCACACAAATCCTACACAAAAACCCCACTTTTCCTTCACAAAACCTTAGTAAAAGTGAGCTTTTTCGGGTGTTTAAGGCAAATCTGCATACACGAGGGGAAAAGCTGAGACTTTGGTGTTTTGCAAGGTCTCTAGAAGGTTTAAACCCTGGTCTTAACCTCTTTTTCCATAACTTGTAGTATTCTTTAGTAAAAATCTCATTTTTGTGCATTTTTGGTGATATTTAAGGATATTTGTGATTCACATGTTAGATTAAGGTTTTGTTAGTTGTGTTAGCTCTATTATGTGTTATTAGAGCTATCTTAGGCCAAGTTTTATTTCAGTTTGCACAAAAATACCCTAAATTTCCATTTTTGTGCAAAGTGTGGATTTTTAACTTGAAATAAGGCTCTGTAGGATCTGCTGCTACCCGAGACATTTCAGAGTAAAACTAGAGGTTACTGTAGCATGTATGGGGGGTATAGAGTGCACACACCAAACCTGGGAGCCCAATTCCCAAGAGAGGCCGCCGAAATTAGCATTCTGGCCGCAAATTGCGGCCAGATAGGGGAGTTTTGGGTTGGGGTTTGGGGTGTTGGTATCTGCTGCTATGTAGGTTGTTTTGGTATATATAGTTTTGCAATATCTTTCCTATATCAAAATCTGGAGGTGAATACCTGTTTTCCCGTATTTCCAATCTTTCGCGACACGCGTGATACGTGTGTATGGGTTTGGGGTTTCTGCGTATCGCGACGCGTCGGAGTGGTTTCAGACGCGTAACCACACGTTTTAGCGTATCGCGCACACGCGCGCTTGGTTTGCGACACGAGTTACTAGTTCGGCTTTAATGTCGCATTTGTGTGATTTCAAGCTTACATGTGATATATTGTGTAATTCTAGGTTCGCAGGCGAGTACGGCGGACGCCGTGCAGAAGGGGAAACAAGTTGTTGGCTACAACTAGCGAGAGACTATGGTGAGTAGATTTCACATCTACGGGGATATCTCCCGCATGGCGTTCTACGTCAGGGCTGATAGGACCTTATAGTTTCTTTTGTATACATTGACTATTCATGGCTATTATTTAGTGCATGCTGCATTCCCTGCTATTTGGATATAAACTAGGATTGATAGAACACCGCACAATTACTAACGGTCCATGTTGCACGAGCACTATCCTGCATGTTACACACACACCGTTAGTAATTGCCATGACACTCACACTGTAGATATCACATCGGATCATTATATTGTAGCTTATCTATATGTGACTTGACATGATATTCATACTTGATGCCTACATCACATCGGATCATTATATTGTAGCTTATCTATATGTGACTTGACATGATATTCATACTTGATGCCTACATCACATCGGATCATTATATTGTAGCTTATCTATATGTGACTTGACATGATATTCATACTTGATGCCTACATCACATCGGATCATTATATTGTAACTTATCTATATGTGACTTGACATGATATTCATACTTGATGCCTACATCACATCGGATCATTATATTGTAGCTTATCTATATGTGACTTGACATGATATTCATACTTGATGCCTACATCACATCGGATCATTATATTGTAGCTTATCTATATGTGACTTGACATGATATTCATATTTGACGCACATATCATATCGGATCATTGACTTGCATTTTGGTTTTGGATTACGTGTGATTTCTGGATTTGGGAACCGTGGCTATTGCAAATATGTAATCATTTAAAAACCCGGTTCCCTTGATATGATATTTCGGTGCGTCCACCATGTGTTTTCTCGGTGCTAGAGTGATATGCGAACCCTAATCGAGGAGCTGGTTGAGGCCGATTACGGGTACATGGTGGACCCGGTATGGTACCCCGGGGAGAGAACGGTTTCGCTGTACAGTAGACGGTGAGCCTGGCAGTGGGACTACTACCTACCGGTGATTGGTTGGACCTGATAGTTATCCGGAGGGTACTGATCAGAGTCTATAGATGGATGCGGGGTGATCCGTACTGCCGGGGCCGAGGGCCGATACCGCAGACGGAGCCCGTGGGCTGACCTGGACTGACGGGGCCCGATGGATGAAGATTTGCGTGTCGATGCTGGACACGAGTATTTATGATATTTGGTTGCCGATGTTGGGCACTCGGGATTCTCAGAGATTTACAGGATTTGAGGGCCGATGAGAGTGCCGGCGCCTGAGCTATTTGGGAGATCTGGGTGCATTGAGGGACACCGATTGTATATTCCACGTTGACATTCCGTGTAGATATTATATTACCCCTGCTCAGCTTTTACTAATGTATCTCATCCTGTAGATGCATTACCTGATAGAGCATTTGTACCTCATCCGGTAGTACAGTACCTGATAGAGCACTTGCATGATTTTTGCACATACTGCTTATTACATATTGATATCATCTGTTGGCATATGATAGAGTAGCGTAGTACGTGTATGCTCGCGATTACCTTTACATGTTATCTCTATTCATGAGTTGGCAACTCACCCCCGTTGTGCCACAGTGTTTGCAGGTTGCCCTTCGGAGTAGTCGCGGCAGGCTGCGGTTGCATCTTTTGACACAGATACCCCCATAGTTAGTGTACTAGCTCTTTGCTGATAGGTGGGTTTTGTGCGGTATCTGTCTATCTTTCTTTATGTACATTGTTGTATCTAGTATTCTCCATCTAGCATGTATGTATTTGACATAGAGACAGTGTGAGGACGATGTTGTATTTTATTTGTATTCTGGTGTCGAGCTCGTTGTGAACCGACTGTACTTGCAGTTTATCCTATCTGTGTTGTTCCCACTTGTGCATCTTGATCTTCGCTACGGCGTCGTATATTACTATCTTGGTGGTTGTTTACTTAGATTTCTTATCATGTTGTAAGTGCTTTCTTTTAAAAACTTATCACACTCTATACTTTCACTGGTTTGATTTCTGGGTTTTCGGTTCACTTAGTCGCGTTACGCCTGTAGATGTTACGTGGTTAAGTGCCGGTCACGGGCCAACTTTGGGTCGTGACAGCTATCTGGTTCTTCTTAATCTGACATGTTGATTTGATCATGCTTTTATTCATTCATACATGTTGATAAAGCCCTGAGGATATAGGCTTGACTACTGTGATTATGATGGAGATCATACTAGTGGGACATCTGTAGTTTATAAGCATATCCTGAAATGTCCCTAGTCGTAGGTGTATCGAGACGGGGCATCGATATACCAGTATAGACTAGCGTATATGATACTAGACCCATATGATGGGCGATGGATGTTCCCACATTCATCGATGTTTGACATCGAGATCGTATACGGGTGCTCAGTAGTGACTCGGTACACTGGACGGACTCACCGAGAACTACTATATGGAATTATATCTATCTTCGGATAGCAGTTCTCAGGTGATACTGGTGCAGGTTAGTCTGTAGACCCGAGATCGTCATAGTGTCTTGTGTGTTCTCCCACTGTACTTTGATTGCCACCCTACCACGGCTCTACTGAGTCGTGCAAACAGGTGGCCGTTGGGTACAGTCCTGAGAAACACGAAGGCGATGAGCGATAGCAGGGGTTTCTTTGAAAGGTTCCTAGGCACCCTAGTGGGTTCTCACAAGGCATCGTGCATGCCAAATTAAAATTTTTAGTGCCAAGAAACCCTAGACAACGGATCTTTAACTAGATGTTTAGGCGAAAAGAAAGCTAGTTAACTGTTAACTACTAGGATACGAATATACAACCTTTGTAGATCCGGATTTCCGCCTCCTTAGCTCCACGTGGTCATGTCCTCGCTGTCCATCATGAATCCTTGACTCGATCATCGGCTTCATCGGGAAAGTGAGCGGAATAGCTCGTCGGCTTTGTGTCAAAGACGATCTACGTCGAGGTTGCACAAACTCAAGCTCCGACTTCACAAACTAGTGAAACTTGTGAAGTAAACACCCAAAACAACTTGGCAAGAGGTAGAGGGTGAAGAAATAGGAGGTGGGTTCACTTTAGATTTGGATTTAACTCACTAGATCTCAACTTGCCATTGGAGTAGCAAGCTTGAAGAAGAAGAAGAAGATGAGCTCAAGAAAAATATGATAAGTGTTCTCTTTTTTAAAAATAAAACTAATATCAATACTTATCATATCTTGAACTAGGGTTAAGTGTAGAGAATTAACCATGGTCACATAGATGGGTTAGGGTTAAGCATGAAGATAAGGATGGTTAGCAAAGTCAAAGCTTCATGAAGCTTCAATATAAAACAAAAATAGCCACCATTCTTATCATATTGTTTTCCAAATAAATAAATAAATAAATAAATAAATAAATGAAAATGCAAAACCCTAATTATCATATTAACCATGGATTAATTTTATACACTTAACTAAATGATCAAGTATCATCAAACATGATACAGAAAAGTGCACGAAAGTATATCACATATACAATGTGCAATCCAAGTGAGAAAAATCCGTTTAAAGTGAACCAATACTAGTTAATGTAAAGTAACATATCAAATATATAATTATACATTAAATCATTAAATCAACACTTGATTCAATGATCCGGTCATGTCGCACATAACCGACTAGTATTCAATGCATCGATTTATCGAATCAATGATTCGATAACTAGGTCATATCGAATATAACCATTCGAAACATATATCGCGAGAATGAAATGCGGTATCACATACACGCATCATTCTCGGTCCTGCACATATCTCATATGCGCTCCTATTTCGTTTCGCTTGAGCCAGGAAACCTCTGTGTAGGACTCTAAAGACTCGTCAATACGCCGGTAGCAGATGATGATCATATCAAGCACCCACAAGCCGCAAGCGGTCTGCTAAACGTAACGGCCACCCGGGTATTGAGCGATCAGAAGATCGACGAGCTAGCCCGCTCACACTCCTGCGAATCCGACCAGTAACACTTACCATACAGTCAAGTCTCTTCGTCTGATACGTCGCATATCAAGTCTAGGGGTGGTATACGTCAGACCCCAATAACCCGATAAGTCGTGCCGATGTGAGGCTCGTAACGGGTCGAGAAACTACTGGTAACACTTACCAGCAAATCTCTAATCAGCCCTGGCCAGGGACTTCCCTGTTACGGCCAATCGAGCACTGCGCAACATCAACTCCCAATACCGGGAGAGACGAAACCCCTCCTATCGCTCATTGCCTCCATGTGACTCGGGACTGTACCCAAAGACCACCGTTTTGCACGCCCTCATGGACGTGGTAAGGTGGAGATCAAAGTACAGTGGGAACCACACAAGACTCTATGACGATCTCGGGTCTACAGACTAACCTGTACAAGTGTCACCTGAGAACTGCCATCTGACGTGAGGTATAATACCATCTGGGAGTTCTCGGCGAGTCCGTCCAGTGTACCCAGTCACCACTGAGCACCCGTACACCATCTCTGATGTCAAACACCAATGGATATGGGATCATCCATCGCCCATCACATGGGTCGAGAAGCGTATACGCTAGTCTACTCTGGTATAACGATGCCCCGTCTCGATACACCCACGACTAGGGACCTTGAAGGATGTACTTATGGACTACCATGTCCCCACTAGTATGATCTGCATCATAGTCCAGGTAGTCAAGTACAAATCCTAAGGGCTTTACCAACATGTAACTATAAGACAGTATAAAGAGACTAGTGTACATGTTAAGGTAAATATCAACCAGATAGCATACTATCATGTCGAGCAAGAAAGTCATCTCTATATATGTCCAAGCATCCAATATAATATACATAATCTGTACAATACTGGCCTCTAGGGCATACATACAACTAACAATCTCCCACTTGCACTAGGGCCAGCTGCTGTAGTATCTGATACCGAGCATCCCGAAGAGTCTCTCAAACTGTATCTGGGGAATGGCCTTCGTGAGTGGATCCGCCGTGTTGTTCTTCGTGTCAACTCTCCTGACCTCGATCTCCCGGCGATCAACTATCTCCCGGATCAGGTGATACCGCCTCAGAATATGCCTGGATCGCTGATGGGACCTGGGTTCCTTGGCCAAAGCCACCGCTCCATTGTTATCACAATACAAAGGTATTGGATACTCAATGGATGGAACCACTCCAAGTTCAGAAATGAACTTCTTGATCCAGACAGCTTCTTTAGCAGCATCGTTGGCAGCGATGTATTCAGCCTCCATCGTCGAGTCTGCCACGGTTTCCTGCTTGGAACTCTTCCAGCTAACCGCCCCTCCGTAAAGGGTAAAGACAAAGCCCGATTGCGACTTAGAGTCGTCCTTATCACTCTGGAAGCTGGAATCGGTAAAGGACTCCACTTGGAGTTCTCCGTTACCATACACCAAGAACATATCTCTAGTCCTTCGCAAGTACTTGAGAATGCTCTTCACAGCTGTCCAGTGACTCTCTCCAGGATCAGCTTGATACCTGCTCACTACACTTAGTGAGTATGCTACATCGGGTCTGGTACATAGCATCGCATACATGATAGAGCCTACTGCCGAAGCATAGGGTATCCCTTGCATGCGAGCTCTCTCCAAATCAGTCTTGGGAGACATCTCTTTGGAGAGAGTGACTCCAGAGATCGTGGGTAAGTTCCCACGCTTGGACTCTTCCATACTAAACCTCTTTAGTATGGTGTCAATGTACCTGGATTGGGACAATCCCAAAATCCGTTTGGATCTATCTCTATAGATCCTGATTCCCAATATGCAGGAGGCATCACCAAGATCTTTCATTGAGAATCTTTGTGATAAGAAGAGCTTGACCGATTGCAGCATAGGAATATCATTTCCTATCAAGAGTATGTCGTCCACGTACAATACGAGGAAGACAACCTTACTCTCTGCCACCTTCTTGTAAATACAAGGTTCATCTGGATTTTTGACGAAATCAAACTCTTTGATAACGACGTCAAAGCAGATGTTCCAACTCCGCGATGCTTGCTTTAATCCATAAATGGATTTAAGCAGCTTGCACACCTTCCCGCTGCTCCCACTGTCTACGAAGCCCTCTGGCTGAGTCATGTACACGCACTCTTCTAAATCACCATTTAGAAAGGCGGTCTTAACATCCATTTGCCAGATTTCGTAGTCATGAAAGGCAGCAATGGCAAGCATGATTCGGATGGATTTAAGCATAGCCACTGGAGAAAAGGTCTCGTCATAGTCCACACCTGGTCTTTGACGAAAACCTTTTGCTACGAGTCTAGCTTTGAAAGTCTCCACTTTTCCATCTACACCAAGTTTCTTCTTAAAGATCCACTTGCTCCCAATGGGTTTTACCCCTTCAGGAGCAACTTCCAAAGTCCATACTTTGTTGGTGTACATGGAATCCATCTCGGACCGCATAGCATCCAGCCATTTCACTGAGTCCCCACTAGTGATGGCCTGCTCGAAGCTAGTTGGGTCATCATCCTCCATGATGCAATCCTCACTGCCACCATCAATGAGAAAACCGTAGTATCTCTCAGGTTGGCGAGGAACCCTACTAGATCGGCGGAGAGGCTGGGGTTCATCGGGAACTACGGAATCCTCTGATTCAACCAAATCTTCTGTTGTAGTCTGTATTGCTGGAACCTCTTCCAGTTCTACCTCAATGCCACTTATCTGTTTCATAAGAAAACCTTTTTCTAAGAAAGTGGCATGTCGAGAAACAAACACCTTTTGTTCCTCGGGGTGGTAGAAGATATACCCTTGTGAATTTTTGGGATATCCTACAAACTTACATAAGACAGATCTTGCCTCGAGTTTGTCCGGATTTTGTCTTTTGACATAGGCTGGACAACCCCATATCTTAATATAATTAAGATGTGGTCTCTTCCCTTTCCATATCTCATATGGAGTGGTAGGCACTGATTTGGTAGGAACTCTATTCAATAGGTCCATGGCTGTCTCAAGCGCATGTCCCCAGAAGGAAATAGGTAACTCAGCTGTACTCATCATTGAGCGTACCATATCTAATAGGGTGCGGTTTCTCCGTTCAGATACACCGTTGTGCTGTGGTGTATAAGGAGGAGTCAGCTGAGAGAGAATCCCATTCTCTTTTAGGAAGTCCAGGAATTCATTGCTCAAGTATTCACCTCCCCGATCTGATCGAAGGATTTTAATACTTTTTCCGGTTTGGTTCTCGACTTCTTGTTTATATTCCCTAAATTTCTCAAAAGCTTCTGATTTGTGTTTCATCAGGAACACATACCCGAACCTAGAGAGATCGTCAGTGAATGTAATGAAGTATGAAGAACCATCCCTGGCATGTGTAGACATGGGACCGCATACATCACTATGTATCAGTCCTAAGAGTTCGGTAACTCTTTCTCCGTGTCCCGTAAACGGAGTCTTGGTCATCTTGCCTTTGAGACATGACTGGCAAGTGTCATAGGATGAAAATTCAAACGGATTTAAATATCCATCTTTATGCAACTTAGCTAGTCGTGTCGCATTGATGTGACCCAGTCTACAATGCCACAAGAAGGATTCATTGAGTTCAGAACTCTTCCTCTTGTGTGTGTTTGTTATGCTCTGGACTGTTGATTGGTTTAGAACATAAATGCCATTGCACAACGTGCCTGATCCAACCAACTTTTGGTTATGGAAAATGTTCATAACATTGTCCTGTAATACAAAATTATATCCCTCTTTACTTAATAAAGAAACCGATATAATGTTGCATATCAGGTTCGGCATGTAATAGCATTCGTTCAGAACCAATGTATTACCAGTTGGTAATACAAGGTGATATTCCCCGACAGTCTTGGCTGCAACAATTGCACCATTTCCAACTCTAATGTCTTTATCACCTTCTCCAAGTTCTCTACCTTTCCTAAGCCCATGTAACTGATTACATATATGGGATCCTGACCCGGTATCCAATACCCAGGACGTAGAGCAAATGGAGAAACAGTTCTCAGTAACGAACATACCCGAAGAAAATGCATCATCATGTACTTTCTTCATTCGGGTGGCATGGGAATCCTGGTATTCCCCTATATCCTGTTCAGTCCTATAACTCTTATAGGAAAGAACGGAACCAACGTTCCCCAGCACAGTATAACATGCGGGTTCGGTCAATACATCCATATTATTATCTTGATTAAGGCATGAAATGGTCGCTACCTGGAGAGAGAGAGAAGAAAACACTTTAGCGTATGCTCGTGCAAGATCAGATTGGTTATTATCTTATCTAATCAGGATGGCTCCCACTGCTTTTTATCAAATCTTCCTCCAAACCCTAAAAGGAAAGACTAGCCGGGATTAATTACACACTACAAGTTCGCCAATCTTTCAGCCAGGCCAGTGTCGGTACTTTGAGGGAGGTCCCCCGTGCTTTCGCACGAACCTAATTACTGTAAACCTCGTTTTCCCAGAGGCGTAACCTCGTTAACACCTTTCTAGACACCTACTTGATCGGCTAATTGTAATGTGTAAAACTCTCCCAGGAGTAACTCTTACTCGCAGCGGGTATCGGGATCCAACTATCTCATAGAAGGTATGCAATCTCATTGCAAATTTCAACACTTGAAATTCCCGATAATATTTTGCCCCTAGCTCGCTATGACCTTGACGCATGCCAAACAACCCATAGTCTGCTAGTCAAGTTCAACCCGTCATTTCCTGATTGAATTAAACCCACCCGCACGACCCTTGACGCATGCCAAACAACGCCGTACGAATACCCTAATCCAATCGCATCATATGCTGACAGATAAGCACTAGTTAGCTACCGTACACTACGCCTTGACGCATGCCAAACAACCGCAGCACGAATACTAACTAATACTTATCTGAAATGACGGAGGGCTACGCAGGTTTTCATAAAACCATAAGCGTAATGAACTTTATATCGTTGTAGAATCAAATGAAGTTTTGAAATGGAGTGATTTTGAGGCTTTTCTTGTTTTGCTAAAGGAGTCACTCCCGGTGAAGGGATCTCGGTCCTTTCCTCGTCGAATGAGGTGCGGGATATATCATATATATCGCTGTGCAAAGCAAAAACGCAAAAGCAGTCAAAAGCAAACCGAGTGTGTAGCATCTGCCAGTTATTGCTAAAGGAGTCACTCCCGGTGAAGGGATCTCGGTCCTTTCCTCGTCGAATGAGGTGCGGGATATATCATATATATCGCTGTGCAAAGCAAGAACTGTAGCTACCTGTTTTATTTTAAAATTCGATTCTACAACATCTTAGGTTTCT
Source organism: Agapanthus africanus (assembly GCA_030015575.1). Taxonomy (NCBI): domain Eukaryota; kingdom Viridiplantae; phylum Streptophyta; class Magnoliopsida; order Asparagales; family Amaryllidaceae; genus Agapanthus; species Agapanthus africanus. Next base: position 420,689,066 of record CM057345.1, on the reverse strand, counting down.
TATCTTTCATTAATCACATTAATGAAGTCCCATCATTTAATACCTAAACATCACAGATAGATATGACGTACACTTATGCCATCCGCATTCGCCTCGATGTCCCCTCGTGCACCGTTAGGTTAGGTAACTAACGACAGAGCAGGGCAGGGCTAGCGCGGGTGTAAAACATAAGTAACGTCTATATAATATATCATATATACTATATACTATATCCATCACAGAATCACAACACAGATATCGCAGCAGAATAGACATATGAAATATTGGATATACTAGGACGTCCGTGTTTTCAATACGAGCCAGTATAAAACACGGATTCCATGGTCGTGATGAATAGCCAATCCCACACCCCTAGACCCCTACGAGAGCGGCAAGCAACCCTGCCAATTCTAGGGTTAGGAGACCCGGACTCGACACCTCGAGTTGGTCTCCCACTGGACCCCAGAACCCGGTTACTTGTGCTCCCCTCCTTGGGTCTATCCTAGTGCAGAAAAGTAAATAATATACAAAGGGTGACAACTCCCGCATCCTGGAAGTGCTCCAAATAAAAGAATATTACATACAAGTTTTTACATGAATGAAAATGAAAAACACTCATCTCACATAAAAACCCCCGGCTATACGAATATGACGATCCAATATAACATATCCAGCAACACATAACATCACATGTCATCAACGTAAGTAAGTATGCATACCCCAATTGTCCTTGACGTATAGCAACGAAACCGGCGATATGAACATACTACACTTACGGTCACAGAAAAGAAAGTGTAAAACTACAACAATTGGAATCCGCAATCTCTTTAGACATCACATGCCTAACGGTTATAAACCCCGCATTTTAGTCCCATTATCGAAAACTCTTTTCAATATCCAATGAAACTAAACCGCTAGATTTATAACATTCATCCAGTTATCTCATAACCTTGTGTGAATTCCAATTATTGTATCCAATTCCGGATAAATAGAATATATCAAACTTTCCGATCGAACATTCGAACACCCAAGTTTTCCCGACACCGATCAACACATAAATAGGCTCAAAGACATTCACTTCATACCTCAGTACCGACGGTCCAGCCGTAGAAGGGTCAAGCCAACGCCTCACATGTGGCACGCCGTACTGCCCCAAACCCGAAGGTTCAAAGGGCAGTTCAAGACGGTCACATAATCGAGTTAAGGTTTGTGTCTTCTAGAGGGACCATCGCGTTACTTGCACTACTTGGAACGTCTTTTAACCACACAATAATCCAACACTTGGATATTTTGGCAAGGGAAAACCTGGGTATTCGTATCCGGTCGAACTCTTTAACATATTCTACAATTATCTGGAAAAACACTTAGACAAAGTTTGATATTCCGATCGAATTCATCGATTTCCAATTTTACTCCAGAGCACTCAACCTTTGAATAAATTTAAAAATATCCAGAAAACTCACCAGAATTTATCAGGTATTACTGTACAAAAAATTTTGGATGACGTCACCATTTGACCGCGGAAGGGCGGCAGAAAGCATGCTTCTGCCGCGCTTCCGCGGTAGTATGAACAGTGGAGGGGATCGTTTTGCACAGTAATGCTTAGAATTCTATGGTGAATTTTTTAGACATTTTAAATATTGAAAAATCCCAGATTTATGAAAATGTCCAGAGAGCTCTAAAGTATTAGGGTTTCGTGTTCGTTCGGACGTCAAACTGCGTCGGGACTTCGCCTAAAGCTCTAGCTAGGCTCTGATACCAGTGAAAGGTTCCTAGGCACCCTAGTGGGTTCTCACAAGGCATCGTGCATGCCAAATTAAAATTTTTAGTGCCAAGAAACCCTAGACAACGGATCTTTAACTAGATGTTTAGGCGAAAAGAAAGCTAGTTAACTGTTAACTACTAGGATACGGATATACAACCTTTGTAGATCCGGATTTCCGCCTCCTTAGCTCCACGTGGTCATGTCCTCGCTGTCCATCATGAATCCTTGACTCGATCATCGGCTTCATCGGGAAAGTGAGCGGAATAGCTCGTCGGCTTTGTGTCAAAGACGATCTACGTCGAGGTTGCACAAACTCAAGCTCCGACTTCACAAACTAGTGAAACTTGTGAAGTAAACACCCAAAACAACTTGGCAAGAGGTAGAGGGTGAAGAAATAGGAGGTGGGTTCACTTTAGATTTGGATTTAACTCACTAGATCTCAACTTGCCATTGGAGTAGCAAGCTTGAAGAAGAAGAAGAAGATGAGCTCAAGAAAAATATGATAAGTGTTCTCTTTTTTAAAAATAAAACTAATATCAATACTTATCATATCTTGAACTAGGGTTAAGTGTAGAGAATTAACCATGGTCATATAGATGGGTTAGGGTTAAGCATGAAGATAAGGATGGTTAGCAAAGTCAAAGCTTCATGAAGCTTCAATATAAAACAAAAATAGCCACCATTCTTATCATATTGTTTTCCAAATAAATAAATAAATAAATAAATAAATAAATGAAAATGCAAAACCCTAATTATCATATTAACCATGGATTAATTTTATACACTTAACTAAATGATCAAGTATCATCAAACATGATACAGAAAAGTGCACGAAAGTATATCACATATACAATGTGCAATCCAAGTGAGAAAAATCCGTTTAAAGTGAACCAATACTAGTTAATGTAAAGTAACATATCAAATATATAATTATACATTAAATCATTAAATCAACACTTGATTCAATGATCCGGTCATGTCGCACATAACCGACTAGTATTCAATGCATCGATTTATCGAATCAATGATTCGATAACTAGGTCATATCGAATATAACCATTCGAAACATATATCGCGAGAATGAAATGCGGTATCACATACACGCATCATTCTCGGTCCTGCACATATCTCATATGCGCTCCTATTTCGTTTCGCTTGAGCCAGGAAACCTCTGTGTAGGACTCTAAAGACTCGTCAATACGCCGGTAGCAGATGATGATCATATCAAGCACCCACAAGCCGCAAGCGGTCTGCTAAACGTAACGGCCACCCGGGTATTGAGCGATCAGAAGATCGACGAGCTAGCCCGCTCACACTCCTGCGAATCCGACCAGTAACACTTACCATACAGTCAAGTCTCTTCGTCTGATACGTCGCATATCAAGTCTAGGGGTGGTATACGTCAGACCCCAATAACCCGATAAGTCGTGCCGATGTGAGGCTCGTAACGGGTCGAGAAACTACTGGTAATACTTACCAGCAAATCTCTAATCAGCCCTGGCCAGGGACTTCCCTGTTACGGCCAATCGAGCACTGCGCAACATCAACTCCCAATACCGGGAGAGACGAAACCCCTCCTATCGCTCATTGCCTCCATGTGACTCGGGACTGTACCCAAAGACCACCGTTTTGCACGCCCTCATGGACGTGGTAAGGTGGAGATCAAAGTACAGTGGGAACCACACAAGACTCTATGACGATCTCGGGTCTACAGACTAACCTGTACAAGTGTCACCTGAGAACTGCCATCTGACGTGAGGTATAATACCATCTGGGAGTTCTCGGCGAGTCCGTCCAGTGTACCCAGTCACCACTGAGCACCCGTACACCATCTCTGATGTCAAACACCAATGGATATGGGATCATCCATCGCCCATCATATGGGTCGAGAAGCGTATACGCTAGTCTACTCTGGTATAACGATGCCCCGTCTCGATACACCCACGACTAGGGACCTTGAAGGATGTACTTATGGACTACCATGTCCCCACTAGTATGATCTGCATCATAGTCCAGGTAGTCAAGTACAAATCCTAAGGGCTTTACCAACATGTAACTATAAGACAGTATAAAGAGACTAGTGTACATGTTAAGGTAAATATCAACCAGATAGCATACTATCATGTCGAGCAAGAAAGTCATCTCTATATATGTCCAAGCATCCAATATAATATACATAATCTGTACAATACTGGCCTCTAGGGCATACATACAACTAACATTCTTCTCTCCCGGTATTGGGAGTTGATGCTGTGCTCTGCTCGACTGGCTATATCAGTAAGTCCCTGGCCAGGGCAGTTGAGATTTGCTGGTAAGTGTTATTAGTAGTTTCTCGATCTGTTATAGACCATTCATTGGCACGACTTATTGAGTTATTGGGGTCGACGTTACCATCCCTAGACTTGATATGCAGCATATCTGACGAAGAGACCGGACTGTACGTTAGTGTTGCCGGTTGGCTCGACGGGAGTTGTAACAGGTTCGCTTGTTTTCTTCTGATCGCTCAATACCCGGTTGGCCATTACGTTTAGCTGACCGCTTGCGGCTTGTAGCTATTTGATATGATCATTACCTACTGCCGGCGTATTGACGAGTCTTAGAGTCCCACAATGAAGTTTCCTGGCTCAGGCGAAAAGTTGTGGTGTGCATATGAGATATGCACGGGGACCCGATTAAATACGGATATGTGATACCGTATGTTAATCGGGCATTTTCTATTGGTCGGTTCGTATGTGATATGACCGGTTTCCAAAATCAAGTGTTGATTTAACAAATGACTTTTAGATTAATTCTTTAATCAAACTCTTTTTCTATTTTTTTATGCATACATGTATGCACATGATGATGTGCATGGATACATACATACATACATAGTATCATGGTTGTTGATACATGTTTGGTGGCAATGCAAGACTCACATTGTAGAATTATCTATTTATTTATCATTTAGGAAAAGAAAAGGGATAATTCACACAAGGTTTATACTTATCATCTTTGACCATGCTTCAACCACCATTTAACCTTGAGTTAATTATCCTTTCATCTTTAACTCATTTGATAAATGAAGATAATTCTACAATGTGAGTCTTGCATTGCCACCGAACATGTACCAACAACCATGATACTATGTATGTATGTATCCATGCACATCATCATGTGCATACATGTATATATACAAAAATAGAAAAAGAGTTTGATTAAAGAATTAATCTAAAAGTCATTTGTTAAATCAACACTTGATTTTGCAAACTGGTCATATCATATACGACCCGACCAATAGAAAATGCCCGATTAATATACGGTATCACATATCCGTATTTAATCGGGTCCCCGCGCATATGTCATATGCACACCACATCTTTTCGCCTGAGCCAGGAAACTTCATTGTGGGACTCTAAGACTCGTCAATACGCCGGCAGAAGGTAATGATCATATCAAATACCTACAAGCCGCAAGCGGTCATCTAAACGTAACGGCCACCCGGGTATTGAGCGATCAGAAGAAAACAAGCGAACCTGTTACAACTCCCGTCGAGCCAACCGGCAACACTACCGTAGAGTCCGGTCTCTTCGTCAGATATGCTACATATCAAGTCTAGGGATGGTAAAGTCGACCCCAATAACTCAATAAGTCGTGCCAATGAATGGTCTATAACAGATCGACAAACTACTGATAACACTTACCAGCAAATCACAACAGCCCTGGACAGGGACTTACTAATATAGCCAGTCGAGCACAGCACAGCATCAACTCCCAATACCGGGAGAGACGAAACCCCTGCTATCGCTCATCGCCTTCGTGTGTCTCGGGACTGTACCCAACGGCCACCTGTTTGCACGCCTCAGTAGAGCCGTGGTAGGGTGGCAATCAAAGTACAGTGGGAGAACACACAAGACTCTATGACGATCTTGGGTCTATAGACTAACCTGCACCAGTGTCACCTGAGAACTGCTATCCGACGATAGATATAATTCCATATAGGAGTTCTCGGTGAGTCCGTCTAGTGTACCCAGTCACCACTGAGCACCCGTATACGATCTCGATGTCAAACATCGATGAATGTGGGAACATCCATCGTCCATCATATGGGTCTAGTATCATATACGCTAGTCTACACTGGTATATCGATGCCCCGTCTCGATACACCTACGACTAGGGATTCAGGATATGCTTATAAACTACAGATGTCCCACTAGTATGATCTCCATCATAATCACAGTATTCAAGCCTATATCCTCAGGGCTTTATAAACATGTATGAATGAATAAAAGCATGATCAAATCAACATGTCAGATAAAGAAGAACCAGATAGCATACTATCATGTCGAGCAAGAATGTACACTGAATATATATATATAAATATATAAATATATCCACTATCATATAATGGCCTCTAGGGCATACATATATCCAACACCGAGCAGGCTGGATAAATGATTTTAGCAGGAGACTTGATGGATTCTCTCCCAAGAGTTTATAATAAATAAGATTGGACTAGGATAGTTGTTAGCACACTAGAAGAGGACAGAGATTTCCGTTATCAAACATGTTACGTTACAAAGGATTGGATTACAGGTCAAGAAGGTGTGATGGGATGTATCTGCACTACGACGAATGGTGTTGTTATTCCTCACCAGACGATCGCATCAAGAAGCCATGATATTAGAGATCTGCAAGAAGAACCAGAATTCAGAGACAGAGAATGTTGAACGTGGTAGACGGCAAGTAGTATTCTTGCTATGCCAAATCCGGTGGTATAAACACCTTCCGACATTGAAGAGAATATACTTCGATGTCCTTTAAGCTCGGTCTTTGATTTTATAATCTAAAACATTCATTTTCAAACGTTGGAGAAAGGACAACTCGATGTCCGTGAATTTTGTATTTAAGGATTTGAGGTTCAATTTATGTTTTGTGCACACCAGGTGCACTTGATGAGATTTCTATGTACAGTAATTTCACTTTGACTTATGCTTTGTGCACACCAGGTGCACTTGTTGAGATTTTAGTGCGAGGCGACTGCACTGGATGGGAGTGTTGTATACACCGGATGCACTTCACTTATTTTCCGTGCACATTAGATGCACATAGTTAGGAATTTATATATGTATCTTATGTATACTTGGTTTGATATTATGCACACTAGTTGCACGTGTTGATTTTGTGCACTCTGATGCACTTGATTTCAGTTTTGTGCACCCCGATGCACTTGGTATTAGTTTGTATACTTTTATTCCATGCACAATGGATGAAGTGGATATCTTTTCGTGCACGCCTGTTGCCCTTAGCGCTGTTGTTTTCGTGCACACCGTGAAGTGTGGTTTGAGACTTACGTGCAAACCCATTGGGTTGATGTTGTTTTCATGCTTTGCACATGATAGGATATGTGATAAATTTGAATTTTTTATTTTCGCTTGGTCGGGTGCACTGATATTGCACTACGAACATGGCATTGATTATGTGTAGTTAGGATGCACAACGGTTTTCATATTTGGCAAGAATTTTTGTCATAACTGGAGTAATTCTCATAGCCACCACTAGAGTTACAGTTATGAGAGATTATCTTTTGAGTTATCACGCACACTGTTGCGTTGTGATACATTTTTTGCTCATATGGGACTTTAGAGTCTTGTTATATCGAGCAAATTTCATGTTTTAAAGTTGGACCCCGGAAAATTGTTTTGAAATAAGTAGATAGGTTTAAGAAAATGTTTAAGAAAGAGGTTCAATTTAAATTCGGGACCGAATTTTCTTAAGGTGGAATATTATAACATTATGAAAATTTAGAAATGAATAAAATTAATTAATTAAATAAATAATAAAATGTTAATTTAAAAAGTTATTAAAACAAAATAGGACATTTTCATAAGTAGTAGGTGAAACTAATTAAAGTTAAATTTTAATTTGTAACATTAGTAAATTTCTAGATTTTAGTGGAAAATTTAGCTTCATTTTAATAAGAATGGTGTTATATAATAACATATGTAGTGAAGGGTCTGTGTGTAAAGTTTAGGAAATTGTGTAAAGTTGGAAATGTTGAGGGTGTAAGTGAAAAAGGGTTAGGTAATGTTTTAGCTCAGATATAACCGCAAGACAGCACAACTTGGAATGATAAGGCATGGACACCTCCTTTTTTTATGCACACCTCATGCACACCACCTTCACCTTGCATGAAAGCACCACATTTCTCTAGTTGACACCACCAACTACCCTAATTCTATTATCCTTAAGTTATACCTAATTATTTCAGGAAATATATATTAGGACAACTGAACTAATTTGAAAGAAGGAAAGGAAAAGAAAAACATTTCAACACGCAAAAGAAAATAAGAAAAGAGAGAAGAGAAGAAGAACTAGTGCTAAGGATTTTCACCATCAAACTAGGAGCTAAGAACTTAGGTATCTTGGAGGAAGTCTTTCAACCATATTCTTTAGGTATAATCATTAAACACAGTAGGATTTCAGTTCTGTAAACTTTAACTTAGAAATCGGATATCGGAAAATTGGTATCTTAAGGAAATATAGGCTCTATAATGATCTGCTATAACTTAGATAAAAACTAACTGAACCAAACAGTACCTTCATGTTGTATAGTGAACCTAGAATACACCTTAGGGAGACGAACCATTTTGCTCGGAGGTTGGCCGGTGACGCATAGTGAAAATCCCGCATCGCCAGACTTTTGAAGGTTTTGGTTAGTGGGGTTTTTATGGTAGCTCTGTGGTTATTTATTAGGAGTTTTGGTATTGTTTACTTAAGTTGGTTTATCAGTATGTGAAATCAGGGAGCAAATATTAGTTTTGGGGTTAAGATCGTTAGATACGACACGGATATATCGTACCATGAGTTCTTTTTTTTATATGGCATGACTAAGGAAGGGTTAGCTCAGATTAACTTAACATTCAGTAACTCATGATATCATCACATCGCATGTTTAGTGGTACAGTATCATAAACTAGGTTTTGTGTTATCTAGTTCACTGTAAATGAATTTGGAACTAATAAGTATAATCACTAGAAAAACAAGCAAGACCAAAAGTATAATGAGCCAAATAAGAGACACCACTTGAAACCAGAGCCTCAAACTCCTTGTTTGATCCGGCGAGACTAACCCCAAATCCGGCGAGACTAACCCATTGCAAGTAAGAGTTACTCTTGGGAGAGTTTCACACATTACAATTAGCCGATCAAATACGTGTCTAGAATGGTGTTAACGGGATTACGCCCCTGGAAAAACGAGATTTATTTTAATTAGGTCCGTGTGAAAGCACGGGGATCCTACCTCAAACTACCGACATTGGCCTGACCGATAGATTGGCGAACTTGTAGGGTGTAATTAATCCCGGCTAGTCTAACCTTTTAGGGTTTGAAGGAAGATTTGACTAAAATAGTAGGAGCCATCTGTCACAACCCAAAATATTAGCTCGTGACCTGCACTTAAATCACGCGACGTCTAAAGACGTAACGTAACTCAAGTAAGCTGAAAACCCAGCAATCTAAACCTTTTTAAGAAAATATAAGAGGTGAAGTTTTGAAATAAAGGTATGATGAAAAATGAATCATTTTCTTAAACGCATAAATAATGGGACATGAAAATGTAAGTGGGTTTAGTAGTTGAAAAACATGTTTCGTCTTTTGAAAATTTGGGCAGCACCTCCTTTGTATTTTTTGATCCAAAACCACAATACATGATAATAATAAAAGGCATCCCCAAGCGGGAGCTAGCTCTTCGCCAAACGGCGGATCAACAACCAAGCAAAGCATAAAATAAGTATACGACGCCCAACGGCGAAGTTCACCACAAGAGATAAAGAAATATGCAAGATAACAAAACCACCAGTAGCGGAATACCCCTCGCTCTAAGTCTCGCAACCATAAGTCTTACTAAGTCTCAATACTTATACAAATACTAGTTTGATTGATGGAGTTGACTAGATACAATATGAATAATGAATACAATAGTGGTACGATCTAACATGTACCGCCTACCAAGCAAATCACCCGAAAGCAACTGTGTGCCAGCGATGCCGCTACTGATCCATGCGGTCAACCTGCAAGAACTGTGGCACAACGGGGGTTAGTTGCCAACTCGTGAGTAGAAAAACATCAACAAGTAGAAATCGAATAAAATAACGATTTCCTATGTCATCTATATCATAAAGGTGATACTATGATATCTAGGGTGACCGTATCTGTATATGTGCCAGCACCATAAATAAATTCCTACAGCATGTGGATATCATCCAATAATATAATCAATGTATGTATGTAAGTGGATCTCATCCAACCATATGATCAATGTATGTATGAAAGTGGATCTCGTCCAACCATATGATCAATGTATGTATGCAAGTGGATCCCGTCCACGTGTCAACCAATGACACAACAACATCATACATGTAAATATCATAAAAATATATGCATGAAAATATGAGGATATAAATCAACGTGTGTCTCTCGTGACACAACAAATCATGGAACCTGAGTGTCCAGTATCGACACTCGAAACATCATGAAACCCGTGCCCAGCATCGGCACGTAAATCCTCATATCTCTCGGGCTCCGTCAGTCCGGATAGGCCCATATCATCTCTCGATTCCGGTCGGTATCCTCCGGATAGCCGTCAGGTCCAACCAATCACCGGTAGGTACTAGCCACCCTGCCAGGCTCATCGTCTACTCCACGAAAAACATTTCTTGCCCCTGGGAACCATACCGGGTCCACCATGAACCCGCAAACGGATCATCCGCCTCCTCGAATCGGGTTTCACATATCACACGTCTCTGTAAGTCCACGTTGCGACCCCCGGTTCTTACGGGGAGGCGGAAACGGTATAAAAATCAAATTTTTAGCGCAAGGGGCAACATGGACTAAGCAAAGTCGGGATCTTTGACTAAACTAAAACTAGCATACTTTGCTAAAGAGAGTTAGCTACTCGGATGGAGATGGTTATACCTTGCTTGTCTTGAACTCCTTCGTCTTCAAAGCTCCGATGGTGGTCCAATGGCTTCTTCTCGTCGTCTCCGTACGCCGAAGATAGATCCACCTGAAAGCTCCAACCTTTAGCTCCTTCTTCGTTCTTTGAAGAAACTAGTTCACTTGGTTTGCTAAACCTAGTGAACTAGAATGAGTAGAGAGGAAATAGAATGGGATTTTATCTATGGTTCTTGATTCTCAACTCATGAGATAAGAGAACCATAGATCAAGAGAGGGAGCAAGAGGTTGAGGGTGAGAGCAAGAGGAGAGCTCAAGAACAAGAGAGAGAATGAGCAAGAAAGAATGAGCAAGTATTTTGTCTCTCACCCTCTCATAATCCAAAGTGATCATAACTCATCATATCAAAAAAGTCTTATGTGATGGTTTGAAGCAACCATAACCTTATCATGTCATGCACTCATTTTACTCAAAAGAGCAAGCAAGTAAAAGTCTTTGGCATGAAATGATAACCATGGTTATCATGATGGTCAACTAGTCAAGCCTAGTCAACCAGTCAACAAGTCAACAAAAGTCAACAAGTCAACAAAGTCAACAAGTCAACAAAAGTCAACAAGTCAACAACCATATCACCATAATACTTAATTAATATAATAGTTAATCACATATCATATTCTCATTAGGGTTGAGCATAAAGTCAAATAGTCAACGGTCAACAGTCAACAACCCTAATGAGAATCCGCCGCCTCTGCCTCCCTGTCAACTGTGCATACACACCCGCATCCGCGTTCCGAGGAACACGAATGCAAACTGGATAAATCCAATCCCATAAGGTACACTAGGATCTGGCTTAAACCAAAGCCCGCTAGTGTAAACTGTCCGGACACTGTACGTGCACAAGTGCACGGATGTGACCGAACCCTGTCGCAAAACCATGCGACCTGTCGCAATACCATGCGACCTCTACTCTTTTGCCTAAAGGCGAAAAGCTTTCTGTGTGGGACTCTAAAGACTCGACACTACGCTGGCAGTGGGTTTAACCACAGACCGCAAGCGGCACTAGCTGTGCGTAACGGTCCCCAGGTAATGCCGACAAGAAGACCGACGAGGCGAAACCCATCTGAACTCCTACTGAGCCTGAGTGTGACATTCTCCGTACAGTCCGGTCTGTTCGTCTGATACATCGCATGGCGGGCCTAGGGGGCGGTAAACGTCAGTCCCCCAATAGCGGTACAAGTCGTGCCGGAGCGAAGCCCAAAACACCCTGAGATAACACTGGAAACCTAACAGTATATCTCGTTTGCCCTGGCCAGGGACTACTCGTGTAATGGCTCTCCTAGACACAGCGCGATGTCAACCCCCAATAACGGGAGAGACGAATCCTGTCTAACCGTCACTGCCTCCAAGTGCTTCGGGACTGCACCCAACCACTACCTGTTTGCACGACTCTTTTGAGCCGTGGTAGGGTAGTGATCAAAGTACAGTGGGAACACACTCGAGGCGGAGTGACAGTGTCAAGTCAGCGGACTAAGCTGTACTCATGTCACCTGGGAACTGATAACTGACGATAGGTATAATACCAACTAGTCAGTTCCCGACGAGTCCTGTCCAGTGTACCCGTAACCTAACGAGCACCCGCATACTATCTCAAGTACGACATACTGACGGCTGTGGGACAGACCGTCTCCCACACTGGGATGAGAAGCGCATGCGCTGGTCTACTCCGGAGTATCGATGCCCTGTCTCGATAGTCCTGCGACCAGGGACCTGCATAAGGATGTGCTTATAGATTACCCAGCCCCACTAGTGTGACGGCCATCACATCGCTGGTAATCAAGCAAAGATCCTAAGGGCTCTACTAATGTGTATAGGCGATATACAAAAATAAACACATGTACACATTGAAGTAGAAACAAACCAAGTAGCATACTACTATTTTGAGCAAGATTGTATATACAAGGTGAATATCCCAAGCATCCATTAAGTAATATACAAACTAGTATGATACAGTAATGGCCTCTAGGGCATATACACTAACAATCTCCCACTTGCACTAAGGCCATGTACTGGCGTATCGAAGACCTATCATCTCGATCAGCCGCTCGAACTGAGTCTGGGGCAAGGCCTTGGTGAATGGATCTGCAGTGTTGTCTTCTGAAGCGACTCTCCGAACCTCGATCTCCTGGCGATCCACGATCTCCCTGATCAGGTGATACCGCCTCAAGATGTGCCTGGATTTCTGATGGGACCTTGGTTCCTTCGCTAAAGCTATAGCCCCGTTGTTGTCGCAATACAGAGGTATTGGATCAACAATGGACGGAACCACCTGAAGTTCTTTCAAGAACTTCCTCATCCAGACAGCTTCTTTTGCGGCATCAGATGCAACGATGTATTCCGCTTCCATCGTCGAGTCTGCAACGGTTTCTTGTTTGGAACTCTTCCAACACACCGCCCCTCCATTGAGGGTAAAGACAAAACCCGACATGGACTTGGAATCATCCTTGTCACTCTGGAAGCTGGAGTCAGCAAAGGCCTCGATCTGGAGGTCTTTTCCGCCATACACCAAGAACATCTCCTTAGTCCTTCTCAGGTACTTGAGAATGTTCTTTACCGCTATCCAGTGTTTCTCCCCAGGGTTAGACTGATACCGGCTTACCACACTCAGTGCATAAGCTACATCCGGTCTGGTACACAACATCGCATACATTATAGAGCCTACAGCAGAAGCGTAGGGTATAATAGACATGCGATCCCTCTCCAAATCAGTCTTGGGAGACATCTCTTTAGAGAGGGTGATCCCGTGACAAGCCGGTAGGTTACCGCGCTTGGAATCTTCCATACTGAACCTCTTCAGTATGGTGTCGATGTACCTGGACTGTGAAAGTCCTAATATCCTCTTGGATCTGTCACGGTTGATCCGGATACCCAGAATGTATGAGGCATCACCCAGGTCTTTCATGGAGAACCTGTGTGACAAGAACCCCTTGACAGATTGTAGCATAGGAATGTCATTTCCTATTAAGAGAATGTCATCCACGTACAAAACGAGGAATACTACAGTTCTCGCTACAAATCTACTATAGATGCATGGTTCATCTGGATTTTTGATAAAGCCAAATTCTTTGACCGTCTCATCAAAGCAGATGTTCCAACTCCGCGATGCCTGCTTTAGCCCATAGATGGACTTAAGCAACTTGCACACCTTTCCGCTGCTCCCACTCTGAATGAAACCCTCTGGTTGGTCCATATAGACACACTCCTCTAAATTTCCATTTAGAAAAGCTGTCTTTACGTCCATTTGCCAGATCTCATAATCGTGGAAGGCAGCAATGGCAAGAAGGATCCGAATGGATTTCAGCATGGCTACTGGAGAAAAGGTTTCGTCGTAGTCCAAGCCAGGTCTTTGACGAAAACCCTTTGCTACCAGCCTAGCTTTATAGGTCTCGACCTGTCCATCTACACCAATCTTCCTTTTGAAGATCCACTTGCATCCTACGGGTTTTACCCCGTCTGGAGCAATGTCCAACGTCCATAACTTGTTGGTGTACATGGACTCCATTTCGGTCCGCATTGCATCCAGCCATTTCACTGAGTCAACGCTCTGAACGGCCTGCTGGAAGCTAGTAGGCTCATCATAATCTATGATGCAATCCTCTCTATCCCCGTCTATGAGAAAACCGTAGTATCTCTCGGGCGGATGAGACTGCCTACTACTTCTGCGGAGCGGCGTAGGAATGTCCTGTTCTGTTGAACCCTCTGGTTCCACTAACCTTTCAGTAATAGTCTGTGGTTCTGGAATTTCTTCCAGTTCTACTGCGCTCCCACTAATCTCCTTTTCCAAGAACTGGTGTTCTAGAAAGTGGGCATTACGAGAAACAAGCACTTTTTGTTCCTCTGCGTAGTAGAAAAGATACCCCCTGGTGTTCTTTGGGTATCCCACAAACTTGCACAGTACTGAGCGTGTCTCGAGTTTGTCCGCATGCTGCTTTTTGACAAAAGCTGGACATCCCCAGATCTTCAGATATTGAAGATAGGGTTTCTTCCCACTTCATATTTCATATGGGGTGGTAGGCACAGTCTTAGTCGGAACTCGGTTCAAAAGGTACGCAGCTGATTCTAGCGCATACCCCCAGAATGATCGCGGTAACTCAGCGTTACTCATCATGGACCGCACCATATCCAATAGGGTGCGGTTCCGTCTCTCCGATACACCGTTATGTTGCGGGGTGTATGGAGGAGTAAGCTGAGAGAGAATTCCGTTCTCTTTTAGATAGTCCAGGAACTCGGCACTTAAGTATTCTCCACCTCGATCCGATCTTAGAATCTTAATACTTTTGCCGGTCTGTTTCTCTACTTCATTCTTATACTCCTGGAATTTTCCAAAGGCCTCGGACTTATGTTTCATTAAGAAGACATAACCGTATCTTGAGAAGTCATCCGTAAAAGTAATGAAGTAAGAATGTCCGCTTCGGGCATGTGTAGACATTGGACCGCACACGTCACTGTGTACGAGTCCCAAGAGCTCGCTCGCTCTTACTCCTTGTCCAGTAAACGGAGTCTTTGTCATCTTTCCTTTGAGACAAGATTGACAAGTGGCATACGATTGATATTCGAACGCATTCAAATATCCTTCTGTATGTAACTTAGTCAACCTTCTCTCATTGATGTGACCCAATCTACAATGCCATAAGAAAGTCTGATTTAGTTCTGGAGACTTTCTTTTGTGTGTATTCTGGACGTTGAAAATCTGTGGTTGGTTTAACACGTATATACCATTACTCAATGTACCTGACCCAATCAGAACTTGATTAAGGTGAATGTTTACAACATTACTTACAAACGCAAATTCATAACCTTCTTTAGAAACTAAAGATACAGAAATGATATTACAAGTTGCGTTGGGTACAAAAAAGCAATTACGCAAAACCAAAACATGTCCATCTGACATTCCCAGGTGATAGTCCCCCACGGCTTTAGCATCCATGCTAGCTCCGTTTGCAACTCTGAGGGTCATGTCACCTGCCTTCAAAACCCTACGGTTTCTCAACGCCTGCAAAGAATTACAGATATGAGATCCTGATCCGGTATCCAATACCCAGGAAGTAGAGTTTATTGAAAGACAGTTTTCAATAACATACACACCTGAAGCTGAAGCTGCAACCTGCTTCAATTCCTGTGTTCTGGCCTTCCAGGCCCTGCAATCATTCTTCCAGTGTCCTTTCTTATGACAATAGAAGCATTCTTCCTTATCCACAAGCTTCCCCGCTATCTTTGTTGCTTTTGCTTTTCCCTTCGTATCCACTTTACTAACACCGCCCCTTGGTTTGGCGGGGGCCTTCTTCTTCTTTCCCTTGGCTTTCGCCTTGGACCTAGAAGAAGATGATCCTCCTACAAACAAAGTGGATGTATCCCTACCTTTCTGTAGGGTGCCCTCTGCGCTCCTCAGCATGTTGAGGAGCTCTGAAAGTTCAACCTCTTTTTCTTGTAGGTTGAAGTTCAGTATGAACTGGGCGTAAGTGGAACGAAGGGACTGGAGAACTATATCCGTATATAGCTCACTCTCTAATGTGATCCCTAGGTCAGCGAGCTCCTCAATGTAGCCGATCATCTTTAGCACGTGCTCGGCTACTGATGATCCGACGGCCATTCTTGTCGAAAATAACTTTTTCGACGCTTCGTATCTTGCGATACGTGATTGCTCTCCATACAGTTCTTTTGTATGGAGCAATATGGACTCCATGTCCATATTCTCATGCCTCCTCTGATGTTCGTTGTCCATCGAGGCAAGCAGGAGGCACTTGGCCTTCGCGCTATCAATCTCCCAAGTCTTGCGGATTTCCTTATCCGCGACACTGGAAGTTGGACCAGGGACAGGGGGAGCTTTGGTGGTAAGAAGATACCCCAGCTTGTCATAAGTGATTGCTATCTTGACATTCCTGAGCCAATCTTTGTAGTTTGGCCCTGTCAGTTTGTTTTTATCTAGGAGTAACTTAAGTCCAGTCATGTTGATTGGTCGCTGCAATTAGGAGAGAGAAGAAGAAACACTCAGCATGATGCTCTTGCAAGTTTAGAGTGGTTTTTAGTTTGTCTAAACAGGATGGCTCCCACTGTTTCTCGAATCCCTCCTCAAACCATAAAGGAAGAATTAGTCAGGATCAATCCCACCGTACAATACTTGCTTAACCGTTCAGCCAGGCCGGTGTCGGTACTTCGAGGGAGGTTTTCCAACGCTTTCGCGAAGTTCCTTAATTAAAGAACCTCTTTTCCCTGGGGGCGTAGCCCCGCTAACACCTTTCTAGGCACCTACTAGGTTTATAGCATTGATCGTTAAGTGAGAAATTTCCCGAGGAGTAGCATATACTCACAGTAGGATCGGGATCCAAATATCATCGCGTGACGAAACTGAAGGAATCCTACCAGAATCATCACACTCCAAATGGTATGCAAATCTAGCAAGTTTCAGTACTTATGAAACTCCCGATGTGGATTTTTGCCCCATGCTCTTATGACCTTAGCGTGAGGTCAAAATGTCATAAGTCACATGTCAAGTTCGTCCCATCATTATCCAGGTTAATTTGAACCCACCCGTACATACCCTTGACGTAGGCCAAAATGGTAGTACGACTGTCTCAAACCAACGCATTCTATCTATGCAACAGATAAATATCCGGCAGCTACCAATCACTATGCCTTGGCGTGAGGTCAAAATACATAGCTTGAATACTACTGAATATTTAACTGAAATGATGGAGGGCTACGGATGGTTTTGGCAAAACCGTGAACGTAGTGAACTTGATTTGGTCGATGGAACGAGATAGCTTTTAAATGGAGTGGCTCAAACTCCGTATTTTAAAAGTTTGTTTTGAAAAGAACCGAGTGGTTTTTCGAAAGTGTTCCAACGACTTTAACTTGGTTTATTATCTTGCATTAGTTCTTTTAATGCGTGATATTCTTGCATTAGTTCTTTTAATGCGTCCCATCATTTAATCCTACCATTGCAGAAAACAACCAAAATATGACGTACGCTTATGCCATTCGCATTCGCCACGGGGCCCCGTCATTACCCGTTAGGTTACTTAACTAACGACAGAGCGGGGGCTGGGCTAGCGCGTCTGTAAAACATAAGCAACGCCTAAATAATATCATATATAGATATACTGCAATGATAAACATTTCAGATCACAGATGAATACATTGGATATACTAGGAATCTGTAATTTGTACGAGCCTGTAACAAAAGACAGATTACACGGTCGCGGTGAATAGCCAAAACCCCACCCAAGACCCCTACGGGTGCGGCAAACTACCCGCCAAGTACCCGAAGCGTAGCAACCTCCCTCATCTCCATGAGTAGGCCACTCGACACTTCGGCATACCCGGTAGTTTGTGCACCCCTCCATGGGTCTATCCTAGGAGCAAAAACAGTAAAAAGAAATTATACAATGACGGCTACAACCCCGACCCGGTTGTGCGGCCATACAAATAATTATTACATCAATTTACAAATTTACATGAATTGAAAGAAAAGAAAATTCTCGTCTCACAACCCCCGGCTATTCACCCGCGACAATCCAACATATTCATATACACATTCCAGCACATTACAGATCATGTATAACCCCGACCAATCGACTTATAGCGATTAGCCGACGTTCAATACATGCAAACATCACAGATATAACCATCATAGTCAAAGTGTAGTGAAGTTCGGAAAAAATACGGAATTATAGGACCCCAAAAGGAAATTTCTTTTCTGGAAAATCTGGGCACATATAATATATTTCAAAAATCCCAAAACCAACACAGACACACACTGCACGAAAAACGATGCCGAGAAGACGACAAACCGCGGCGCTTCCGCGGCACATGCCTACCTCGTGCGGCGGAAGCGCGGCGGTTTGAAGGAAACAGTGGACCGTTTTTCATGGGTGTTCACACAAAACCCTGAGCCGAATTTAGGAGTATAAAGTTTTTCAATTTGACCAGAAAAAATTTCAACAGAAACTCAGGTTTTGTAAAAGTTAGGTTTTTGGATTTTTTCGGTTCCGAACTTCGTTACACTTTACTACCAAGCTAGTTTAAGTTTAGTTAGGCTCTGATACCACTGTAAGTCCACGTTGCGACCCCCGGTTCTTACGGGGAGGCGGAAACGGTATAAAAATCAAATTTTTAGCGCAAGGGGCAACATGGACTAAGCAAAGTAGGGATCTTTGACTAAACTAAAACTAGCATACTTTGCTAAAGAGAGTTAGCTACTCGGATGGAGATGGTTATACCTTGCTTGTCTTGAACTCCTTCGTCTTCAAAGCTCCGATGGTGGTCCAATGGCTTCTTCTCGTCGTCTCCGTACGCCGAAGATAGATCCACCTGAAAGCTCCAACCTTTAGCTCCTTCTTCGTTCTTTGAAGAAACTAGTTCACTTGGTTTGCTAAACCTAGTGAACTAGAATGAGTAGAGAGGAAATAGAATGGGATTTTATCTATGGTTCTTGATTCTCAACTCATGAGACAAGAGAACTATAGATCAAGAGAGGGAGCAAGAGGTTGAGGGTGAGAGCAAGAGGAGAGCTCAAGAACAAGAGAGAGAATGAGCAAGAAAGAATGAGCAAGTATTTTGTCTCTCACCCTCTCATAATCCAAAGTGATCATAACTCATCATATCAAAAAAGTCTTATGTGATGGTTTGAAGCAACCATAACCTTATCATGTCATGCACTCATTTTACTCAAAAGAGCAAGCAAGTAAAAGTCTTTGGCATGAAATGATAACCATGGTTATCATGATGGTCAACTAGTCAAGCCTAGTCAACCAGTCAACAAGTCAACAAAAGTCAACAAGTCAACAAAGTCAACAAGTCAACAAAAGTCAACAAGTCAACAACCATATCACCATAATACTTAATTAATATAATAGTTAATCACATATCATATTCTCATTAGGGTTGAGCATAAAGTCAAATAGTCAACGGTCAACAGTCAACAACCCTAATGAGAATCCGCCGCCTCTGCCTCCCTGTCAACTGTGCATACACACCCGCATCCGCGTTCCGAGGAACACGAATGCAAACTGGATAAATCCAATCCCATAAGGTACACTAGGATCTGGCTTAAACCAAAGCCCGCTAGTGTAAACTGTCCGGACACTGTACGTGCACAAGTGCACGGATGTGACCGAACCCTGTCGCAAAACCATGCGACCTGTCGCAATACCATGCGACCTCTACTCTTTTGCCTAAAGGAGAAAAGCTTTCTGTGTGGGACTCTAAAGACTCGACACTACGCTGGCAGTGGGTTTAACCACAGACCGCAAGCGGCACTAGCTGTGCGTAACGGTCCCCAGGTAATGCCGACGAGAAGACCGACGAGGCGAAACCCATCTGAACTCCTACTGAGCCTGAGTGTGACATTCTCCGTACAGTCCGGTCTGTTCGTCTGATACATCGCATGGCGGGCCTAGGGGCGGTAAACGTCAGTCCCCCAATAGCGGTACAAGTCATGCCGGAGCGAAGCCCAAAACACCCTGAGATAACACTGGAAACCTACCAGTATATCTCGTTTGCCCTGGCCAGGGACTACTCGTGTAATGGCTCTCCTAGACACAGCGCGATGTCAACCCCCAATACCGGGAGAGACGAATCCTGTCTAACCGTCACTGCCTCCAAGTGCTTCGGGACTGCACCCAACCACTACCTGTTTGCACGACTCCTTTGAGCCGTGGTAGGGTAGTGATCAAAGTACAGTGGGAACACACTCGAGGCGGAGTGACAGTGTCAAGTCAGCGGACTAAGCTGTACTCATGTCACCTGGGAACTGATAACTGACGATAGGTATAATACCAACTAGTCAGTTCCCGACGAGTCCTGTCCAGTGTACCCGTAACCTAACGAGCACCCGCATACTATCTCAAGTACGACGTACTGACGGCTGTGGGACAGACCGTCTCCCACACTGGGATGAGAAGCGCATGCGCTGGTCTACTCCGGAGTATCGATGCCCTGTCTCGATAGTCCTGCGACCAGGGACCTGCATAAGGATGTGCTTATAGATTACCCAGCCCCACTAGTGTGACGGCCATCACATCGCTGGTAATCAAGCAAAGATCCTAAGGGCTCTACTAATGTGTATAGGCGATATACAAAAATAAGCACATGTACACATTGAAGTAGAAACAAACCAAGTAGCATACTACTATTTTGAGCAAGATTGTATATACAAGGTGAATATCCCAAGCATCCATTAAGTAATATACAAACTAGTATGATACAGTAATGGCCTCTACGGCATATACACTAACAGTCTCAGAACCGAGAAAACGCATGGTGGACACACTGAAATATTATATCAAGAGAAACCGTGTTTTTTAAAACAATACATACTTTCTTTTGAAATAAGCACGGTTCTCAAATCCAGAAATCTCATGAAAACAGCATATCTCAATACGTATAATCATAAAGCATGTTGTATGCGACATATAACAGAAATGTAAGCATATCCGTATATCATGCAACGTGGAATCAGTAATATGCACATGTCGAGGGAAAGCCGCCTTTTTAAATTAATCCAATTTTAAAATATATCTTGCGGTTCCCAATTTCTCCGAAGTCAATGCAACATCGTATAAGGTGCATATGTAACTATAGCAAGTAAACTATGCAAGGGGGTCATATCATGATGCGGTAATCCTACTGTGTAGTGACATGGCAATTATCGATGATGAAGTGTGTGAGCCGGCAAATCTGTCTAAGTGTAATATACGCATCATCGATAATGGTGTAAGTGTACTAGCATAGGTATAAGCAATGCCATGAGAATAACATGAATGGAGTATAATGTAAATCATCAGCTAAAAGGTATAAGGTATACGTATCTAACATGATCGAGTCTGTGAATCTATCAATCGGCATCCAGCCTCACAACATCACATACGGTATAATCCATCGTACGACAACCTCTAGTCAAGGGTAAGGATCAATCATCATAAAACTTATCACGTACGGAAAATTATCGTACGGCGTCATTAAACCATCGGGGATCCTATTATCCTATATGACAATGAGGGGTACGGACCTAACGTCTCGTACGACATATCACACATGATTCAAAACATTTATATATATCTATATACCTACGTCCCAGGTCGCATCCATAACAATCTCAAATCGAGGGACCGACAAAGGTATTAATCATCCCCATCGACTCACATCCATATACCAACATATCAATCAAGTCATCATATCACATCGTATATTCTTTTCATCGCATTTATATCTCACATCAGGTCAATGTGCATATATATTCTACCCTATGCACCAAATGTCATGTTACTCTAAAATTCATACTTATTCCAGTGTAACTATATATCTACAAGTCGTGATTCACATTCACTTTTTATATCCTCATTGCTTTCATCACATATCTAAATACATATATTCCATCATTCATCTCTAACTATCTTTTAACCATAACCCTAGTTTCCTAATCTAGGTTTTCTTACCCATATTATATATATATATATATATATATATATATATCGGTTTCCATCAAGTTTGCGGGGATGCTATACGCCATCCACCCGACTTCCCCCATAGATATAGATTTACTCACCTTGATCCTCGCTTGCTGGAGTCGATGACGCCACGCTCTCCTCGTCGTCTCGAATTCTATATGGGTACCTACAACCAATTCACAATCACAAATGCGTATTAAAATCAAGGTGGAAAACCAAAACGGCACACGTTTCGCTCATAGGTTAAAACCGATAGTCTAGTCACGCAAATCAACCAAATAACACTCGATATAGACGAACAAACGTCAAGTGACCGAATACAATACCAAATACTAAAATCAAGAATTCAAAATACGTAAAACATAACCGCGAATTAAAACAGCAACTCAAGAATGTGGTCCCACACTTTGTTTCAGGCAAAAACATGGTGCACAAATAGTACTGGTGTGCTATATGAGGTGTAAGTAAGCTACAGAAGCAACCTGGACACCATCACCCACTAAGTGGCCGGCTACTTACCCTGGAATTCTAGCCAGCTCGGTTTGGGGGGGCTCTGTTGGGGATCATTCTCATAGGGTGGTTTCGTAGGGTCTTAATTAGGTCAATGGTATTGTTTAGTTTTCAAGTAAAAGTCCCAGATTATCCCAGATTCCCTGCACCCTCAATTTAAACACAAACCGACATGGAAATTTCTAAATTCGGTATTTTTGTGTTTGTTTCAGTTTGGTATGGGTTTCTAGCACCAAGAGGGTTTAAGGTCACCAAGATGGCTCATTAGCACAACCACAACTCACAAATTCCTCAACCCTTCTCTAGAAATTCCCAAACACCTCTAAACTACACAATATCACCTTTAAACCAACATGGATGCTAAAGTAATCGAAATACAATACTAATAGTGCAGAAATTATCTCATTTGGCAACTCAAGAAATTTCTTGAGTTGTCCCAAGTGCTCAAAATTCATCCTTTCTTGGTCCAAAGTCCTTGTAATGGTCTTGTACATGTTTTTACTGAAAGGGAGATGGAGTTTTGAGTTGTTTTTGGTGTTGTAATGAAGAGGTAGAGGAGGGGATGAGGTGTGCTGCCGTGGAGCTGAAGAAGGCAGGAAAAATGATGAAGATAATGAAGGGAACAATGTGGTATGGTCCAAGGTTGACCCCTCACATCTCTCTCTCATGCCCATCCCTCTTTCTATATCATTTTCTTTTTCTTTTCCTTTTCTTTTCTATTTTCATTTATTCTTTTTTTAGAAACAACAACCATGCAAAGAAAAGAGAAGAAAAGCCATGTAGGAAAATATAACAAGTGTGAAAAATGACTTGGTGCATGTCATGTGCACAAATCAAGCTTAATGCGCGATTAGCGATATTTAATCGCGATTAGCATTAAAATACAGTATAATTAATTATAAAATTTCATAATTTGCTTAATTCATTTAAAACATCCTTATTTCAGTAATTTCTATAATTTTCCAAATATTTCCCGATTTATCGGTATTTAATTATACCGCATTATCAAAATATTCATAAGGTTTATTATTTAATTAAAAAAATTCCCAAAAATAATTATTTATTTTTCTGAAATGTTACACCATCCTGATTAGATAAAATAATAATCAATCTAATCTTCTAAGAGCGCACGCAGAGGGTTTTCTTCTCTCTCTCTCCTGGTAGCGACCGTGTCATGCCTTGTAACGTTTTGGAAATTCGTTTAGGTTATTTTCGCGTAAATTAGCGATAATGCGTGTTTTTCATAAAAGCTTGTTAATTATTATTTTCCACATAAACTGGAATAAATCAAATTTAATTTGTAATTTATTGTTCACATATTTAAATAATTTCTTAACTATTATTTTCTAAGCAAAAATTTAGTTAGCATTGCACAACCCTAAAATCACCCTAGGTTAATGTTGTAACTTGTCTCCTTTTTCATTTTTCCTCATGGTTCTATTTTCCTCCTTATCTTTTTAAAAAAAAAAACCAAAACAAAACAAACAAATAAAGAAAATAAGAAAAGAGGTGGAAAAGAGGCAGGGGGGTATTTTATTAAGCATAGGAAACCTTAACTTTTGGGCACACTCTCTCCCCCTGTCATTTCCAGCAGCGGCCCCTTTCCCCCTCATATCTTCTTCTTCTTCCTTCTTTCATGTCTCAAATCTCCATAAAAAGAAATCCATCTTTTATCACACAAACCTCATGTTTAACACTCCAAAACACTTCCTTGTTGGTTCTTGAGGCAAGTCTTTGCCTTTGAAGGCAATGTTAGCAAGTTTGAGCCATCACTAAACCAACTTGAGGTATAAAGCTTACCCTATTTACATTTTTGCTAAACTTGTAGTATATTTAGCTTAAAGTAGTGTTTAAGTAGTGTATTAGTGCTAATTAGATGGTTTAAGTGGAGATTAGGTTAAGTTAAGGTTTTTATGGCTTGCTTAGCTTAATTAAGTGTTATTAGTGTCGCTTAATCCAAGTCTTTGCACCAGTTTACACCAAAACCCCATATTGTATTAAATTAGTGTTTAATTAGGGCTTTAGTTAAGAATTATATTCGTTTTGGGATCTGCTTTCAAACCAGAAGCTTCAGGAAAAAATTGCAATTACGGGAGCATGTTTACTAGACTTAGATCACAGACACGAAGCACGAGACCCCCATTCACCTCTGAGGCCGCAAATGAAAGCGTTCTGGGCGCAAATTGCGGCCAAAGGGTGGAGTTGGGTGTCGGGGTTTGGGCTATGGGTGTCTGCTGTATATTTAAGGCATTTGGTATATGCAACTTTTCCCAGTTCAGCTCGTATCAAAATCTGTAACCAATTACCTTGTTTCTAGCGCTTTTAGACTTTGCATGACTCGTACGTTATAAGTTTGGGTTTGGTGTTTGGTGTGTATCATAGCATGTCGGGGTGGTTTTAGACGAATGCACACACGTTTTGGTGTTTCGAATACACACGCATTTAGCTTGCGACGCTAGTTTCTCGTATAGTCTTGATATCGCGTTTTTGCAGGATTTTAGCCTTATGCGTATTGCTTCGTGTAAATTCTAGGATCACAGGTGGGGACTTCGGACACCGCGAAGAAGGGGAAGCAGGTGGTCGGATATACTTAGCTCGAGATCACCGGTGATTAGATTTAACATCTACGTGGAAGTCGCCTGTATGGCGTTATGCGTCAGGGCTTGATAGGATACTATAGCCGCATGATTATATTTATATGCATTGATTGTGTATGTGTACCACTGTTGCATAACCTATTTTCTGTTGCTTATGGATATAGTATTAATGAGACACAGCACTGTTACTAACGGTTCATGTTGCACGAGCACTAAACTGCATGCCACACACACACCGTTAGTAATTGCCATAACACTCACACTATAGAATTGTCATGAATAATACTTTGCTTCGCTTAACTTATCATTGTTGAATAGACATAATTCTTGTTCCTTTGCGCCTATGAATTTCATTAGGCACACATTCATATCATGTTATAGCTACATATATATGCTCATACGCATTGAGATATGGATTTCATGTGATTTCTGGATTTGAGAACTGTGGGATTATTTAAAGAAAGTATGCATTGTTTTGAAAACCCGGTTTTTCTTGATATGATATTTCAGTACGGCCACTATGAGTTTTCTCAATTCTGAGAGCTTGTGTGAGTATACCCTATTCGAGGAGCGGTAGGCACCGTCTGCGGGTACATGGTGGACCCGGTAAGGTATTTGCAGGGTTACATAACACGGCAGCAAGGTTTCGGGAGGCATCGTCCATGCTAAATTGAAAAATTTGCCTTTCTAGCTAACCCTAACTAAGAATCTTTAACTAGAAATCAACGGAATATTATACAAACAACTCCGCATATGAAAAGTGAGAAAGGAATAAAACCTCAGTAGACGAGGCCTTCACTTCATTAGCTCCATGTAGTCGTCCCTTCGCTGCGATCGTGAACTCCGGACTCTATAGAGGCTCCCTTGAAGAAACGAATATGCTTGCTTCGAAGACTTCGAGGCCAAAGATGATCTACGCCGAGGAGACACTAACCCAAGCTATCTCTTCACTAATTATGTTATTAGTGAAGCAAACACCCTATAATAAATGGCAAGTAGAAGAGGATGATGAAGTAGGAAGTTTCCTCACATTAGAAATCATTTTCTAATTCAAAATCATTACTTTATCACAAACTAGAGAGCAAGCTCAAGAGGAAGAAGAAGATGAAGTCAAGTGATGAATAATGAATTATTGTGTTGGTTAGAATTGCAACCTAGGGTTAAGCATGTCATGCTTAACCCTTGTAGAGACTTTACCATGGTCTAGGGTTAGGCTTTGGTTTAGAAATATCTAAGCAAAATATCAAGAGAGAAGACTTAGTCAACAATGGCAACTCTTTTGCCAAACTCCTTTTCTTTTTGAATTTTGCTATTATATATATATATATATATATATATATATATATATATATATATATATCAAACCCTAATCTTAGCCATGGTAATATTCTCAAAACTCAAGTTGCAAGTTTAACCCTAACATGTTACAATATTATATATCACATATATAATATATAATGTAATAAAAGAAAATAATACAATTAACATATATCACATATATATCAATGTATCATCAGGTGAGAAAAAGAATCATTTAAGTGAGCTTATATTAGTTAATGTAATGTAATATATCAAATATATAATTATACATTAAATTATCGAATCAACACTTGATCCGATGATCCGGCTATTTTGCAAATAACCGAATAATATAATATGTATCATTTTATCGAATCAACACTTGATCCGATAACCCGGCTATATCACATATACCCGGCCAATTTCACATATCGCGAGAAAAGAATACGGTATCTCATATCGTATCAATCTCGGTCCCGCTCATATCACATATATGCTCCTACTCCGATTCGCTTGAGCCAGGAAACCGCTGTGTAGGACTCTAAAGACTCGTCAATACGCCGGCAGTAGGTGATGATCATATTGTAAGTCCACGTTGCGACCCCCGGTTCTTACGGGGAGGCGGAAACGGTATAAAAATCAAATTTTTAGCGCATGGGGCAACATGGACTAACAAAGTCGGGATCTTTTCCTAAACTAAAGCTAGCAAACAAGCTAAAGAGATTTAGCTACTCGGAAAGATGGTTATACCTAAACTTGAACTCCTTCTTCTTCAAACTTTTGTAGAGGTTGATGGTTCTTGCCTCGTAGCCTTCTTCCGTCGAAGATGGATCCACCTGAGGGTTCAACCTTTGGGCTCTTCCTCGATCTTTGAGTGAACTAGGATCTCCGGCTTGCTAAACCTTGAACCCTAGAGAGAGTAGAGAGTATCTATGGGGTGCTTTCTTTTTCAAGGTGAGGGATTCTCAACACATGAGAAGGAATCACCTTGAGCTTGAGGAAGAAGAAGATGAAGTGAGGAGAGAGAATGATTATGATAGAATGAGCTATCTTTTTCCTTTTTGCAACCATATCAAAAGAAAAAGAATTATCTAATTAGTAATAATAATTCAAATGAGAATAGTTGATGGTTGTTTTGGAATGACCACTATCATACTTCATTAAATGAATGTTGGCAAGAATCAAGGAGCATCCTTGCTAAATAATGATGATGGTCAAACATTCAACCATGGTCAACAAGTCAACCATGGTCAACAAGTCAACAAAACCAACCATAACCTAATTTCATTTAATTACTATTATTAATTGATAATCCATAAATCCATTAGGGTTTGGAAAAAGACGACTGTCAACTGTGCATACGCACCCGTTCCGAAACCCTAATGAAAAACCTCTTCCTCTGCCTCAAACAACTGTGCATACACACCTGCATTCTCGTTCCGAGGAACAAGAATACTGAGAGATAGAAGCAACCCCAAAACATATACCAGTATCTGGCTCAAACCAGAGCCTGCTAGTATAATCCGTCCGGACTCCAAACGTGCACAAGTGCGCGGATGAGAACGAAACCTGCCGCAAAACCATGCGACCTCTACTCTGTTTTGCCCAGAGGCGAATACCTTCTGTGTGGGACTCTAAAGACTCGACACTACGCTGGCAGTGGGTTTAACCACAGACCGCAAGCGGCACTAGCTGTGCGTAACGGTCCCCAGGTAGATGCCGACAAGAAGGCTGACGAGGTGAACCCCATCTGAACTCCTACTGAGTCTGAATGTGACATTCTCCGTAAAGTCCGGTCTGTTCGTCTGATACATCGCATGTCGGGCCTAGGGGGCGGTAAAACGTCAGTCCCCCAATAGCGGTACAAGTCGTGTCGGAGTGAAGCCCAAAACACCCTGAGATAACATTGGAAGCCTACCAGTATATCTCGCTTGCCCTGGCCAGGGACTACTCGTGTAATGGCTCTCCTAGACACAGCGCGATGTCAACCCCCAATACCAGGAGAGACGAATCCTGTCTAACCGTCACTGCCTCCAAGTGTTTCGGGACTGCACCCAACCACTACCTGTTTGCACGACTCCTTTGAGCCGTGGTAGGGTAGTGAACAAAGTGCAGTGGGAACACACTCGAGGCGAAGTGGCAGTGTCAAGTCAGCGGACTAAGCTGTACTCATGTCACCTGGGAACTGATAACTGACGATAGGTATAATACCAACCTGTCAGTTCCCGACGAGTCCTGTCCAGTGTACTCGTAACCTAACGAGCACCCGTATACTATCTCCAGTACGACGTACTGATGGCTGTGGGACAGACCATCTCCCACACTGGGATGAGAAGCGCATACGCTAGTCTACTCCGGAGTATCGATGCCCAGTCTCGATAGTCCTGCGACTAGGGACCTGTATAAGGATGTGCTTATAGATTACCCAGCCCCCACTAGTGTGACTGCCATCACAACGCTGGTAATCAAGCAAAGATCCTAAGGGCTCCACTAATGCGTATAGGTGATATCGCAAAATAAACACATGTACACATTGAAGTAGAAACAAACCAAGTAGCATACTACTATATTGAGCAAGATTGTTTATACAAGGTGAATATCCCAAGCTTCCATTAAGTAATATACAAACTAGTATGATACAGTAATGGCCTCTAGGGCATATACACTAACAATCTCCCACTTGCACTAAGGCCATGTACTGGCGTATCGAAGACCTATCATCTCGATCAGCCGCTCGAACTGAGTCTGGGGTAGGGCCTTGGTGAATGGATCTGCAGTGTTCTCTTCTGAAGCAACCCTCCGAACCTCGATCTCCTTGCGATCCACGATCTCCCTGATCAGGTGATACCGCCTCAAGATGTGCCTGGATCTCTTATGGGACCTGGGTTCCTTCGCTAAAGCTATAGCTCCGTTGTTGTCGCAATACAGAGGTATTGGGTCAACAATGGACGGAACCACCTGAAGTTCTTTCAAGAACTTCTTCATCCAGACAGCTTCTTTTGCGGCATCAGATGCAGCGATGTATTCCGCTTCCATCGTCGAGTCTGCAACGGTTTCCTGTTTGGAACTCTTCCAACACACCGCCCCTCCATTGAGGGTAAAGACAAAACCCGACATGGACTTGGAATCATCCTTGTCACTCTGGAAGCTGGAGTCAGCAAAGGCCTCTATCTGGAGGTCTTTTTCGCCATACACCAAGAACATCTCCTTAGTCCTTCTCAGGTACTTGAGAATGTTCTTTACCGCTATCCAGTGTTTCTCCACAGGGTTTGACTGATACCGGCTTACCACACTCAGTGCATAAGCTACATCCGGTCTGGTACACAACATCGCATACATTATAGAGCCTACCGCAGAAGCGTAGGGTATAATAGACATGCGATCCCTCTCCAAATCAGTCTTGGGAGACATCTCTTTAGAGAGGGTGATCCCGTGACAAGCCGGTAGGTTACCGCGCTTGGAATCTTCCATACTGAATCTCTTCAGTATAGTGTCGATGTACCTGGACTGTGAAAGTCCTAATATCCTTTTGGATCTATCACGATGGATCCGGATCCCCAGGATGTAAGAAGCATCACCCAGGTCTTTCATGGAGAACCTGTGTGACAAGAATCCCTTGACAGATTGTAGCATAGGAATGTCATTTCCTATTAAGAGAATGTCATCCACGTATAAAACGAGGAATACTACAGTTCTCGCTACAAATCTACTATAGATGCATGGTTCATCTGGATTTTTGATAAAGCCAAATTCCTTGACCGTCTCATCAAAACAGATGTTCCAACTCCGCGATGCCTGCTTTAGTCCATAGATGGACTTAAGCAACTTGCACACCTTTCCGCTGCTCCCACTCTAAATGAAACCCTCTGGCTGATCCATATAGACACACTCCTCTAAATTTCCATTTAGAAAAGCGGTTTTTACGTCCATCTGCCAAATCTCATAATCGTGGAAGGCAGCAATGGCAAGAAGGATCCGAATGGATTTCAGCATAGCCACTGGAGAAAAGGTTTCGTCATAGTCCAAGCCAGGTCTTTGACGGAAACCCTTTGCTACAAGTCTAGCTTTATAGGTCTCAACCTGTCCATCTACACCAATCTTCCTTTTGAAGATCCACTTGCATCCTACGGGTTTTACCCCGTCTGGAGCAATGTCCAACGTCCATACTTTGTTGGTGTACATGGACTCCATTTCGGTACGCATTGCATCCAGCCATTTTACCGAGTCAACGCTCTGAACGGCCTGCTGGAAGCTAGTAGGCTCATCATAGTCTATGATGCAATCCTCTCTATCCCCGTCTATGAGAAAACCGTAGTATCTCTCGGGCGGATGAGACTGCCTACTACTTCTGCGGAGCGGCATAGGAATGTCCTGTTCTTTTGAACCCTCTGGTTCCACTAAGCTTTCAGTAATAGTCTGAGGTTCTGGAATTTCATCCAGTTCTACTGCGCTCCCACTTATCTGATTTTCTAAAAACTCAGTTTCCAAGAAGCGGGCATGACGAGAAACAAGGACTTTTTGCTCCTCTGCGTAATAGAATAGATACCCTTTGGAGTTCTTTGGGTATCCCACAAACTTGCACTGTACTGAGCGTGCCTCGAGCTTGTCCGCATGCTGCTTTTTAACAAAAGCCGGACATCCCCATGTCTTAAAGGATTTAAGACAGGGTTTCTTCCCACTCCACATCTGATATGGTGTGGTAGGCACTGTCTTAGTAGGAACTTGGTTCAAGAGATGTGCAGCTGTTTCTAGTGCATATTCCCAGAAAGATCGCGGTAACTCAGCCTTACTCATCATGGAACGTACCATATCCAATAGGGTTCGGTTCCGTCTCTCCGATACACCGTTGTGTTGCGGAGTGTATGGAGGAGTAAGCTGAGAGAGAATTCCGTTCTCTTTTAAATAATTCAGGAACTCGGCACTCAAGTATTCACCACCTCGATCCGATCTTAGGATCTTGATACTTTTTCCTGTTTGTTTTTCAACTTCATTCTTGTAATCCCGAAATTTCTCAAAGGCATCGGATTTGTGCTTCATTAAGAAGACATGTCCATACCTAGAGAAATCGTCTGTGAAAGTAATGAAGTATGAATAACCGCTTCGCACATGTGTAGACATTGGACCACACACGTCACTGTGTATGAGTCCCAAGAGCTCGCTCGCTCTTTCTCCGTGTCCAGTGAACGGAGTCTTTGTCATCTTTCCCATGAGACAAGATTCATAAGTGGCATAAGACTGATACTCGAACGGATCCAAGTATCCTTCTTTATGTAACTTAGTCAACCGTGTCTCATTGATGTGACCCAGTCTACAATGCCATAAGAAACCCTGATTGATATCTGGAGACTTTCTTTTGTGTGTATTCTGGACATTGAAAATCTGTGGTTGGTTTAATACGTATATACCATTGCTCAGTGTACCTGACCCAATCAGAACTTGATTAAGGTGAATGTTTACAACATTACTTACAAACGCAAATTCATAACCTTCTTTAGAAACCAAAGATACAGAAATGATATTACAAGTTGCGTTGGGTACAAAAAAACAATTACGCAAAACCAAAACATGTCCATCTGACATTCCTAGGTGATAGTCCCCCACGGCTTTAGCATCCATGCTAGCTCCGTTCGCAACTCTGAGGGTCATGTCACCTGCCTTCAAAACCCTACGGTTTCTCAACGCCTGCAAAGAATTACAGATATGAGATCCTGATCCGGTATCCAATACCCAGGAAGTAGAGTTTATAGAAAGACAGTTTTCAATAACATACACACCTGAAGCTGAAGCCGCAACCTGCTTCAATTCCTGTGTCCTGGCCTTCCAAGCCCTGCAATCTTTCTTCCAGTGTCCACTTTTATGACAATAGAAGCATTCTTCCTTTCCAATAAGCTTCCCTGTAATCTTTGTTGCCTTTTCCTTTCCCTTCGTACCCACTTTACTAACACCGCCTCTTGGTTTGGCGGGGGCTTTCTTCCTCTTTCCCTTGGCTTTCGCCTTGGACCTAGAGGAAGATGATCCTCCTACAAACAAAGCGGGTGTTTCCCTACCCTTCTGTAGGGTGCCCTCTGCGCTCCTCAGCATGTTGAGGAGTTCTGAAAGTTCAACTTCCTTTTCTTGTAAGTTGAAGTTCAGTATAAACTGGGCGTAAGTGGATGGAAGGGACTGGAGAATTAAATCCGTATAGAGTTCACTGTCCAACGTGGTCCCAAGTTCCGCGAGCTTCTCAGTGTAGCCAATCATCTTAAGCACGTGGTCCGCTACCGATGATCCGACGGCCAACTTTGTCGAAAATAACTTCTTCGACACTTCGTATCTTGCGATACGAGACTGCTCTCCATACAGTTCTTTTGTATGGAGAAATATGGACTCGAGGTCCATATTCTCATGCCTCCTCTGATGTTCGTTGTCCATAGAGGCAAGCACGAGGCACCTGGCCTTCGCGCAATCAATCTCCCAAGTCTTACGGATTTCCTTATCCGCGACGCTGGAGGTGGGACCTGGGACGGGGGGAGCTTTGGTGGTAAGAAGATACCCCAGCTTGTCGTAAGTGATTGCCAATTTGACATTCCTGAGCCAATCTTTGTAGTTTGGCCCTGTCAGTATGTTTTTATCTAGAAGTAACTTAAGTCCAGTCATTTCGAATTTTGGTCGCTGCAGGGGGGAGAGAAGAAACACTTTAGCACGATGCTCTTGCAAGTTTAGAATGGTTTTTAATTTGTCTAAACAGGATGGCTCCCACTGTCTCTCGAATCCCTCCTCAAACCACAAAGGAAGAATTAGCCGGGATCAATCCCACCGTACAATACTTGCTTAACCGTTCAGCCAGGCCAGTGTCGGTACTTCGAGGGAGGTTTTCCAACGCTTTCGCGAAGTTCCTTAATTTAAGAACCTCTTTTCCCTGGGGGCGTAGCCCCGCTAACACCTTTCTAGGCACCTACTAGGTTTATAGCATTGATCGTTTAGTGAGAAATTTCCCGAGGAGTAGCATATACTCACAGTAGGATCGGGATCCAAATATCATCGCGTGACGAAACTGAAGGAATCCTACCAGAATCATCACACTCCAAATGGTATGCAAATCTAGCAAGTTTCAGTACTTATGAAACTCCCGATGTGGATTTTTGCCCCATGCTCTTATGACCTTGACTAAGGCCAACAAATCATAAGTCACATGTCAAGTTCTACCCGTCGTTATCCAGGTTAATTTGAACCCACCCGTATATACCCTTGACTATGGCCAACAAGGCAATACGACTGTCCTAAACCAACGCATTCTATCTATGCAACATATGAATACCTACCAGCTACCAAACACTGTGCCTTGACTAAGGCCAACAAACACAGCTTGAATACTGTTGAATATTCATATGAAACGACGGAGGGCTACGGATGGTTTTGGCGAAACCGTGAACGTAGTGAACTTGATATAATCGATGGAACGAGATAGCTTTTAAGAGGAGTGGCTCAAGCTCCACATTTAAAAGTTAGTTTTGAAAAGAACCGAGTGGTTTTTCGAAAGTGTTCCAACGATTTTAACTTGGTTTATTATCTTGCATTAGTTCTTTTAATGCGTGATATTCTTGCATTAGTTCTTTTAATGCGTCCCATCATTTAATCCTACCATTGCAGAAAACAACCAAAATATGACGTACGCTTATGCCATTCGCATTCGCCACGGGGTCCCGTCATCACCCGTTAGGTTACTTAACTAACGACAGAGCGGGGGCTGGGCTAGCGCGGCTGTAAAACATAAGCAACGCCTAAATAGAAAGCAATGATAGACATTACAGATCACAGATGAATACATTGGATATACTAGCAATCCGCAATCCTTTCGAGCCAGCAACGAAAAGCGGATTACACGGTCGCGGTGAATAGCCAATACCCCACCCAAGACCCCTACGGGTGCGGCAAACTACCCGCCAAGTACCCGGTAGTTTGTGCACCCCTCCATGGGTCTATCCTAGGAGCAAAAACAGTAAAAAGAATTATACAATGACGGCTACAACCCCGACCCGGTTGTGCGGCCATACAAATAATATTATTACATCAATTTACATTTACAAATGAATGAAAGAAAAACAAAAGCTCATCTCACATCCACCCCGGCTATTCACCCGCGACAGTCCAACAGATTCATATACACATACCAATATCAAACACAGATCACAGAGATGTATAACCCCGACTAATCGACTTATAGCGATTAGCCGACGTTCAATACATACAAACATCACAGATATAACCATCATAGTCAAAGTGCAGTGAAGTTCGGAAAAAATACGGAATTATAGGACCCCAAAAGTAAATTTCTGTTCTGGAAAATCTGGGCACATATAACATATTTGAAAAATCCCAAAACCCTACCAGAAGAACACTGCACGAAACCTGATCACGAGAGGACCCCACACGGCGGCGGTTCCGCGGCAAATTCCTACCTCATGCCGCGGAAACGCGGCGGTTTGAAGGAATCAGGGGATCGTTTTTCTTGGGTGTTCACACAAAACCCTGAGCCGAATTTAGGTGTATAACAAATCTTGTTTTGACCAGAAAAAATTTCAACAGAAACTAGGGTTTTGTAAAAGTTTGGTTTTTCGATTTTTCGGTTCCGAACTTCGTTACACTTCACTACCAAGCTAGTTTAAGTTTAGTTAGGCTTTGATACCACTGTAAGTCCACGTTGCGACCCCCGGTTCTTACGGGGAGGCGGAAACGGTATAAAAATCAAATTTTTAGCGCATGGGGCAACATGGACTAACAAAGTCGGGATCTTTTCCTAAACTAAAGCTAAAAAACAAGCTAAAGAGATTTAGCTACTCGGAAAGATGGTTATACCTAAACTTGAACTCCTTCTTCTTCAAACTTTTGTAGAGGTTGATGGTTCTTGCCTCGTAGCCTTCTTCCGTCGAAGATGGATCCACCTGAGGGTTCAACCTTTGGGCTCTTCCTCGATCTTTGAGTGAACTAGGATCTCCGGCTTGCTAAACCTTGAACCCTAGAGAGAGTAGAGAGTATCTATGGGGTGCTTTCTTTTTCAAGGTGAGGGATTCTCAACACATGAGAAGGAATCACCTTGAGCTTGAGGAAGAAGAAGATGAAGTGAGGAGAGAGAATGATTATGATAGAATGAGCTATCTTTTTCCTTTTTGCAACCATATCAAAAGAAAAAGAATTATCTAATTAGTAATAATAATTCAAATGAGAATAGTTGATGGTTGTTTTGGAATGACCACTATCATACTTCATTAAATGAATGTTGGCAAGAATCAAGGAGCATCCTTGCTAAATAATGATGATGGTCAAACATTCAACCATGGTCAACAAGTCAACAAAACCAACCATAACCTAATTTCATTTAATTACTATTATTAATTGATAATCCATAAATCCATTAGGGTTTGGAAAAAGACGACTGTCAACTGTGCATACGCACCCGTTCCGAAACCCTAATGAAAAACCTCTTCCTCTGCCTCAAACAATTGTGCATACACACCTGCATTCTCGTTCCGAGGAACAAGAATACTGAGAGATAGAAGCAACCCCAAAACATATACCAGTATCTGGCTCAAACCAGAGCCTGCTAGTATAATCCGTCCGGACTCCAAACGTGCACAAGTGCGCGGATGAGAACGAAACCTGCAGCAAAACCATGCGACCTCTACTCTGTTTTGCCCAGAGGCGAATACCCTCTGTGTGGGACTCTAAAGACACGACACTACGCTGGCAGTGGGTTTAACCACAGACCGCAAGCGGCACTAGCTGTGCGTAATGGTCCCCAGGTAGATGCCGACAAGAAGGCTGACGAGGTGAACCCCATCTGAACTCCTACTGAGTCTGAATGTGACATTCTCCGTACAGTCCGGTCTGTTCGTCTGATACATCGCATGTCGGGCCTAGGGGGCGGTAAAACGTCAGTCCCCCAATAGCGGTACAAGTCGTGTCGGAGTGAAGCCCAAAACACCCTGAGATAACACTGGAAGCCTACCAGTATATCTCGCTTGCCCTGGCCAGGGACTACTCGTGTAATGGCTCTCCTGGACACAGCGCGATGTCAACCCCCAATACCGGGAGAGACGAATCCTGTCTAACCGTCACTGCCTCCAAGTGTTTCGGGACTGCACCCAACCACTACCTGTTTGCACGACTCCTTTGAGCCGTGGTAGGGTAGTGATCAAAGTGCAGTGAGAACACACTCGAGGCGAAGTGGCAGTGTCAAGTCAGCGGACTAAGCTGTACTCATGTCACCTGGGAACTGATAACTGACGATAGGTATAATACCAACCTGTCAGTTCCCGACGAGTCCTGTCCAGTGTACTCGTAACCTAACGAGCACCCGTATACTATCTCCAGTACGACGTACTGATGGCTGTGGGACAGACCATCTCCCACACTGGGATGAGAAGCGCATACGCTAGTCTACTCCGGAGTATCGATGCCCAGTCTCGATAGTCCTGCGACTAGGGACCTGTATAAGGATGTGCTTATAGATTACCCAGCCCCCACTAGTGTGACTGCCATCACAACGCTGGTAATCAAGCAAAGATCCTAAGGGCTCCACTAATGCGTATAGGTGATATCGCAAAATAAACACATGTACACATTGAAGTAGAAACAAACCAAGTAGCATACTACTATATTGAGCAAGATTGTTTATACAAGGTGAATATCCCAAGCTTCCATTAAGTAATATACAAACTAGTATGATACAGTAATGGCCTCTAGGGCATATACACTAACACATATCAAACACCCATAAGCCGCAAGCGGTCTGCTAAACGTAATGGCCACCCGGGTATTGAGCGATCATAAGATCAACAAGCAAGCCTGCTCGTACTCCTGCGAGTCCAATCAGTAACACTACCGTACAGTCCGGTCTCTTCGTCTGATATGTCTCATATCTCGTCTATGGGTGGTAAACGTTATACCCTAGTAATTCGATAAGTCGTGTCGATGTGAGGAACATAACGAGTCGAGAAACTACTGATAACACTTACCAGTATATCTCTGAAGCAGCCTTGGGCAAGGACTTCCTGTTATATCCAATCGAGCACAGCGCAAAATCAACCCCCAATACCGGGAGAGACGAAACCCCTCCTATCGCTCATTGCCTCCATGTGATTCGGGAATGTACCCAAAAGCCACCGTCTTGCATGTTCTCTTGAACGTGGTAAGGTGGAAATCAATACACAGTAGGAATCACACAAGACTCTATGACGATCTATGGTCTACAGACTGTGTCACCAGAGAACTGCCATCTGACGTGTTTCCCCAATCAGAGCAAATCTCTGTTTGAAATTTAAAATTTGAAATGAAGCAACGCTTCAGATGCAACGCCAAATGCGCTGCACGCTAAGCAGTGCACCACGTACAAAGCACGTGTGAGCTAGCGCTAGGGGCGTTACGCTCTAAGCAGCGCGCCACGTGCAAAGCACGGATGCGCTAGCGCTAGGTGCGCTGCGCTCTAAGCAGCGAGCCACGTGCAAAGCACGGGTGCGCTAGCGCTGGAACTAAAAGCTCCCCACCGTTAGATCAAAGATCTAATAATAATGATAAATCATTAATTGACCAGAATTAAATTCTGTTAAGGAAAGATTTCTCAAAATCTTTCCAAACAACAAATTTGTGCTTTGTAAATCAGAGAACCGTTGGATCAATGATCTAATGGTGATTAAAAATTACCAAAAGACAGAATAAATTCTGTTTAGATGATTTCCCAATCTTTGTTAAAAATAAGAAGATTGCCTTCTGTAAATCAAAAGCCCTTGGATCAATGATCCAACGATGGGAAATTCCCCAAATCAATTGGAGAAAAGATCTCCTTAACTGATTGAACTGATCAGCTTGCCCTATATAAAGGCCCCTAGACTTCAAGTCTCATATACAGAAGTGTAGAGAGAAACCTCCTCAAAAACTTTGAGAAATTCAAAGAAGAAGAGCCAAGCTCTCAGAGAAAGACGATTTTTTCTTCAAGGTAAAAAAGAATGGTGATGAGCAAAGAGATGAAATCATCTTGTAATTAATTTGAAAAGAAGGATTCACTTCTTTAAAAGATCATAGATCAACAAAGACAAAGGTCTTTTGAAAAGAGATCAAAAGATCTCATTATAAAATAAAAGGAAGAATATAAATTTTCTCACAGATCATAGATCTACAAAGACCAAGGTCTTTTCAAAAGAGATCAAAAGATCCCATTATAAAATAAAAAGAAGAATATAAATCTTCTCACAGATCATAGATCTACAAACACAAAAAGACTTTTACAAAGAGATCAAAAGGACCTCATCATAAAATAAAAGAAGAATTTACCTCTTCCTCAGAGATCAAAGATCCATAAAGACAAAGACTTTCATCAACATAAGAGATTGAAGAACTTTTGTTCTTAGAATCTTGAGACAAAGTCTCTTTTTAGATCATAAAATTGATCAAATGCGCCTTTGCGCTCTTGAACTGCACATCTGCGCTCAGCGCCGCGCACGACACGTGTCGCTTTGCACTCTTGAAATAGCGCACTGCGCTCATGGGCTGGCGCATAGCGCCAGGCGCACCACGTGTCAATTACATATGCGCCACTGAACTAATAGCGCTCTGCGCTCATAAACTGGCACAATGAGCCCATCATCTGGCGCTCAGCGCCAAGCGCGACACGTGTCCCTCACGTGTGCGCTACTCGGTAGAAGCGCATTGCGCTCTTTGACTGGAGCAAAGCGCCAGGCGCAGCACGTGTCACTCACGTGTGCGCTCATAGAACATAAATTGTTCTTTAATAAGCCACAGAGCTTTGATGAATGCCCAGCACTCAATAAAAGACAAAACAATGTCAGAATGCAAGTCAATGCTTAG
This sequence comes from Agapanthus africanus, assembly GCA_030015575.1. Classification (NCBI taxonomy): domain Eukaryota; kingdom Viridiplantae; phylum Streptophyta; class Magnoliopsida; order Asparagales; family Amaryllidaceae; genus Agapanthus; species Agapanthus africanus. The sequence goes on along the minus strand of CM057345.1, from coordinate 420,649,639 downwards.
CATTATTAAAAGGGCCAAGCCCAAATGAAGGCTCAACATCCCAAGACAATTGTTAGACATTTTAACTCGATTGGACTAAGCCCAAGTTAGCCATAAGTCCTCAATTCAGATTCAACTGAGCCCATGTGCTCATAATCTAATCGATTGATCTTAGTCCCAAATTGGACTACAGATTTCCCAATCAACTTTGGTTCAAGGTTACATCTCTGAACCCCTCTGATATATTGTTGTAATCCTTCAACGTCTTCAGAGAGGTGACGGGTCCCGACAACCATACATTTCATAGACTATAACGTCTTTAAACTTTAGACTGTGGGGTCCTTTAAAACCCATGGACTATGATGTCCTTAACCTTGGACCGAGATGTTCTTAAACTAATAATGGACCAAGATGTCCTTAAACTAACAACGGACCGAGATGTCCTTAAACTAATAACGGACCGTAATGTCCTTAAACTAATTACCGACCGTAAAGTCCCTAAACTAAAACAATAGAGTTCAAATGCTCTTTTGTTAGATCTAAATGATCCTGTTAAGTAGATCTTTGTCTAAAATTAGACTAACGTATCCTTAACAAATTGTTAAGTTGATCTTATTCTAAAATGAGACTAACTTATCCTTAACAAATGTTTAAATTGATCTTAGTCTCAAATGATACTAATGTATCCTTAAACCCAACCCCCAAACCCAAATCTAAGAAGATACGGATTTGGACTAATCCACGCCCTACGGGCGACAACATAAATTAGTCTCCGTATACAATCCACGGGCAACCAAAAATAAAACAAACACCCACGATATGAAGTGACCATCTGGAGAAGGAGAAAGTGGTTATCGCGATGCAGTAGCATAATTAACTGCAGGGGCTTACGCCTGCAGGGAAGAGCGTCTCCACAATAAAAAAACTCCTCAACGAAGGGGAATCTGACGAAGTCTGCTACATCGGCCGTATCCGTTTAAACCTTCGATACATTGTGTCATAAATCAACTTGGCATCATCAGAGAGGTGGAAGGATAGCAGCAATTAGCATCTACCCTGAAATTCAGGCGAGGCGGACCTGCGCTGTCGCGTCTCCGTGTTTTGGCGGGGAATAGATTCTGGCACGCCCGGTGGGGCCTCTTCTTCTTTCCACTCCACACTTCGTGTGTCGTGTTCGCGAATGAATCGCGGTATAATATGTTTGCCCTTGGGTTCGAGGTACTAAGATTTGGTGTCTTACTCCGTGCAGAAAACAAAAGATCAATGGCTTCAAACTGCTCCAGCTGAAACTGCAACTCCCGTTCCGCCTCATCTGGGGGTGTAACCTACGGGCCCCAAGCGGCCTCCCTCTTCAAGAGGCCAGTGGAGCAAGTAACTCAGGCCACCACTGGTCTATTCTTCGGGACAATGCTCCCACCCATGAACTTCAATACCCTAATGCCATTGTATGAGGCTCCAAAGAAGTCGGTCTTTGATCGAATTACCACCACCGCGGCCCCACTCAATGGGTCGCCCAACTCCACTGCCTCATTTTTAACAAACTAAGCCAGATCTCCAACGGGCCCATGGAGAAGCCCGCAATACCAGAAAGAGTTATTCCAAAAAGGATAGCCATTCCTGCTCTCGAAGTCGTCAAAGCGGCTTCTCCTGCCAAAGGGTCAGTCTTCACAAGACTGACTGTGCCGGCTCCCGCTTTAGGCGAAGTCCTCAAAGCTGCTTCCCCTGCCCAGAGGTCTGTCTTTGACAGATTGGACGCCGCTTCTCAACGGGCATCGGTCTTCAAGAGGCTGACAACGACAACTCCCCGTCCAAACAGGGGGCATGAGGAAGTCACCCCTACAGCTGAGACAATCCCAATGGCACGACATGCTTGCCGTCGTCACTGGCACTGAGTAAGGAAGGCTGGGGGAAGCTCCCCTTCTGGACTGACTCCGCCAGCTCTCATGGTGGAAATCGATGCTGCTGTTCCTACTGGGAACAGCTTTGAACCGCTAAGGAGGGTGCGCAAAAACTCTCCAACTGCCGTACTTAAAAGATTTCCCCCACCCGTGGAGAATGCTACAGAAAAGAAGCCGGAGCAGCCACCTCAACGGTTGTCCTCCAAAATTTACAAAGTCTAGCGACAGGTCCAGGAATCGGTGATTGACCAGGACTACTCTCGCCGATCAAAGAAGATTAAAGCTCGGAAAGAAAAGAACCATCCCGTGGTGCCACAAAAGACGTCATCCGTCTGGGTGCCCGCTGCAACGGCTCCCTCAACGTCAACCCCTCACAAGAGAAGGAGGCCAGAGAAAGCCCCTGTGACCGCGGCGAACCGCAAAGACGCTGAATCTAAATGCCCCAAGTCTGGGGGCATGGTAACACATACCATTTATATGGCTTCCGGAGAAGAGGAAAGCCATGCTACCACGGGTCATCGACCGCTTCCCCGATCGATAACAAAGGCTCAGGAACAACAGCAGCAGAAACTTCAGGAGATGCTGACTGCAATGGCCGCACTCACTGGGCCGAAAGAAAATCAAGAGACCACAGAGCAGCGTCAGGAACAAGAAACTGATACTGAAATCCACCGAAGAACGCTCGATAGGAAAGAAAAAGAGGCCGCGGAAAAGGTAGCCAATATCAAACGAATGGTTCTTTTGTTCCAAGACATGGCTGGGATGATGTTACAGCCGGAACCTCCAGCTGAAGACCCCTCGATCATCATTGAAGACGACAGAAGGGAGACATCGAACCTCCCTCCGGCTCTTTCAGCAGCCAAAGATAAGACAATCTCTAAGGCCGCCTTGGATGACTACATCGCTCAGCAAATACGAGCTCACCAGGCGAATGAAACGGCCGGCCAAATTGTTAAAACTGGGCGACCATATCCAATATGGTACGATCAGATCAAGTATCCGCCAGGATACACTATCCCCAAATTCCATGTATATAAAGGGACGGGAAATCTGCATCAGCATGTTGCCCAGTTCAGGGCTCTATGTGGCAACACCGGAGGCGAAGAAAAACTGCAACTTCGCCAGTTCATCGGCAGCTTGTCGGAGGCAGCATTCGAATGGTATTCGGAGCTTCCCAACAACTCCGTCAAAACTTTTGCAGAGATGGAGCTACTATTCATCCAGCGTTTCGTGAGTCCTAGTGAGCGCACCCCAATAACGGCATTGATCAATTCCAGGGTGAAACCCGGCAAGACATCGGTTCAATACGCAATACTATGGCGGAATTTATGGTCAAAATGTGAGCAGCGCATCGAAGAAGCGCCGGCAGTGGGCATGTTCATAGGCACTCTTAACCCTCAAGCGACTATTTCCCAATTTATGATGTTCTTCAAGCCGACCACGATCCAGGCCTTGATCGACAAACTGGCCTAAATGTACCAGATAGGCCATAGACCGTCTCCTTCAAAGCCGGAGCCATGGAATGAAAAGGGCAAAGGGAAAGCGACGTTCGTCGCAAATGCTCAACAGCAGCCCAGCAATCCAAAATTAACAGATCGAATAGACAAGAGACGGCGATACTATAATGAGAAAATAAAGCGCCCTTATTCGTTTCCCCTGGACAAAACGAGGAGATTGTTCGAGCTAGCGGTGCGCAACCGGCTCATTAATTTGCCGAATCCAAAACACCCATTGCAACCTGGTGAGGCTAATGGTCCCAATTATTGCCCCTACCATCAAGCGGTAAGCCATCCAATTGAAGATTGGTTCGTCATTAAAGGCTGGATCGAAGATCAATACCAACCGGGAAAGTTCGCACTGTCCGAGAATTGGAAAGTAAATCCTCCACAGCCGCACGCTCTCAAAAGGACAGACACACTGTGTGAATCATGCTCTTTTATAGAAGAAACTCTATGGGAGGTCGTTCTTTCAGCCAAGACTAAAAGAACGCTGAAGGATCTCCAAACATGTTCGGCGATTAGGTGGAGAAATCCACTGGAACCCGAGATCATTGAGGGAATGCTCAAACCGTGCCCAACTCCTTGTTAGTGGATATGCCCTAGGGGCCATTATTGTATCATACTAGGAGGTATATTACTTAATGTAAGCTTGGGATATTCACAGTTGTATATACAGTCTTGCTAAAAATTGTAGTATGCTACTTGGTTTGTGTCTACTTTAATATGTGAATATGTTTCTTGTAACGTATCACTTATACATATTAGTAGAGCCCATAGGATCTTTGCTTGATTACCAGCGTTGTGATGGCAGTCACACTAGTGGGGGCTGGGTAGTCTATAAGCAACATCCTATAATAGTCCCTAGTCATAGGATTATCGAGACAGGGCATCGATACTCCAGAGTAGACTAGTGTGTACGCTTCTCATCCCAATTAGGGAGATGGTCTGTCCCACAGCCATCAGTACGTCGTACTGGAGATAGTATACAGGTGCTCGTTAGGTTACGGGTACACCGGACAGGACTCGCAGCGGAACTGTTGGTTAGTGATTGAAATTGATTTTCCGATTGTGTAGAATGAAATGGTAAAGAAATCACAACCAAAAATTATTTGACCGCAATCAACTACGGCGTCGGATGTAGATTGTAAGTGAGTGCGAATCGTCCACAGGGAAAGTGAGTTCCGTTCAATTCTTGAATTAGATGAGTTGAAAATTTAATGAAAAGAAAAGAAAACAATTCATGATTTGTAATTGTAGATCAAAAAGTAAGAAAAATCTAGATCTAAAAGAAACATTAAAGAGCAAGAATAGGGATGAGAGATAATTTCCAACCAACAATCAAGACTAGAAGTATGGCTCGTAGGAGTAGATCGGATCTATAGATGTGATGAGATCTAAAGATTACTAATTCTTATCCATTAATGAATTGATACTAGATCGATGCAAAATTCATCGAGGTTTAAGGATCTTTGCTAGAAAATTAGGGATTCCGCAACTCATCCTTTGTCCTTTCGATGGATCACATTCAAATTCTAGCTTCTAGTTAATCAAATGTTTAATAGTTGTTCCCTAGTTTCGAGTGAACACGATCAAGAAAGCATCATCTCGAAACTAGGTTATTAATCATTTGATTAACTAGAATTTCCAAACATTATAGGATTTAAGAATTGTAGAAATATCTAAATCATCATCATCTAAAGATCGTCACAACTCCTACACGAGCGGAGATTACTCAAACATCATGATCACAAACACAATCACAAATTGAATTCTAATCATTATGCTTGAATTAAAAGATAAGCAAGATATAGAAAATTCACCCTTATTTATCGACAAATTTCGTTACAACTCTTTTGAATTTACAAAAGTAAGGAACTAGATCGTCGATTTCGGCTTCGCTCGGCTCCTTGAGTCGCGGATCGGCGTGGATCTCTTGCTCCGTTGGAATCCGGAGTCGCTTGCTAAAGGTTGAAGGCTCTCTTGCTCAAATTGATCTCGGGATCTTGATCTTGATTTTTGAATTGGAGTGAATTTGAGGCACAAGCTTTTGTCACTAAACTTGTGGGTTGAAGATGGTGATAATTCTTGAACAATTTCCCCTCTAGATCTAGGCTCCTTTTTATAGACTTTTCAAATCTTAGATCTAGAATTGAAATTTGAATTCCTCCCACAAGTTAGTTATCAAATAATTTAAATTTCCCTCCAAAAAGTTAGTTAAGCTTTAAATTTTGAATTTCCCTCCAAGAGTTTGTTGAGCCGAGCCTTCTAGATGTGCCACGTGGAGCTTCTGGGGTCTTCTGGAAGCTTTGGCCGTTATAATTGAGCATGTGAAAAAATTGGGTGAATTGATCTCCTCAAAAGGCCGCGGATCCGCCGCGCCAAGGGGGCTTGGGCCGCGGATCCGCGGCCTTTTGGTGGCATTGATGCTTCAAATTTTGTGGTAATTCTTGGATTGTCTTGTGGGCTTTTTTTCTGATATATGGATTTTTATTTGGCCTTCTGTATTGCTCCAGATCTTTAGCCTTTGAATTGGTGTGTCTTTTATTAGTTCATTTCCCAATTAGGCCCTGCTTCTGGAATTTCCTGCATAGACTCCAAGACAAGAGTTGCGCAATACAAGGATAATGCGATGCCATGAAAAACACACAATTTCCCTAAAAAATGCTGGTTTTAGCACACAGTACAAGTAATCCCGTATTTTACATGTGTTTTGCAAATATGTGTGATATGAATACCGGATACCTCTACTTGACTACAAAAGGTAGGGAAATTGCTGTGTTAGAAATGCAGTATTTTCGACTGATCAGTTAGTATTATACCCGTCGTCAGTTAACAGTTCCCAGGTGACATGTGTACAGCATAGTCCGCAGACTTGACACTGCTATTTCGCCTCGAGTGTGTCCCACTGTTCTTTGATTGCTACCCTACCATGTCTCAAAGGAGTCGTGCAAACAGGTAGCAGTTGGGTGCAGTCCCGAGCACTTGGAGGCAGTAGTGGTTAAACAGGATTCGACTCTCCCGATATTGGGAGATGATATCGCGCTGTGTCAGAGAGCCATTACGCAAAGTCCCTGGCCAGGGCAAGCGAGATTTACTGGTAGGTTCCAGTAGTTTCTCAGGGTGTAATGGGCTACGCTCCGACACGACTTATACCTCTATTAGGGGACTGACGCTTGCCACCCCCTAGGCTCGATATGCGATAGTCATAGACGAACAGACCGGACCGTACGGAGATTGTCACATCAGGCTCAGTAGAAGTTCGGATGGGTTTCCTCATCGGCCTTCTTATCGACATCTACCTGGGGATCGTTACGTACAGCTAGTGCCGCTTGCGGTCTATGGTTAAACCCACTGCCAGCGTAGTGTCGAGTCTTTAGAGTCCCACACAGAGGGTTTCCCTGCTGCAGGCTAAACGATATAGAGGTCGTATGGCTTTACGACAAGGGTTTGGACGCATACGTGTTTAAACGCACGTACGACGTTCGGACAGTTTTTACTAGCCGGCTTTGGTTTAAGCTAGATTCTAGTATCGGGTTATTGGATTTATACAGTATAAAGTTTTCCGTATTTTCACGGATAGGAGGGGCATTCTCGTAATTTGTTGGGAAGCTTCAAGAAGGATGATGACATGGAGGGTAAGGTGGCATTAGCATTTAATGAATTTGTGACTCACTTAGATGAATCATTCAAGTGAGTTAATGAAGCATTTATTGCTTAATGACTCACTTGATGATTCATTGTATCTATTTAATGAAGCATGATGATAATGCATTTTGAATTATTCATTTTGATTTTCTTATGCTTCATTATATATTAGAAGTGAGAAGCTTTTTCATTCATTCTCATGATCACCTTCTCTCTCCTCAAGCTCTCTCTCTTCAAACCCTAACCCTAACCTCTCATGTGTTGAGATCAAGGGTTAGCTAGACTAATACATCCATAACCTCACTCTATATCTCCTAGGTAGCTTAGATTAGCACTTTGAGCAAACTAGTTATCTCAAGTTAGAGATCAAGCTTGGTGTAGGAGCTCTCGGGTGGACCGTCTTTGACTCGAGGAGGCCGTTGAGGTGCCGATGTTCCAAGGAGCCTAAGAGGAATGGAGGACAGCGATGAAGACCTGAAGGACATGTAATGTGAGGTATAACTTCGAATCCGAGTAGTTAAACCTCTCGTAGTTTGCTAGTAACGATTTAGACACGATTCATGCGATCAAGTCCATGTTACGAAGCTTTGATGATCGTTTTTCATATATTCCGCCTCCCCGCAAGTAAGTGTGGTGCGTGACATGGACTTACAGTGGTATCAGAGACAACTAAACCATTACTAGCTTGTTAGCAACTAATTAGAAGTTCGATCGACGGAAAAACACGAAAACAACACCCCGAACCCTAACAGTTTCTGTAAATTTTAAACGTGTCGAAAAAATTATTTGATATGCCTTAAAATTCACAGCAGGGAAATATAAGAAAACTGGGAAAATACGAGCTCCTAACTCGGCAAGACGGCCGTGGATCCACGACAAAAAGGTGCTTTTAGCCGCGGATCCGCCACCGAGTCAACTCCGAGTTGACACGGAATTTCACAGTAATTCATGTTTTAGTGTGTTTTGCTTTCCTGTATGTTCTGTTTCTACCCAAGTTACTTCAGTACAGGCTTGCTTTTGGGGTAGACACGAAAAATGGTGATCGATCGATATTCTAAGTTATCTGCTAATTGGATTTTTATCTGTAATGTTTAATGTGTCCGTAAAGCTCCCCTAACTGCTAGTATGTCGGTTGGCAGGGGGTTGCACATTTCTGAAATGTTTACTGTTTGTGTATATGGACTTGATTGGGATGTTGTGATGATTAACCGGGGTTTGAGATGTGTTTTATATTCATTCATTCGATGTAAATGTAATATGATCTAATATTCTTTTGCGGGGCGCATCCAGGTTGCGGTTGTAGCCACCGTTGTATTATTTTCTTTTTACTGTTTTTGCTCCTAGGATAGACCCAAGGTGGGGTGCACAAACTACCGAGTACTTTGAAGTGTTTAGTGGCCTACTCACGTTGTTGAGGGAGACAGCTTCACTTCGGGCACTTAGCGGGTAGTTTGCTATACCCGTAGGGGTCTGGGGTGGGGTAATGGCTATTCATCACAACTGTGTAATCCTTCTTTTGTTGCAGGTTCAAAGCAAACGCGGATTGCTAGTATATCCAACAAAGTTCATCAGTATCTGGAATGCTTATTATTGCGTATGATGAATGTACAATATCTATATATGATAGCTATTTGACGTCACTTATGTTTTACACCCGCGCTAGCCCAGCCCCCGCTCTGTCGTTAGTTAAGTAACCTAACGGGTGGTGACGGGACCCAGTGGCGAATGCGGATGGCATAAGAGGATGTGGTATTTTTCGTTGTTTTCTACAATGATTGGATAAATGATGGGACGCATTATTAAAATGCAAAGAAAATAAACCAAAGTTCAATCGTGGGAACAAATTTAAAAGAAACCACTCGGTTATTTAAAAAAAAAAGGGATCAGAATTTTTAATTGCGGAGCTTTAACCACTCCTTTTAAAAAGTATCAGGTTCCTTCGATTATATCAAGTTCACTACGTTCACAGTTTTGCCAAAACCATTCGTAGCCCTCCGTCATTTCATTTGGGTATTCAGTAGTATGCAAGCTATTCATTTTGACCAACGCCAAGGCATAGTGTTTGGTAGCTGCTAGGTATTTCATTTGTTGCATAGATAGATGTGTTATTTTGGAACAGTCGTATTATCATTTGGCCAACGTCTGGGATATGTACGGATGGGTTCAAATTAACAAGGACAATGATGGGTAGAACTTGACATGTGACTTATGACATTTTGACCAACGCCAAGGTCATAAGAGCATGGGGCAAAAAAAAATTTATATCGGGAATTTCTAAAGAAACTGAAATTTGCAGAGAGATGCATACCATTTTGGAGTTTGATGAATGTTGGTAGGATTCCTTCAACATTATCATAAGATGATATTTTGGATCCCGATCCTACTGTGAGTATATGGTACTTATCAGGAGATTCGTCACTTAACGATCAATGCTATAAACCAAGTAGATGCCTAGAAAAGTGTCAGCGGGGCTACGCCCCAAGAGAAAAGAGGTTATTTAATTAAGGAACTTCGCGAAAGCGTTGGAAAACCTCCCTCGAAATATCGACACTAGCCTGGCTGAACGGTTAAGCAAGTATTGTACAGTGAGAATAGTCTTGGCTAATTCTTCTTTTATGGTTTGAGGAAGGATTCGAGAAACAGTGGGAGCCATCCTGTTTAGATAAATTAAAAACCAATCTAAACTTGCAACAGCATCATGCTAAAATGTTTTCTTCTCTCTCTCTTAATTGCAGCGACCTTATGACCACGACTAGGTTACATCTAGATAACAAATTGACTGAATCTGACGTATATGACTGGCAAAGGTCTGTCCAGATGTCGATTGCCTATGACAAGCTGAACCACCCTATTACTACTCAAGATCCCGCCGTCCCAGGTCGAGTTTCCACCGTCGCGGATATGGATATCCGTCAGACAAGGGAAAAGGATAAAACGAAAGCCAAGTGCCTCGTGTTGGCTTCAGTTGATGGTGTATACCAGAAGCAGCACGAGAAGATGGACTCAGTTTCCATCTTTCTCCATAACAAAGATTTATATGGAGAGCAATCTCATATCGCAAGATATAAGACCTCGACCGAATTAATTCAAGCAAGGATGGCTGTCGGGTCATTTATAGGGGACAACGTCCTTACAATGACTAGCTATATTAATGAGCTCCAGGACCTGGAGACTACGTTGGGGAACAGGTCAGATACTGACTTGATTCTACAGTCTCTACCTTCTACCCTGAAGGAAACCAGGGAAGTAGAAAGAAAATGAGAAGGGCAAATGTTTCGGGACTGAAAGTAATAAAAGAGGGACATTCATATTGTTATGGGATTGGGCATTGGCAGAATGATTGCAGGGCTAGCAAAGCCAGTAGCCAGGATTCGAAGCATGTTGTCGCTTCGGCTTCGGGTGTGTTTGTAATAGAGAACTGTATGTCAGTTAACCCTACTTCCTGGGTATTGGATACCGGGTCAGGATCTCACATCTGTAATTCATTACAGGCTCTGAGAAACCGTATGGTTATCAGGATAGGTGATATGACCCTCACGGTTGCTAACGGAATGAGCATGGACGCTGAATCCGTAGGGGAATATCATCTTGGACTGACAACTGGGCAGATATTGATTCTGCGTAACTGTTTTTATGTACCAGGTACAACTTGTAATATCATATCTGTATCCTTACTTTCTAAAGAAGGATATGATTTTACTTTTATAAGCGATGTGGTCCACATCCACCTAAATCAAGTTCTGATTGGGTCAGGTACATTAGAAACGGAATATACGTATTAAACCAAGCTCAGATTTTCAGTGTCCAGAACACACTTAAAAGAAAGTCTCCAGAGTTAAATCAGGCTTTCTTATGGCATTGTAGACTAGGTCACATCAATGAGAGAAGGTTGACTATGTTACATAGAGAAGGATATTTGAATCCGTTCGAATATCAATCTTATGCTATACTTGCGAATCTTGTCTCAAAGGAAAGATGACAAAGACTTCGTTCACTGGGCGCGGAGTAAGAGCAAGCGAGCTCTTGGGACTCGTACACAGTGACGTGTGCGGTCCAATGTCTACACATTCACGAGGTGGTTATTCCTACTTCATTACTTTTACGGATGATTTCTCTAGGTATGGATATGTCTTCTTAATGAAGCATAAATCCGAGGCCTTTGAGAAATTCCAAGAATACAAGAATGAAGTGGAAAAACAAACAGGCAAAAGCATAAAGACACTGAGATCTGATTGAGGTGGTGAATACTTAAGTGCCGAGTTCCTGGGTTACTGAAAAGAGAATGGAATTCTCTTTCAGCTTACTCCTCCATACACGCCACAACATAATGGTGTATCGGAAAGGAGGAATCGAACCCTATTGGATATGGTTCGTTCCATGATGAGTAACGCTGAGTTACCGCGATCATTCTGGGGATATACGCTAGAATCAGCGGCATATCTTCTGAACAGGGTTCCTACCAAGACAGTGCCTACCACCCCATATCAGATGTGGAGTAGGAAGAAACCCTATCTTCAGTATCTGAAGATTTGGGGATGTCCGGTTTTTGTTAAAAAGCAGCATGCGTACAAGCTCGAGGCACGATCAGTACAGTGTAAGTTTGTGGGATATCCAAAGAACTCCAAGGGGTATCTATTCTATTACACAGAGGAACAAAAGGTTTTTGTTTCTCGTAATGCCCATTTTTTAGAACAGCAGGTTTTAGAAAAGGATATAAGTGGGAGCGAAATAGAACTGGAAGAAATTCCAGAACCACAAACTACAACTGAAAGTTTGGTAGAACCAGTAGTTCAAGAAGAGCAGGACATTCCCACACCCCTCCGCAGGAGTAGTAGGCCGTCTCATCCGCCTGAGAGATACTACGGTTTTCCCATAGATGGGGATAGAGAGGATTGTGTTATTGATGAAGATGACCCTACTAGCTTCCAACAAGCCATTCGGAGCGGTGACTCGGTAAAATGGCTGAATGCAATGCTGACCGAAATGGAGTCCATGTACACTAACAAAGTATGGACTTTGGACATTGCTCCAGATGGGGTAAAACCCGTAGGATGCAAATGGATCTTCAAAAAGAAGATTGGTGTAGATAGACAGGTTGAAACCTATAAGGCTAGACTTGTTGCAAAGGGTTTCCGTCAAAGTCCTGGTTTGGACTATGACGAAATCTTTTCTCCAGTGGCTATGCTCAAATCCATTCGGGTCATTCTTGCTATTGCTGCCTTCCACGATTATGAGATCTGGCAAATGGACGTAAAGACAGCCTTTCTAAATGGAAATTTGGAAGAGAGCGTCAATATGGATCAGCCAGAGGGATTCATTCAGAGTGGGAGCAGCGGTAAAGTATGCAAGTTGCTTAAGTCCATTTATGGACTAAATCAAGCATCGCGGAGTAGGAACATCTGTTTTGATGATGCTGTCAAAGAATTTGACTTTATCAAAAATCCAGATGAACCATGTATATACAGTAAGATTGTAGGGAGAGCTGTAGTATTCCTCGTATTATACGTGGATGACATACTCCTAATAGGAAATGATATTCCGATGTTACAGTAAGTCAAAAGATTCATATCACAGAAATTCTCCATTAAAGACCTAGGTGATGCCACCTATATTCTGGGGATCTGGATCTATCGTGATAGATCAAAAAGGATGTTGGGACTTTCACAGTCCAGGTACATAGACACCATAGTGAAGAGATTCAAAATGGATGATTTTAAGTACGGTAACCTACCGGCTTGTCATGAAATCACCCTCTCCAATGAGATGTCTCCCAAGACTGATTTGGAAAGGGATCGCATGTCGATTATACCCTACGCTTCTGCGGTAGGCTCTATAATGTATGCAATGTTATGTACCAGACCAGATGTACCATACGCATTGACCGTTGTAAGCCGGTATCAGGCAAACCTAGGGGAGAATCACTGGATAGCAATAAAGAACATTCTCAAGTACCTAAAGAGGACTAAGGAGATGTTTTTGGTGTATGGCGGAAAAGGCCTCCAGATGGAGGCCTTTGCCGATTCCGGCTTCCAGAGTGACAAGGATGACTCCAAGTCCATGTCAGGTTATGTCTTTACCCTCAATGGAGGGGCGGTCTGTTGGAAGAGTTCCAAGCAAGAGACCGTTGCTGACTCAACAATGGAAGCGGAGTACATAGCTGCTTGCGATGCCGCAAAAGAAGATGTCTGGATGAAGAAGTTCCTCATAGAACTTCCGGTGGTGCCTACCAGTGTTGATCCAATACCTCTGTATTGTGACAACAACGGCGCTATAGCTTTAGCGAAGGAACCCAGGTCCCATCAGAAGTCCAGACACATCTTAAGACGGTATCACCTGATCAGGGAGATCGAGGTGAAAAGAGTAGAGACGGAGAATAACATTGCTGATCCATTCACAAAGGCAATTCCTCAGACGCAGTTCGAGAGGCTATTCGAGATGATAGGTCTACGATATGCCAGCTCATGGCCCTAGTGCAAGTGGGAGATTGTTAGTGTATATGCCCTAGGGGCCATTATTGTATCATACTAGGATGTATATTACTTAATGGAGCTTGAGATATTCACAGTTGTATATACAGTCTTGCTAAAAATGGTAGTATGCTACTTGGTTTGTGTCTACTTTAATATATCAATATGTTTCTTGTAACGTATCACTTATACATATTAGTAGAGCCTATAGGATCTTTGCTTGATTACCAGCGTTGTGATGGCAGTCACACTAGTGCGGGCTGGGTAGTCTATAAGCAACATCCTATAATAGTCCCTAGTCGTAGGATTATCGAGACAGGGCATCGATATTCCAGAGTAGACTAGTGTGTACGCTTCTCATCCCAGTTGGGGAGATGGTCTATCCCACAGCCATCAGTACGTCGTACTGGAGATAGTATACAGGTGCTCGTTAGGTTACGGGTACACCGGACAGGACTCGTAGGGGAACTGTTGGTTGGTATTATACCCATCGTCAGTTAACAGTTCACAGGTGACATGAGTACAGCATAGTCCGCAGACTTGACACTGCTACTTCGCCTCGAGTGTGTCCCACTGTTCTTAGATTGCTACCCAACCACGGCTCAAAGGAGTTGTGCAAACAAGTAGCAGTTGGGTGCAGTCCCGAGCACTTGGATGCAGTAGTGGTTAGACAGGATTCGACTCTCCCGGTATTAGGAGATGATATCGCGCTGTGTCAGAGAGCCATTACGCAAAGTCCCTGGCTAGGGCAAGCGAGATTTACTGGTAGGTTCCAGTAGTTTCTCATGGTGTAATGGGCTAAGCTCCGACACGACTTATACCGCTATTAGGGGACTAACGCTTTCTGCCCCCCTTGGCTCGATATGCGATAGTCATAGACGAACAGACCGGACTGTACGGAGATTGTCACATCAGGCTCAGTAGGTGTTCAGATGGGTTTCCTCATCGGCCTTCTTATCGACATCTATCTGGGGACCGTTACGTACAGCTAGTGCCGCTTGCGGTCTGTGGTTAAACCCACTGCCAGCGTAGTGTCGAGTCTTTAGAGTCCCACACAGAGGGTTTCCCTGCTCTAGGCGAAACGATATAGAGGTCGTATGGTTTTATGACAAGGGTTTGGACGCATACGTGTTTTAACGCACGTATGACGTTCGGACTGTTTTTACTAGCCGACTTTGGTTTAAGCCAGATTCTAGTATCAGGTTATTGGATTTATACAGTCTAAAGTTTTTCCGTATTTTCATGGATAGGAGGGGCGTTCTCGTAATTTGTCGGGAAGCTTCTAGAAGGATTATGACATGGAGGGTAAGGTGGCATTAGCATTTAATGAATTTGTGACTCACTTAGATGAATCATTCAACTGAGTTAATGAAGCATTTATTGCTTAATGACTCACTTGATGATTCATTGTATCTATTTAATGAAGCATGATTATAATGCATTTTGAATTATTCATTTTTATTTTCTTATGCTTCATTATATATTAGAAGTGAGAAGCTTTTTCATTCATTCTCATGATCACCTTCTCTCTCCTCAAGATCTCTCTCTTCAAACCCTAACCCTAACCTCTCATGTGTTGAGATCAAGGGTTAGCTAGACTAATACATCCATAACCTAACTCTATATCTCCTAGGTAGCTTAGATTAGCACTTTGAGCAACCTAGTTATCTCAAGTTAGAGATCAAGCTTGGCGTAGGAGCTCTCGGGTGGATCGTCTTTGACTCAAGGAGGCCGTTGAGGTGCCGATGTTACAAGGAGCCTACGAGGAGTGGAGGACAACGACGAAGACCCGAAGGACATGTAACGTGAGGTATAACTTCGAATCCGAGTAGTTAAACCTCTCGTAGTTTGCTAGTAACTGTTTAGACACGATTCATGTGTTCAAGTCCGTGTTATGAAGCTTTGATAATCGTTTTTCATATATTCCACCTCCCCGCAAGTAAGTGGGGTGCGTGACATGGACATACACTTCAAAGATTGGTGGTGATAGCCAAAGCGCTCACACCCAACCATCAAAGTCTTTGAAGAAGAGGAAGAAAGCCAAGAAGCCGGTGAAGCCTGGTGACAAGCGCACGGACCAGCAAAAATATATCGACGAGGTGGAAGAATATAATCAGATGGCGCGGACTCCAGTCACGCTCCAAGAATTTCTCAACCACGTCCTTGAGGATGGAGATGACGGCAATGGAGGAGACTCGTCGGATGAATCGGAAGATTATGTGGCAAGTTGCCATGTGATCTCTCACTCGTCGAAAAATGATGAAGAATCTCCTAATGCAGAGAAACTGGGGGCAGATCCTAAGCTGGAACTTCTAGGGCCATCAGAAGAAATGATCGATGCATTCCTGAACGAAGCTCTTCTTAAAAGCAAAGCTGATCGAGAGCACGAGATGGACGTATTTGAAAAGGCCAAACGCCGGCGACTGGACGAAAGGGTCAAAGTACTCCCAGCAGATCAAAATACATCTGCCGCAAATAAAAGCAGGTTCAAGACGAGGAAGAGGTTTGCCAAAGCCATATCAATGGGAATGAAGCTGTCACCCTCCGAAGGAAACACTTCTGATGAAGCGGATACACATCCTAGCTACTGCTTATACCATCGAAGGATTGCGCACCTCACCAAAGAGTGCAATGCTTTTAAAAACTGGTGGCAGGGATATATTGCTCACCGACAACATTTCAAGCGAATGAAACGCAAAGCTCGTCCGGAGCAAAGAAATACGACCGAGGAGCGCAAGAGAACTACCGGCAACTGTCACATGGTCGACGATGGGGGATCGCAAGTTCTCACCTTTGGGAGCGACTCTGACGAAGAAATAGCCCTCGTCCTCTCTTTAAAGAATCCACCTCGGAAAATGAGGAAGAACCGAAGAGTTGTGAAAATATTCAGCTGCACAATCGTACGCTGCCTGAAAAGAATCTCAGACCCGTAAACAAGGGATCAAATAAAAAGGATAAGGGGAAAGAAAAGATCCCTGAGGACATTGCCCTAGACGATCAAGTCATCAAAGAGCTGACAGCCAAGGACCCACCAAAGAAAAACAAGGTAGACGACAACGTTCTGGCACACTTGCGGAAGCTACCTTCGCAGCTAAGCATTCTCGATGCCCTTCTGCTATCTAATGAGGCGAGAGATTCTTTGATCAAGACGCTATAAGAGCCCGAGCAATTCCAAGCTTTCCTCGCCGAAGAAAAGATGAAGGAAGAGTTGGAAGAAGTATACACGGCCGATATCACCTTCGGCGATGAAAATCTCCTCCTCGGGACGTGCGAGCATAACCGTCCCCTTTATGTCTCTGGATATTGCCATGACATTAAGATAGGCAAAATCCTGGTTGACAATGGATCCTCCGTCAATCTCCTCAATGTAAGAGTGTTGAAGGAAATCTGCATGAGCGTTCAGCACCTCGCTCGTGATAAAATCACCATCTTCGGGTTTGACTCCCAGTCATCATGGACGCTTGGGTCTGTAATATTGACGTTACGCTTTAGGCTGCTTGTCACGGACATCAAGTTTCATGTCATTGACGCCAAGACTTGCTACAACGCTTTGCTCGGTAGGCCTTGGTTACATGAGTACAACATTATCCCTTCTACACAACATCAGTGTATGAAGTACTTTAAAGATGGTCTCGAGTACACTGTGACGGGGGGGGGGGGGTTAAACCCATTCTCCGTGAATGAAGTCCGAAAGTACGAAGATGCAAAATACTTCTTACCAGATTTTGAGGACACGGAAAGATGTCACAAACCGAAGAACAAACCTATCACCACTATTCCGGTCTTCGGGAGTGATACTGAAGAGGAAGAAGAGATAGTCTATTCGGGACCGCCCCAATACAACAAACCGGGACCGTCAACTCCTATTCTGGTCTTTGGTAGTGACTCTGAAGATGAGGTCAATGCAGTATTCTCGGCTCGTCTATCAGTGCAAGCCTTCGTCGGAGATGATCGGAGTTTGCAAATTGCTATGGTTCCGCAGGAGCATTACAAAGAGCTCGACGCACTTGATACCTATAATGTGCTGGAACTGCAGACGTTCTACGTCCCTCCCACGCGAAGAGATGAAAAGGCGATCCTCTTTTATCGATCAACGGAAACAAAGTGGAGAAAGAAATTTGGCATGGTGCCGATTCTACGCTTGACAGGCTCCAGCCCATCTGTCTGCCTAGATATTACACAGAAGGCTTAAAAAGGCTATTGAGTCGTCAAGGCGTACCCTTCAAACAGACCGATCGACAAGCCCAGTTCTATAACAGGATCTGGAACATTCCTAGAACTCAGCGGAAATTGCCCAACGGGAAAATGGAAACGATCGGCCTTGGGTATGTTCAATCCAAGAAACAGGAGCGATTCTGCGGCTGCTACGTCATACATGATTTCGATGAAGAAGGAGATGCTCTGTGGGAAGATGCTAACCCTGAACCAAAAGGAGCTCCCGTTGTAAAAATGCTAAGCCCGTCGTTCGAAGAACAAATAGACAAGCTAATAAGGGAAGCGGGTCGAAAGGTTCGAGACGACCATAATCATGAAATGGCCATCTATGAGAAAGCCAGAACGCGGCGCCTCCTTCCGCAGGCCGCAGAAAGTGATGATGCCCTTCATCGCCAATCCTTCATATAAAAGACCCAATAAGAGGCAAAAATAAATCAAAGAGTGGGAAAAGCTTTCGACAACGACAAAGCGGGACCAAGAAGCCACGCGAGCGAGAGTCGAGCAACCGGGATTTGTCTCTTCTAAAGAAGATGGATCGAGCGTATTCTTTTTCCCAAGACAAGATGAAGAAGATATTTGATCTTGTCATAAAATATCAGATGATGACGCTCCCAGAGTCTAAGCACCCCGAGCAAGCAGGCAAGGTCTCTTACCCAAAATATTGCTCCTATCACCAAGCGATAGGACATCCTCTTGAAGACTGTTTCACATTCAAAGACTGGGTAGAAGACATGTATCAGCAAGGCCGGTTCGCTCTATCCAGTAGTTGGAGGGTAAGCCCGCCGCAGAAGCATGAACCCAAAGTCACAAAAGTAGATCCGGATCAACATCGGTCATGGAAGCGATCTCGCACCTGTCACGTGATAACGATGTCAGGAGAAGGAATACGCGAAGATATAGCTGATCTCCCTTGGTGCTTCGAAAACGATGATGACGAGGTGATCTCGGAATTTCCACCGGCGCCAAAAGAGCTGGAAGATGGGATACATAATACTGCAGATAACCTCAAGAAAATTGACTTGGGAATGGCAAGTGACCCGCGGCCGACATTCGTCAGTGAGCTGTTGTCTGTAGAAAGGGTGGCTACGCTTAAAAATGTGCTCATGCAGTATAAAGACTGCTTCGCATGGAACTATTCCGAGATGCCAGGACTAGATCCAGAGATCGCTGTACACAAATTGGAAATATCTCCGGACATCAAGCCGATTAAACAAGCCCCAAGAAGAATGTGGCTCGAGCTTGAGATGTGAATCAATGCCGAGGTCTAGAAGCTAATCGACTCCGGATTCATCCAAGAGGTTCAGTATCCTGACTGGATCGCCAACATCATCTCAGTGATGAAGAAAAATGGGACGGTGCGCATATGCGTAGACTTCCGGGATCTCAATAAAGCTTGTCCGAAGGACGACTTTCCAGTACTGGTCACCGAGCTGATGATAGATAATACGTCCACTCATGAAGTTTTCTCCTTCATGGACGGCTCATCGGGATACAATCAGATAAAGATGCATCCCGAAGACCAGAAGCATACCGCTTTCCGGACCACTTTGGGTATATTCTGCTACAAGGTGATGCCTTTCGGTCTAAAGAACGCTGGTGCCACCTATCAGAGGGCCATCACGAAAATTTTCGATGACCTCATACATGAAATTGTCGAATGCTATATTGACGACCTCGTAGTTAAAAGCAAATCATACGAGGAACATTTAGAGCATCTGAAGATCGTGTTTCAGCGCCTTCGGAAATACAACTTGAAGATGAACGCTCTCAAATGCACGTTCGGAGCTTCCTCGGGCAAGTTCCTAGGATTCGTTGGCCGACACCGAGGCATCGAGATAGACCCGTCGATGATTAAGGCCATCATGTAAATGCCTCCGCCAAGAACACTCAAGCAGCTGCGGTCTCTCTAAGGGAAGCTCGCGTATATCCGGCGATTTATAGCTAGTCTTTCGGGCAAGTGCCGCCCCTACAGTCACCTAATAAAGAAAGGGGCCCCTTTCATCTGGGATTCCAAATGCCAAAGCGCACTGGACGAAATCAAGCAATACCTACAGAATCCTCTGGTGCTGACCTGTCACAACCCGAAGTTTGACCCGTGACCGGTACTTAACCACGTGACGTCTACAGGCATAACGCGATTAAGTAAGCCGAAACCCAGAAATCAAAACCATTAAAAGTAGTGAGTTTTGAAAACATTTGTTTAAAAACATTTGGAAAAAACTTAAGTAGTTTAGTAACATTCTTTAAAGTTCAAGTTAGTTTCTTAAAAATTTTGGCAGCATTTCCTTTGTAAAACTAACCATGAAATCGGGTACAAGACATGGTATGAGTAAATTAATAACAATATAATAAAGCATCCCAAATGAGAGCAATCACGCCCAACGGCGGAAACAATCACCACAAGTGTAATATACGACGCCGTAGCTAAGAAATGAGGAATAAATGAAAAACATCACAAATGATAAAAACTGCATAAGTAAAGTCGGCTCACACGAGCTCGACACCAGAATATAAAAAATATACATCATCGTCCTCATACTGTTTCTAAGTCAAATACATATAAAGGTAGATGGAGTGTACTAGATACAAAAGTGTGTACAATAGAAAATAACCGGATACCACAACCCACCTAGCAACAAAACAGCTCACGCACTAACTGCAGTGGTATCCATAGCCAAAAAGATACAAGAAGGCAGCCTGCCACGACTACTCTGAGGGACAACCTGCAACACTGTGGCACAATGGGGGTGAGTTGCTAACTTGTGAATAGAAGATAACATATAAAGGTAATCACGAGTATGCATGTACTGCGCTACTCTAGCATATGCCAGCAGATAATATCTATATGCGATGAGCCGGATGTGCAATAATCATGCATAAGTACTCTATTAGGTAATATGACTACAAGATGAGATGCAAAATAATGAATGCTGAGCATGGGATAAAATAACATCTACACGGAATGTCAACATGGAAAATATAATCGGTGTCCATCAATGCACCCAAATCCCAATAAAACTCAGGCGCCGTCACCCTCATCGGCCCTCAAATCCTGTAAACCTTTGAGAATCGCGAATGCCCAACATCGGCACTCAAGTATCATAAAATAATCGTGTCCAGCATCGACACGCAAATCCTCATATATCCGGCTCCGTCAGTACGGATAGGCCCACGGGCTCCGTCTGCGGTGTCGGCCCTCGGCCCCGGCAGTACGTGTCGTCCCGTATCCATCTATCGACTTTGGTCGGTATCCTCCGGATAATCGCCAGGTCCAACCAATCACCGGTAGGTAGTAGTCCCACTGCCAGGTTCACCGTCTAGCTACACAGAAGATCCGTTCTCGCCCCGGGGTACCATATCGGGTCCACCATGTACCCGCAATCGGCCTCGTCCACTCCTCGAATCGGGTTTCACATGTCACTCTCAGCACCGAGAAAACGCATGGTGGACGCACTGAAATATCATATCAAGAGGAACCTGGTTTTCAAAACAGTGCATCTTTTCTTAAATAAACCCATGGTCCTCAAATCCAGAAATCATATGAAATCCAAAGCCAATGCGTAAATCCATGCGATGTAATGTATGCATCATAAGTCATACTATGAGAAAAAGGGAGAAACCGCTATTTAAGTAGATTCAGTTTTTAAAGGTATCATGCGGTCCCCAGTTTTTACAAAAAATCAGCTTATCTAGGTAGTTACAGTTTGAATAGGCATAAGTATGGATATGCAAATGAGTATGTGCATATGTAGCATAATCATGTCACATTATATATCAGGTGAGCTACAATATATTGTTCATGGCAATTTTATAATGTGAGTGGCATGGCAATTACTAACGGTGTGTGTGTAACATGCAGATTAGTGCTCGTGCAACATGAACCGTTAGTAACAGTGCGGTGTGTTATTAATTCTAAATTCATATACATATATATATAGCAGGAACTACAGTATGCAATTAAGGTATATGGATGCAAATATGCAACTACTATAGCTTATCAAGCCCTGACGCTTAACGCCATACGGGCGATTTCCCCGTAGATGTTAAATCTACTCACCGTAGTCTCGTGCTAGGTGTAGCCTACGACTTGTTTTCCCTTCTCCGCGGCGTCCGTCGTACCCGCCTGCGAACCTAGAATTTCATAAGAAATACACATAAGATAAAATCTACAAAAACGAGACATTAAAGCCATACGAGAAACCCGCGTCGCGAACCAAACGCGTGTCTGTGCGATACGCTAAAACATGTGATTACGCGCCTGAAGCTACCCCGACACGTCGCGATACGCAGAAAACCCCAAACCCACACACATGTCACACGTGTTGTGAAAGTTAAAATTGTAGGAAATAGGGTATTTGGTTCCCGATTTTCCTACAGAGAGAATTTTACAAAATTGCATACACCATAAGTCTTAAAATATCAGCATACACCAACAGAACAAACCCCAACACCCAGGTCCCCCATCTGGCCGCAATTTGTGGCCAGAATGATTATTCCGGCGGCCTACCTAAGGAGTTGTGCTCCCGTGCTCTGTGTGTGTTCTCTAAACCTAGTGCATATTCTCCAGCAAACATAATTTTTGCCTGAAGCAAACGGGGTACAAGCAGATTACAGCAGAGCCTAAAACCTAGTTTAAAAAGCTATTTTAACACTAAATCAATACATTAGGGTATTTTAGTGCAAGCTGAAACAAAGCCTAGGTTAAAACAACACTATAAGCACATAACTAAGCTAATCAAGCCATAAAAATGTTAACTTATCACAAGCTTCACAAAATTCCCTTCAATAGCACTAAAAATACACAAAATACGATTTTTAACAAACAAAACTACAATTTATGAACTAAGGTGCTTAGGGTGAGTTTAATACCTCTAAAAGACCCTAGGGAAACTCAATTTCCAGCCCCTTGCCCTCAAAGCCACTGACTTGACATCAAAATCCCCCAAAAGAGCTATTTTTCCAAGGTTTTTGTGAAGGAATATGAGGTTTTTGTCTAGGGTTTGTATATGGGTCAAAAGAGAAGCAAAAAGAGAAGGGAATGATGATGATGTTGCTGCTGTAGCTGCTATCTGTGCTGAGACAACAGAAAAAGAGAGGGATAGAGGGAAAATGAGTGAAAAGAAATGGTCCAAAAGTCAAGTTCAACTTCACCTAACCCCCATACCTCCCATTTCCTAACTTTTTTTTATTTGAAAAAGAGGGTTTGACATAGTTAATAGTGGGGAAAATAGAACCATGCAAGAAAATGAAAATGGGTTACATGCTAACACTTTTTAACCTAAGTCACAAAAATGTGATAAGTCTGCATGTTTTTACACTAAACCTAGCTTAGGAAAGCAATTAAGGAAAAATTCTAACCAAGGTGAACACAAGCTAAATTATACTTAATAAACCTCATATATATATAAAAACACCTCTCATCACAATTAAAATTAGTTTTAAAAAAGAAATAAGTTTTACGGGTTTTTATGAAAAACACGCATCAATACTAACTAACGCGAAATAAACCTAAGCAAATTTCAAAGCGTTACAATCTACCCCCCTTAAAGAAATTCGGTCCCCGAATTTAAAAATCTAACTACGCACCTTCAAAAAGATAGGGATAATTCTTTCTCATCTCACTCTCGGTCTCCCAAGAGACCTCCTCGCTGCTCGGGCCACGCCAAAGGACCTTGACGGACGATATTCGATCTCAATTTCTTCACCTGTCGATTCTAGATGACCACTGGCTGCTCTGCAAAAGAAAGTCCGCGCTCCTACTGGATCGTCGGGTGTTGAATCGCATGCGAAAGATCATGAAGATACTTGCGGAGCATCGCAACATGAAATACGGGGTGCACATCTGGGAAACTGGGCGGAAGGGCTAACCGATACACAACTGCACCAACACGCTAGAGGATCTCGAAGGGGCCCATGTACCTGGGACTAAGCTTCCCCTTCTTCCCAAATCTCATCACTCCTTTCATTGGGGAGACCCTCAAGGAAACATGATCGCCAACAGAAAACTCAAGTCTGCGCCGACGACGGTCCGCATAAGATCTCTTCCTACTCTGGGCTGCTCTCATCCTATCACGAATCAACTGGATCTTAGTGGTCGTCTCCTCAACAATCTGCGACCCTAAGATACTGCTCTCGCTGAGCTCTTTCCAATAGGCGGGCGATCTGCATCTCCTCCCATAAAGAGCCTCAAAAGGTGCCATCTGAATGGTCTCCTGGAAGCTGTTGTTGTAGGAGAACTCTACCAAGGGTAAATGATGATCCCAGCTACCTCCGAAGTCTAAGATGCACGCTCGGAGCATGTCTTCGAGAGCCTGAATAGTCCGCTCTGACTGGCCGTCGGTCTGCGGAGGAAATGCTGTGCTAAAACTCAAGCGGGTGCCAAAAGCCTCCTTAAGCCTCTGCTATAGTCGGCTGGTAAACTGGGTGCCTCTGTCGGACACGATACACGTCGGGACTCCATGCAGTCGTACAATCTCGTCGATGTATATCTGGGCATACTGAGCAAATCCGAATGTCGTCTTCACCGGCAGGAAGTGAGCCGCTTTCGTCAAACGATCCACGATCACCCAGATAGAGTCATACCCTCGACTACTCCTGGGTAGACCCACAATGAAGTCCATAGAAATCTGCTCCCATTTCCACTCCGGAATGGGTAACGGCTGTAGCTCTCCCGCGGGCCTCTGGTGCTCGGCCTTGACTTGCTGACAAGTCAGGCATCTCGACACGAAATCTGCGATGTCCCTCTTCATTCTGTCCCACCAGTAAACATCTCTCATATCATGGTACATCATGGTGGAACCCGGATGAACACTGTACACCGATCGATATGCCTCCTCAAGAATCTCGCGCCGCAGTCCCTCAGCATCTGGTACGCACAGTCTAGTCCCAAATCACAGTATCCCTTGATCATCGATCATGAACTCGGAAAATCTGCCCTGTCCAATCTGTTCCATGATCTCCGAACAACGGTCATCACTGTACTGTGCCTCATGTATACGGTCAAGCAACTGTGGGCGTGTACGAACATGCGCAATCTGTCCCCCGATCGGCGTAAACTCGAACTGCATTCGGCTGTCGCATAAAATCTGCCAATCTGCCGACGACTGCCTCTGCACTGCGCTCAAGCAAGATAGACTACCCTCGGGCCTCCTGCTCAAAGCATCCGCTACTACATTCACGTTGCCCGGGTGATACAAGATCTCACAATCATAGTCCTTTACTAGTTCCATCCAACGGCGCTGTCTAAGATTCAGGTCCCGCTGCTGAAATATATACTTTAAGCTCTTGTGATCAGTGAATATCTGGCACGACTCGCCGTATAGGTAATGTCGCCAGATCTTAAGTGCAAAGACCACTACAGCCATCTCCAAATCATGAGTTGGGTAGTTCTGTTCGTGTTTCTTCAGCTGTCGTGAAGCATACGCGATCACCTTATCATGCTGCATCAATACACACCCTAGCACCACTCGAGAAGCATCACAAAAGACCACAAATCCGCCCGATCCTGAAGGCAATGATAACACCGGCGCCGTAGTCAGTCGAGTCCGTAGCTGCTGAAAACTGTGCTCGCACTCCTCCGTCCAATCGAAAGGAACTCCCTTCCAGGTCAACCCGGTCAAAGGTGCAGTAATACGGCAGAAGTCCTGCACAAATCGCTTGTATTAGCCGGCCAGTCCTAGAAAGCTGCGGATCTCCGTAACTGATGTGGGTCTGGGCCAACGCTGAACGGCCTCAATCTTTTTCGGGTCTACACATATACCATCTCGTGTAATCACGTGACCCAAGAAGTCTACGCTGTCCAGCCAGAATGCACACTTAGAGAATTTTGTGAAAAAATGGTGCTCCCATAAAGTCTGCAGTGTAATCCGCAGGTGCTGCTCGTGCTCCTCTCTGCTCCGGGAATACACCAAGATATCGTCAATGAATACTATGATGAACAGATCAAGATACAGTCGAAAAATACGGTTCATCAAGTCCATGAATGCTGCTGGGGTGTTGGTGAGTCCGAACGACATCACCAAAAACTCATAATGGCCGTAGCACGTATGGAAAGCTGTCCTTGGAATGTCCTCCTGTCAAACCCGCAGCAGATGGTTTCCTGATCGCAAATCGATCCTCGAAAAGTATCCTTCCCCGTGAAGCTGGTCGAACAAGTCGTTGATGCGTGGCAAAGGATATCTGTTCCGCACGGTAACCCTGTTCATCTGGCGGTAGTCGATACACAAACGCAAACTGCCGTCCTTCTTCCTGACAAACAGGACTGGAGCACCCACATGAGAGACACTGGGTCGAATAAGTCCCTTATCCAGCAAATCTTGCAACTGACCCTTCAATTCTCTAAGTTCTGTCGGGGCCATCCGATAAGGCGGTATAGAAATAGGCCCCGTGCCAGAAATCAAATCAATACAGAAGGCGATGTCGCGCTCAGGCGGTAGCCCAGGAAGCTCATCAGGGAACACATCAGGGAACTCACTAACAATCGGAACCTGATCCAACGGAACCTCTGTAGCTCTAGTATCGCAAACATAGGAGAGAAATCCCTGACATCCCTTCCTCAAAAGTTGTCCAGCGCAAAAAGAAGAAATCAAACTGTGAGGGGCGGCACCACGGTCCCCCTGCACAACAAAAGCCGACTCATCGGGAAAACAAAATCTAACTGTCTTCTCACGGCAGTCCACAGACGCATAGCATGTGGCTAACCAATCCATGCCCAAAAGAACGTCGAAGTCTAACATCTCAAGAAGGATCAAGTCGACAGGCAACTCTCTCTCGCCAATACGGACAACACAGGATCGGAACACGTGCCTAGCAACAAACGACTCTCCTACAGGGGTGGTCACAACAAGCGGCTGATCATGCAAACCGGACTCTCTACCCAGACTCCGCACGAAGTGTGTGGAAACGTACGAGTGCGTGGATCCAGAATCAAACAACACGTGTGTGCCAATGGAACATACTGAAAGGATACCTGAGACCACCGCATTGGACGCCTGCGCGTCCTGATGTGTCAAAGCAAAAACCCGCGCCTGTCATCCACCTGCGACTGACTGTCCTCTGGCTCGGTCACCCCGTCCTCTAAGATCAAATCCTCTGCGACCACGATCTCTCTGTGCATAAGTCTGACGCGGAGTAACAGTAGGTACTATAGGCAACGCCCTCTGGGGTGGTGAAGGTGGTAAGGTGACATGTGGTACTGCTGCCTCCCTCCGGGGTATCTCAGGACAATCTTGAACATGATGATAAGAACTCCAGCAGCGAAAACATCCCCCCGATGACCGCTGGCCCTCCTGGGGATAGGAGCTGAACAACCGGCCTCGCCCTAAATCTCTGCCACCTGTAAGACGTCTGTCACGGCGCTGAAAAGGCTGTCTCTGTGCTGATGTATCAGTACGAACTCTCTTCGGCTCTGGAACTACCGAAGTCTCAGCAGGCGCTCGTCGACTAATAAGGCTGGATCTACAGCTGCTGCATAAGTATCGCAATGCTGGGAGCTGATCGCAAGGAACAGTGGTGTAAGCAAGCCTCGGACAAATCTCTTGACTCACATTTCCTCAGTAGCTACTAAATATGGGGCATAAACTGATAGCTCGGTAAATAGTACATCGTACTCTGGCACTGTCATCTCTGGCGTCTGGCGTAAAGACTCGAATCTGCTCGCTCGGGCATCCCTGACATTCTGGGGAAGGAATGGGGCTAGAAATACCGTCACAAACTCGGTCCAGGTCATAGGAGAAAGACCTGCCGCTCTGCCCTTCTCGACCGATTCGCACTATTTCTGCGCAAGACCTTCCAGGCGAAAGCTCATGAACTCTACCCATCTCGCATTTGGGCATCTGAGGGAATGGCATATCCGGGCCATCATATCAATGAAAGACTGTGGGTCCTCGGCTGCATCGGTGCCTATGAAGACCGGAGGATTCAGCCTCATAAACTCTGATAGCGATACAGTAATGACCTATGTAGCTGCAGGGGCAACTGCCTGTACTGCGGTTACCATCACAGTCACTGCAACGGGTGGAACTACCTCTGGTCGGTGCGCTCGAAGTGTCTCAACTAGAGATCCCATCATCTGGCGCATCTCCTGCATACTAGATCCCATCGTCTGGCGCATCTCCTGCATACCAGCCCCTAGCATGGTGATGTGATCTGTCGTAGGAGGAACAGCCTGCTCAGGTACAACCAGTGTACTACCTGGATCAGTCCTCGTCTCGGACGAGTCAACTCGAATCTCGGCTCTCGAGGCCGCTCTCTGCGCCCTCGTAGTCTTTGGCGGTATAATGGCTGAAAAGAAAATAGGATTCGATAAGGATACGGAAATCGAATCGCAAGAATATATATACTCATGAAGGAATTTAATCAATAAGTCCTGAGGTCACTTAGGCGAAGTACCGTGTCGTGAGTATGCCGCGGAACATACACATGCTACGCTACTCTGCTTCAGCTACATACTCCATCATACCAGGGTCATCCTACACTCCGAAATGTAAAACCTACGCTCTGATACCAACTTTGTCACGACCCGAAGTTCGACCCGTGACCGGCATTTAACCACGTGACGTCTACAGGCGTAATGCAACTAAGTAAGCCGAAACCTAGAAATCAAAACCATTAAAAGTAGTGAGTGTTGAAAACATTTGTTTAAAAACATTTGGAAAAAACTTAAGTACTTTAGTAACATTCTTTAAAGTTCAAGTTATTTTCTTAAAAATATTGGTAGCATTTCCTTTGAAAAACTAACCCCGAAATCGGGTACAAGACATGATATGAGTAAATTAATAACAATATAATAAAGCATCCAAAACGGGAGCAATCACGCACAACGGCGAAAACAATCACCACAAGTATAATATACGACGCCGTAGCGAAGAAATGAGCAATAAATGAAAAACATCACAAATGATAAAAACGGCATAAGTAAAGTCGGCTCACACGAGCTCGACACCAGAATACAAATAATATACATCATCGTCCTTACATTGTCTCTAAGTCAAATACATATAAAGGTAGATGGAGAATACTACATACAAAAGTGTGTACAATAGAAAATAACCGGATACCACAAACCACCTAACAGCAAAACAGCTCACGCACCAACTGCAGTGGTATCCGTAGCCAAAAAGATACAAGAAGGCAGTCTGCCGCGACTACTCTGAGGGGTAACCTGCAACACTGTGGCACAACAGGGGTGAGTTGCCAACTCGCGAATAGAAGATAACATATAAAGGTAATCATGAGTATGCCCATACTACGCTACTCTAACATATGCCAGCAGATAATATCTATATGCGATGAGCCGGACGTGCAATAATCATGCATAAGTACTCTATCAGGTAATATGACTACAGGATGAGATGCAAAATAATGAATGTTGAGCATGCGATAAAATAACATCTACACGGAATGTCAACGTGGAAAATATAATCGGTGTCCATCAATGCACCCAAATCCCAATAAAACTCAGGTGCCGTCACCCTCATCGGCCCTCAAATCCTGTAAATCTCTAAGAATCGCGAATGCCCAACATCGGCACTCAAATATCATAAAATAATCGTGTCCAGTATCGATACGCAAATCCTTATATATTGGGCTCCGTCAGAACGAATAGACCCATGGGCTCCGTCTGCGGTGTCGGCCCTCGGCCCCGGCAGTACGTGTCGTCCCGTATCCATCTATCGACTCTGGTCGGTATCCTCCGGATAATCGCCAGGTCCAACCAATCACCAGTAGGTAGTAGTCCCACTGCCAGGCTCACCGTCTAGCTACACAGCAGATCCGTTCTCGCCTCGGGGTACCATACTGGGTCCACAATGTACCTGCAATCGGCCTCGTCCACTCCTCGAATCGGGTTTCACATGTCACTCTCAGCACCGAGAAAAGATATGGTGGATGCACTGAAATATCATATCAAGAGGAACCGGGTTTTCAAAACAGTGCATCTTTTCTTAAATAACCCCACGGTCCTCAAATCCAGAAATCACATGAAATCCAAAGCCAATGCGTAAATCCATGCGGTGTAACGTATGCATCATAAGTCATACTATGAGAAAAAGGGAGAAACCGCTCTTTAAGTAGATTCAGTTTTTAAAGGTATCATGCGGTCCCCAGTTTTTACCATAAATCAGCTTATCTAGGTAGTTACAGTTTGAATAGGCATAAGTATGGATATGCAAATGAGTATGTGCACAAATAGCATAATCATGTCACATCATATATCAGGTGAGCTACAATATATTGTTCATGGCAATTCTATAATATGACTGGCATGGCAATTACTAACTGTGTGTGTGTAACATGCAGATTAGTGCTCGTGCAACATGAACCGTTAGTGACAGTGCGGTGTGTTATTAATTCTAAATTCATATACATATATATATATAGCAGGAACTACAGTATGCAATTAAGGTATATGGATGCAAATATGCAACTACTATAGCCTATCAAGCCCTGACGCTTAACGCTATACGGG
The DNA here is from genome assembly GCA_030015575.1 of Agapanthus africanus. Taxonomy (NCBI): domain Eukaryota; kingdom Viridiplantae; phylum Streptophyta; class Magnoliopsida; order Asparagales; family Amaryllidaceae; genus Agapanthus; species Agapanthus africanus. The sequence goes on along the minus strand of CM057345.1, from coordinate 420,619,470 downwards.
CGATTTCCCCGTAGATGTTAAATCTACTCACCGTAGTCTCGTGCTAGGTGTAGCCGACGACTTGTTTTCCCTTCTTCACGGCGTCCGTCGTACTCGCCTGCGAACTTAGAATTTCATAAGAAATACACATAATCTCAAATCTAAAAAAACGCGACATTAAAGCCATACGAGAAACCCGCGTCGCGAACCAAACGCGTGTGTGTGCCATACGCTAAAACGTGTGATTACGCGCCTGAAGCTACCCCGACACGTCGCGATACGCAGAAAACCCCAAACCCACACACGTGTCACACGTGTTGCGAAAGTTAAAATTGTAGGAAATAGGGTATTTGGTTCCAGATTTTCCTACAGAGAGAATTTTACAAAATTGCATATAACATAAGTCTTAGAATATCAGCAGACACTAACAGAACAAACCCTAACACCTAGGTCCCCCATCTGGCCGCAATTTGCGGCCATAATGATTATTCCGGCGGCCCACCTAGGGAGTTGTCCTCCCGTGCTCTATGTGTGTTCTTTAAACCTAGTGCACATTCTCCAGCAAACACAATTTTTGCCTGAAGCAAACGGGGTACAAGCAGATTACAGCAGAGCCCAAAACCTAGTTTAAAAAGCTATTTTAACACTAAATCAATATATTAGGGTATTTTAGTGAATCCTGAAACAAACCCTAGGTTAAAACAACACTATAAGCACATAACTAAGCTAATCAAGCCATAAAAATGTCAACTTATCACAAGCTTCACAAAATTCCCTTCAATAGCACTAAAAATACACAAAATACGATTTTTAGCAAACAAAACTACAATTTTTGAACTAAGGTGCTAAGGGAGAGTTTAATACCTCCAAAAGACGCTAGGCAAACTCAATTTCCAGTCCCTTGCCCTCAAATCCACTGACCTGACACCAAGATCCCCCAAAAGAGCTATTTTTCCAAGGTTTTTGTGAAGGTATATGAGGTTTTTGGGTAGGGTTTGTATATGGATCAAAAGAGAAGCAAAAAGAGAAGGGAATGATGATGATGTTGCTGCTGCAGCTACTATCTCTACTGAGACAACAGAAAAAGAGAGGGAGAGAGGGAAAATGAGTGAAAAGAAATGGTCAAAAAGTCAAGTTCAACTTCACCTAACCCCCATACCTCCCATTTCCTAACTTTTTTTTTATTTGAAAAAGAGGGTTTTACTTGGTTAATGGTGGGGAAAATTAGAACCATGTAAGAAAATGAAAATGGGTTACATGCTAACACTTTTTAACCTAAGTCACAAAAATGTGATAAGTGTGCATATTATTACACTAAACCTAACTTAGGAAAGCAATTAAGGAAAAATTCTAACCAAGGTGAACACAAGCTAAATTATAGTTAATAAACCCCATATATATATATATAAACACCTCTCATCACAATTAAAATTAGTTTAAAAAAAGAAATAAGTTTTACGGGTTTTTATGAAAAACACGCATCAATACTAACTAACACGAAATAAACCAAAGCAAATTTCAAAGCGTTACATGACCGCTCCAGTCAAGGGAAAGCCCCTCATTCTGTATACAACAGCCCTCGAAGGTTCTTTAGCTGCACTGTGGGTACAAGAGAATGACCAAGGGAAGGAGAGAGCCCTCTACTATTTGAGTCGGGTTCTCCTTGGGGCAGAAAATAATTACTCTCCCATCGAAAAACGTTGCCTGGAGTTGATCTTCACGATAACGAAGCTCAGACACTACGCTTTGGCACATGAGGTCCATCTCATATCGAAGGTGGATCCTCTCAAGTATTTGATGTCGAAGGCCATATTAACAGGACGGCTCGTTAAATGGGCCATGCTCTTGATGGAATTCTCGATAACTTATCGTCCTCTCAAGGCAGTGAAATTGCTAGTGTATATGCCCTAGAGGCCATTACTGTGTCATACTAGTTTGTATATCACTTGATGGAAGCATGGGATATTCACAGTTGTATAGACAATCTTGCTCAAAATGGTAGTATGCTACTTGGTTTGTCTCTACTTCAATATGTGCATGTGTTTCTTTTCAGCATATCGCTCATATATATTAGTAAAGCCCTTAGGATCTTTGCTTGATTACCAGCGTTGTGATGGCAGTCACACTTGTGGGGGCTGGGTAATCTATAAGCACATCCTTCTACAAGTCCCTAGTCATAGGACTATCGAGACAGGGCATCGATACTCCGGAGTAGACTAGCGTATGCGCTTCTCATCCCAGCGGGGGAGATGGTCTGTCCCACAGCCGTCAGTACGTCGTACTTGAGATAGTATGCGGGTGCTCGTTAGGTTACGAGTACACTGGACAGGACTCGTCGGGAACTATTGGTTGGTATTATACCTATCGTCAGTTATCAGTTCCCAGGTGACATGAGTACAGCTTAGTCCGCTGACTTGACACTGTCACTTCGCCCCGAGTGTGTTCCCACTGTACTTTGATTACTACCCTACCACGGCTCAAAGGAGTCATGCAAACAGGTGGTAGTTGGGTGGAGTCCCGAAGCACTTGGAGGCAGTGACGGTTAGACAGGATTCGTCTCTCCTGGTATTGGTGGTTGATATCGCGCTGTGTCTAGGAGAGCTATTACACAAAGTAGTCCCTGGCCAGGGCAAGCGTGATATACTGGCAGGTTTCCAGTGTTATCTCAGGGTGTTCTGGGCTACACTCCGGCACGACTTGTACCGCTATTAGGGGACTGACGTTTACCACCCCTCTAGGCCTGCCATGCGATGTTCTCAGACGAACGGAGCGGACTGTACGGAGATTGTCAGATACAGGCTCAGTAGGAGTTCTGATGGGTTTACCTCATCGGCCTTCTTATCGACATCTACCTGGGGACCGTTACGTAAAGCTAGTGCCGCTTGCGGTATGTGGTTAAACCCACTGCCAGCGTAGTGTCGAGTCTTTAGAGTCCCACACAGAGAGTTTCCCTGCACTGAGCGAAACGTGTAGAGGCCGTATGGTTTTACGGCAGGGCTACGATCACTTACGTGCACTTGTGTGCGTATGCTGTTCGGGCAGGCAATACTAGTGGGCTTTGGTTTAAGCCGGATCCTAGTATTGCACGGATGGATTTGTTTTGTCTTCTGTGCATTCGCATTCTACGGAATGCGGATGCGGGTGTGTATGCACAGTTTTGAGGAGCGAAGAAGGAGGAGGTGCCTCATTAGGGTTTTGACAGTTGATTCGTTCAAAACCATTCTGAGGCGGACTCATTAGGGTTTTGGTAGTTGGTTCGGTCAAAACCATTATGAGCCGGGGACATTATTTACTAATGTTTTTAGTGATAATTATGTGATGGCTAATTGATTTGACCATTTGACCATACTTGACTTTGTTGACTGTTTGACCAAAGTTGACTTGGACCTTCATGAGAGGTCTAGAGTTCTCTTTGGTTTTCTTTTTATTTTTTGGATATGAAAATGGTCAAGTCAATTGTTGCATCAATTTTATCATGAAAAGATTAGTCATGATGATGTTGGTGTATTATTGCAACCATGGTGCCTTTTCTTTAGTTAATTATTCATTTCTCATTCTCTCTCTTGAAAAAGAAATGAGAAAGCTCCATATTAGTTCTCCTTCATCTTCCTCCTCTTGAAAATTTCCTTTGATCTCATGTGTTGAGAGAAAAAGGATCCTAGTTGACAAAAACATCCATCTACTACTTCTACACAACCTAGGACATCAAGACTAGCGATCTTGTTGCCCTAGTTGCCTTGGCTCGAGGTGGAGCTCGGAGTACAACTCTCGGCTGGATCATCTTCGACTCAAGGAGGTCGCGGAGGTGATCAAGATCCGGATCGATCCTCGGAGCTCGGATGGACGAGCATGACGGCGGAGAGAAGACCCGAAGGACCAGTATCGTGAGGTATAATCTCTATGGCATAGTAGATAGCACCTCATGTAGTTTTCTAGTTTGTCGTTTAGCAAAGATCCTTCTTTTAGTCCATGCTGCCTTTGCGCCAAAAATCGTTTTTCGCCGTTTCCGCCTCCCCGTAAGAACCAGGGTGAGCAACGTGGACTTACAGTGGTATCAGAGCATAGCTAAACACAAACTAGCTTATTAGCAAAGTATTTGGAACTTCGATCGGAAAAAATTTGCAAAACACGTCCGGAAAAACCATGTTTCTGCCGTTTTTTTTATACTGCTCTAAAAATAATTTGACATACATGAAAAATCGGCTCAGGGTTTTGTAAAAACACTCAACAAAAATGATCCAGTGAGTCGGTCAAAGCGCTGCGGAACCGCGGCAAGAATGAGCTTCTTGCCGCGGATCCGCGGCCGAGTTGACTCGGCCGTGGACCGGGTTTGGTTCAGTGTTCTTATATGGAGGTTTTGGGATTTTTAGTATATTTTGTTTCTGCCCAGAATTTCCAGAAAATAAATTTGTTTTTGGGGTGGTTACAAATCCGTATTTTGGTCGAAATTCCGTAGACTTTGGCTAATGGATTTTATCTGTGATGTGATATATGTATTGAACGCCTGCTAATCGCTATAGGTCGATTAGTGGGGGTTATACATATCTGTGATCTGCAATGTTGATGGTTTGTGTATATGAACTCGTTGGATTGTCGCGGATGAATAGACGGGTGGATGTGAGATGAGAGTTTCTTTTTCTTTCATTCAATGTAAAATTTGTAAATTGATGTAATATTATTTGTATGGCCGCACATCCGGGATGAGGTTGTAGCCGCCATTGTATAATTTCGTTTTACTGTTTTTGCTCCTAGGATAGACCCAAGGTGGGGTGCAGAAACTACCGGGTATCACGAAGTGCCGAGTAGCCTACTCACGTTGTTGAGGGAGGTTGCTTCGCTTCGGGTACTTGGCGGGTAGTTTGCCGCACTCGTACGGGTCTAGGGTGGGGTATTGGCTATTCATCGCAACCGTGTAATCCGCTTTTCGTTGCAGGCTCGAACGAAACGCGGATTCTTAGTATATCCAAAGTGTTCATCTGTGATCTGGAATGGCAATCATTGCATCTGACTAATGTATATATCTATATATGATATCTATTTAGGCGTTGCTTATGTTTTGCATCCGCGCTAGTCCAGCCCCCGCTCTGTCGTTAGTTAAGTAACCTAACGGGTGATGACGGGGCTCCGTGGCGAATGCGGATGGCATAAGCGTACGTCATATTTTCGTTGTTTTCTGCAATGGTAGGATTAAATGATGGGACGCATTAAAATTAATGCAAGAAAATAAACCAAGTAAAGTCGTTGGAACACTTACAAAACCACTCGGTTCTTTTCAAAAACCAACTTTTAAATGCGGAGCTTGAACCACTCCTTTTAAAAACTATCTCGTTCTATCGATTATATCAAGTTCACTACGTTCACGGTTTCGCCAAAACCATTCGTAGCCCTCCATCATTTCGTATGAATATTCAATAGTATTAAAGCTATGTTTGTTGACCTTCGTCAAGGCATAGTGATTGGTAGCTGTTGGGTGTTCATATGTATCATAGATAGATGCGTTGGTTTGGGACAGTCGTATTACCTTGTAGACCTTTGTCAAGGGTATGTACGGGTGGGTTCAAATTAACCTGGACAATGACGGGTAGATCTTGACATGTGACTTATGATTTATTGACCTTCGTCAAGGTCATAAGAGCATGGGGCAAAAATCCACATCGGGAGTTTCTAAAGAAACTGAAACTTGCTAGTGCTGCATACCATTTGGAGTGTGATGATTCTGGTAGGATTCCTTCAGTTTTATCACACGATGGTATTTGGATCTCGATCCTACTGTGAGTATATGCTACTCCTCGGGAACTTTCTCACTTAACGATCTATGCTATAAACCAAGTAGGTGTCTAGAAAGGTGTTAGAGGGGCTACGCCCCCAGGGAAAAGAGGTTCTTAAATTAAGGAACTTCGCGAAAGCGTTGGAAAACCTCCCTCAAAGTACCGACACTGGCCTGGCTGAACGGTTAAGCAAGTATTGTACGGTGAGATTGATCCTGACTAATTCTTCCTTTATGGTTTGAGGAGGGATTCGAGAGACAGTAGGAGCCATCCTGTTTAAATAAACTAATAACCAATCTAAACTTGCAAGAGCATCATGCTGAGTGTTTTCTTCTCTCTCTCTTAATTGCAGCGACCCAGTGACCACACATAGGTTACATATAGATAATAAAATGACTGAATCTGACTGTTTTGACTGGCAAAGGTTGGTCCAGATGTCCATTGCCCATGACAAGTTGGGACACCTCTTAACTAATCCAGCCCCTGCCGTCTCAGGACCAGTTTCCCCTGTTACGGTGCGAAAGCCAAGTGCCTCGTGTTAGCCTCAGTTGATGGTGCATACCAGAGGCAGCACGAGAAGATGGACTTAGTTTCTATCTTCCTCCACAACAAAGATTTATATGGAGAGCAATCTCGTATCGCATGATATGAGACCTCGAACGAATTGTTTCCAGCGAGGTTGGCTATCGGGTCATCTGTAGGGGGCAACGTCCTTACAGAGACCAGCTATTTTCAGCTCACGGACCTAAAGACCATGTTGAAGAATGGGTCAGATGCCGACTTGATTCTACAGTCTCTAAATTCTACCCTGAAGGAAACCAGGGAAATAGAAGGAAAGGGAAGGGCAAAAGTATCGGGACTCGATGTAGTAAAAGTGGGACGTTCCTATTGTTACGGGAATGAAAATTGGCAGAAAGATTGCAGGGCTAGCAAAGTCAGTAGCCAGGATTCGAAGCATGTTGTGGCTTCGGCTTCAGGTGTGTTTGTAATAGAGAACTGTATGTCAGTTAACCCTACTTCCTGGGTATTGTATACCGGATCAGGATCTCACATCTGTAACTCGTTACAGGCTCTGAGAAACCGTAGGGTTATCAAGATGGGTGATATGACTCTCAGGGTTGCTAACGGAATGAGCATGTACGCTGAATCCATAGGGGAATATCATCTTGGACTGACAACTGGGCAGATATTGATTCTGCGTAACTGTTTTTATGTACCAGGTGTGACTTATAATATCATATTTGTATCCTTACTTTCTAAGGAAGGATATGATTTTACTTTTGTTAGCGATGTGGTCCACATCCACCTAAATCAAGTTCGGATTGGGTCAGGTACATTAGAAAATGGGATATACGTATTGAATTAAGCTCAGATTTTCAGTGTCTGGAACACACTTAAAAGAAACTCTCCGAAAACAAATCAGGCTTTCTTATGGCATTGTAGACTGGGTCACATTAATGGGACACGGTTAACAAAGTTAAATAAAGAGGGATACTTGAATCCGTTCGAGTATCAGTCTTATGCCACTTGCGAATCTTGTCTCATGGGAAAGATGACAAAGACTCCGTTCACTGGACACGGAGAAAGAGCAAGCGAGCTCTTGGGACTCATACATAGTGACGTGTGTGGTCCAATGTCTACACATGCGCGAAGTGGTTATTCATACTTCATTACTTTCACAGATGATTTCTCTAGGTATGGACATGTCTTCCCAATGAAGCACAAATCCGAGGCCTTTGAGAAATTTCGGGAATACAAGAATGAAGTTGAAAAACAAACAGGCAAAAGTATCAAGACACTGAGATCTGATCGAGGTGGTGAATACTTGAGTGCCGAGTTTCTGGAATACTTAAAAGAGAATGGAATTCTCTCTCAGCTTACTCCCCCATACACACCACAACACAACGGTGTATCGGAACGGCGGAATCGAACCCTATTGGATATGGTTCGTTCCATGATTAGTAAGGCTGAGTTGTCGCGATCTTTCTGGGGTTATGCACTAGAAACAGCTGCATATCTCTTGAACAAGGCTCCAACCAAGACTGTGCCTACCACCCCATATCAGATGTGGAGTGGGAAGAAACCCTGTCTTAAGTATCTTAAGACATGGGGATGTCCAGCTTTTGTAAAGAAGCAGCATGCGGACAAGCTCGAGGCACGCTTAGTACTGTGTAAGTTTGTGGGATACCCAAAGAATTCCAGGGGGTATCTTTTCTATTCCGCCGTGGAACAAAAGGTTTTTGTTTCTTAGCATGCCCACTTCTTTGAAACTGAATTTTTAGAAAATCAGATAAGTGGGAGCGCAATAGAATTGGAAGAAATTCCAGAACAACAAGCTATTACTGAAAGCTTGGAAGAACCAGAAGTTTCAAGAGAACCAGACATCCCAACGCCACTCCGCAAGAGTAGTAGGCAGTCTCATCCGCCCGAGAGATACTACGGTTTTCTCTTAGACGGGGATAGAGAGGATTGCATCATTGACTATGGTGAGCCTACTAGCTTCCAGCAAGCCATTCAGAGCGGTGACTCAGTAAAATGGCTAGATGCAATGCGGACCGAGATGGAGTCCATGTACACCAACAATGTTTGGACTTTAGACTTTGCTCCAGAAGGGGTAAAACCCGTAGGCTGCAAATGGATCTTCAGAAAGAAGATTGGTGTAGATGGGCAGGTTGAAACCTATAAAGCTAGACTTGTTGCAAAGGGATTTCGTCAAAGACCTGGTTTAGACTATGACGAGACCTTTTCTCCAGTGGCTATGCTCAAATCCATTCGGATCCTTCTTGCCATTGCTGCCTTCCATGATTATAAAATCTGGCAGATGGACGTAAAGACGGCTTTCCTAAATGGAAATTTAGAAGAGTGCGTCTATATGGATCAGCCGGAAGGATTCATTCAGAGTGGGAGCAGCGGTAAAGTGTGCAAGTTGCTCAAGTCCATCTATGGACTGAAGCAGGCATCGTGGAGTTGGAACATCTGCTTTGATGATACTGTCAAGGAATTCGACTTTATCAAAAACCCAGATGAACCATGCATTTACAGTAAGATTGTAGGGAGAACTGTGGTATTCCTCGTCTTGTACGTGGATGACATTCTCCTAATAGGAAATGATATTCCTATGCTACAGTCAGTCAAAGGATTCTTGTCACAGAGGTTCTCCATGAAGGACCTGGGCGATGCCAGCTACATTCTGGGGATCCAGATCTATCGTGATAGATCTAAGAGGATGTTGGGACTTTCATAGTCCAGGTACAACGACACCATAATGAAACGATTCAGTATGGAAGATTCCAAGCGCGGTAATCTACTGGCTTGTCACGGAATCACCCTCTCCAAAGAGATGTCTCCTAAAACTGATTTGGAAAGGGCTCGCATGTCATCTATACCATACGCATCTGTGGTAGGCTCTATTATGTATGCGATGTTGTGTATCAGACTAGATGTAGCATACGCATTGAGCGTTGTAATCCGGTATCAGTCGAACTCATGGGAGAAACACTGGATAGCTGTAAAGAACATTCTCAAGTACCTGAGAAGGACTAAGGAGATGTTCTTGGTGTATGGTGGAAAAGACCTCCAGATCGAGGCTTTTGCTGACTCCAGCTTCCAGAGTGACAAGGATGACTCCAAATCTATATCGGGTTATGTCTTTACCCTCAATGGAGGGGCGGTTTGCTGGAAGAGTTCCAAGCAGGAAAACGTTGCTGACTCAACTATGGAAGCAGAGTACATAGCTACTTGCGATGCCGCAGAGGAAGCTGTCTGGATGAAGAAGTTCCTCACAGAGCTTCAGGTGGTTCCTACCATTGTTGATTCAATACCGCTGTATTGTGACAACAACGGCGCTATAGCTTTAGCGAAGGAACCCAGGTCCCATCAGAAGTCCAGGCACATTTTGAGGCGGTACCACCTGATCAGGAAGATCGTAGATCGCCGGGAGATCGAGGTGAAGAGAGTAAATTTAGAGAATAACACTGCAGATCCACTGACGAAGGCCTTACCCCAGACTCAGTTCGAGCTGCTGATCGAGATGATAGGTATTCGATACGCCAGTACATGGCCTTAGTGCAAGTGGGAGATTGTTAGTGTATATACCCTAGAGGCCATTACTGTATCACACAAGTTTGTATATTACTTGATGGAAGCTTGGGATATTCACAGTTGTATAGACAATCTTGCTCAAAATGGTAGTATGCTACTTGGTTTGTCTCTACTTCATTATGTGCATGTGTTTCTTTTTAGCATATCGCTTATACATATTAGTAGAGCCCTTAGGATCTTTGCTTGATTACCAGCGTTTGTGGGGGCTGGGTAATCTATAAGCACATCCTTATACAGGTCCCTAGTCATAGGACTATTGAGACAGGGCATCGATACTCCGGAGTAGACTAGCGTATGCGCTTCTTATCCCAGCGGGGGAGATGGTCTGTCCCACAGCCGTCAGTACGTCGTACTTGAGATAGTATGCGGGTGCTCGTTAGGTTACGAGTACACTGGACAGGACTCGTCAGGAACTGTTGGTTGGTATTATACCTATCGTCAGTTATCAGTTCCCAGGTGACATGAGTACAACTTAGTCCGCTGACTTGACACTGTCACTTCGCCTCGAGTGTGTTCCCACTGTACTTTGATTACTACCCTACCACGGCTCAAAGGAGTCATGCAAACAGGTAGTAGTTGGGTGCCGTCCCGAAGCACTTGGAGGCAGTGACGGTTAGACAAGATTCGTCTCTCCCGGTATTGGGGGTTGATATCGTGCTGTGTCTAGGAGCGCCATTACACAAAGTAGTCCCTGGCCAGGGCAAGCGAGATATTCTGGTAGGTTTCGAGTATTATCTCAGGGTGTTCTGGGCTACACTCCGGCACGACTTGTACCGCTATTAGGGGACGACGTTTACCACCCCCTAGGCCCGCCATGCGATGTTCTCAGACGAACGGACCTGACTGTAAGGAGATTGTCACATACAGGTTCAGTAAGAGTTCGGATGGGTTTACCTCATCGGCCTTCTTATCGACATCTACCTAGGGACCATTACGTACAGCTAGTGCCGCTTGCTGTCTGTGGTTAAACCCACTACCAGCGTAGTGTCGAGTCTTTAGAGTCCCACGCAGAGAGTTTCCCTGCACTGAGCGAAACGTGTAGAGGCCGTATGGTTTTACGTCAGGGCTACGATCACTTACGTGCATTTTTGTGCGTATGCAGTTCGGGCAGGCAATACTAGTAGGCTTTGGTTTAAGCCGGATCCTAGTATTGCACGGATGGATTTGTTCTGTCTTCTGTGCATTCGCATTCTACGGAATGCGGATGCGGGTGTGTATGCACAGTTTTGAGGAGCGAAGAAGGAGGAGGTGCCTCATTAGGGTTTTGACAGTTGATTCGTTCAAAACCATTCTGAGGCGGACTCATTAGGGTTTTGGCAGTTGGTTCGGTCAAAACCTTTATGAGCCGGGGACATTATTTACTAATCTTTTTAGTGATAATTATGTGATGGCTAATTGCTTTGACCATTTGACCATACTTGACTTGGTTGACCGTTTGACCAAAGTTGACTTGGACCTTCATGAGAGGTCAAGAGTTTTCATTGGTTTTCTTTTTATTTTTTGGATATGAAAATGGTCAAGTCAATTGTTGCCATCAACTTTATCATGAAAAGATTAGTCATGATGATGTTGGTGTATTATTGCAACCATGGTGCTTTTTCTTTAGTTGATTATTCACTTCACATTTCCATTCTCTCTCTTGAAAAAGAAATGAGAAAGCTCCATGGTTGTTCTCCTTCATCTTCCTCCTCTTAAAAATTTCCTTCGATCTCATGTGTTGAGAGAAAAAGGATCCTAGTTGACAAAAACATCCATTTACTACTTATACACAACCTAGGACATCAAGACTAGCGATCTTGTTGCCCTAGTTGCCTTGGCTCGAGGTGGAGCTCGGAGCACAATGCTCGGGTGGATCGTCTTCGACTCAAGGAGGCCGCGGAAGTGATCAAGATCCGAATCGATCCTCGGAGCTTGAATGGACGAGCAGGACAGCGGAGAGAAGACCCAAACGACCGGAATCGTGAGGTATAATCTCTATGGCATAGTAGATAGCACCTCATGTAGTTTTCTAGTTTGTCGTTTAGCAAAGATCCTTCTTTTAGTCCATGTTGCCTTTGCGCCAAAAATCGTTTTTTGCCGTTTCCGCCTACCCGTAAGAATCGGGGTCAGCAACGTGGACTTACATAAATGGCAGGCCTTCGCCGACTTCCTCGCCGAATATCCGATACCCGCCGATTCTCCTTTGATCTGCTAATTGCTCGACGAGTAAGCATTTGACACGATCGATAGGGAGAGAAGATAGAATAATACCCGATGGGAACTTTACTTCGACGGAGCATCTTTCATGAAGAAGAGCAAACAAAGCACCCCCATAATCAAATCAGGGGTAGGACTCATCTTTGAGACTCCACAAGGAGGGATAATACACTTTGCCTTCTCCTTAACAGAGCCAAGAACGAACAATGAAGCCGAATACGAAACTTTGATAGCAGGTCTTAAGATCGCCGTCGACATGGGAATTGAGAACCTCCTCATATACGGAGACTCCCAGCTGATCGTTAGCCAAGTAAACGGCGACTATCAATCGTGCAAGCCAGAGTTAGTGAAATACGGTGAGAGAGTGCAGCAATTGCTGACTCAAATCCCTGCCTATGCCCTGGAGAGCATACCGCGTGCAGAAAATAGCAAGGCGGATGCATTAGCCAAGCTCGCTAAAGAACTGGCCGACGAAAACCTGGATGACGTGAGGATCATTGTGCAAAGTCGTTAGGTTCTTGCACCGACAGAAATAGCTCCGGAGTAGTCCGAAGAAAAGGGAGCGACCGAGCAAATGGCTCTGCAAATAAAAGACCAGGAAAAGGCAATGGATTGGAGAGAATTCTTTATAGACTACTTCAAATCCCATCGAATACCTGAAGATGCATCCTGGAGACATCAGCTTATGAAACGAGCTCTTTCTTTTGCCTTCGTCAATGATACTCTGTATAAGAGATCGTTTGACTCTTTATGGCTAAGGTGCCTAGGACCGGAAGAAGCAAAAAGAGTCTTCCAAGAAACTCACGACGGACTCTGCTGTTCTCACCAAGCCGGGCCGAAGATGAGACTAAAGATCAAAAGGATGGGCAACCATTGGCCCACGATGATCCAACACTGTCTCGAATACGTGAAGCAGTGCCATTCGTGCCAGATTCACGGGAACTTTATTCATCAGCATCCAAATCCGCTATACCCAACGGTGGCTAGCTGGCCGTTCGAAATGTGGGGAACTGACATAATCGGGCCCATCGAACCGGCATCATCCAGAGGACATCGGTTCATATTAGCAACCAATGATTGCTTCTCCAAGTTGGCAGAAGCAGTACCACAAAGGGAAGTGAAGACGGATAATATCCTCCATTTTTTCAAGACACACGTCATTTATCGGTTTGGCACTCCGCGGCGGATTATCTCCGATAACGGGCCAGCCTACAGAAGCCACAAGATCAGCCGCTTCCCGCAATAGCATAATATAGACCGGAGATACTCTTCAGTCTATAATCACCGAGCTAACGGTCTAGCTGAGGCTTTACAAGACCATGACGAAGATCGTGAAAAAGACGGTGTCTCGAAATAAGAGGGACTGGCACGAGAGACTGCATGAAGCTCTTTGGGCGTATCGAACTACGTTCAAAACAGCCACAAACACAACGCCGTATGCATTGGTATTCGGCATAGAAGCGGTACTCCCCCTTGAGATAGAGTTACCCTCTTTACGAGTGGCGGTTCACTACGAGCTAACAGACGAACATAATGCTCACCTTCGGCTTGAGGAGCTCGATGCCCTTGATGAAACCAGGCTCATGGCGCAGCAAAATCTGGAAGCTTATAAAGCAAAGATGACGCGCTCATATGAGAGATTGACTAAGCTGAGAACATTCCGCCAAGGCGAACTCGTGCTAGTGGTCAAAAGGCCTATGATCCACAATCGTGCCAAGCGGGGGAAATTCGAGCCGAACTATGAAGGCCCGTTTATCATAGACAAAGTTTACCAGGGTAGAGCATATCTACTCATGGACATGCATGGTGAAAGACCTTTCAAGCCAATAAACGGTCGCTTCCTAATGAAATACTACGCCTGACGAGTCACGACCTAGGTCAACGATAGAAGACGACGCCTATGTCCGCTCACTATCTTCCTAAGCCTAAACTCTGTAAATATTAGCAGGCTACGGACCGAAACGACCTTAAACTAACAACGGACCGAAACGTTCTTAAACTAACAACGGACCGAAATGTCCTTAAACAAACGATGGACCACTTTGTCCTAAAACTGGCGTTGGACCGAAACGTCCTTAAACTAACAATGGACCACTATGTCCTAAAACTGGCTGTTGACTGAGACGTCGATAAACTATTACGGACCGCAGCATCCTAAGGCTGACACAAAAAAAACAAAAATAAAAAATAAATAAAAAAAGAAGAAAACGGTATGTCGATAAGCAAAATGGGCACGGCTGAAAACCCGAAAGGGCTCCGTAAGTAAAAACAGCAAGGCTACCAGCGAGTTTTGAAAAAACCCGAAAGGGTGCAATCTCGTTAAAAGACACTTGAAAGTGTAGGTCCACGGTAGCGCCCTGGCCGTCTAACAGACGCCAAATGCAGAACGAAAACTTTTTACAACTGGCGCTATCGCGTACTATAACCCGATCTGCCATTAAAGCTAAACTAACAAACTACAAAGTGGGTAGAAACGTTATACCGAATGATCCGAGTCCTTCGGTCTTCAACCATCATCCCACGCTTTGTTGTGGCTGCTCCGATCTCCTGAATCTCCAATCTTCTCGTCCAGGTGGCACCACGTCGCCGGATCTTTAAACGGGCTCCCGCCTCTGAACCGAGGCAACTCGGTCATCAAGTTTGCTAAAAGAGACGACCAAGATGAAGTAGAGAATGAGTAGAACACTTTGTCTCGTTACGTCCAAGGCTATGGACGAACGGTTAATGAAGTTGCCTTTTGGAATCGGGTGAAATGAGAAATGAGGCTTATCTAATTTCCATGAGTCCAAAACAATATCAATTTTTTTCCAAGCAACCATGATCTCACACTAAGGGGGCCGGCCACTTTATAAGGAGGTGGGGGTGAGTGTAGGAGAGGGGGAGGTGACCATAAGCTCAATACTTATCATAACACCAAGTATGAATGCATTAATGAAAGTGATGAATCACCTTAAGCTAGTCATCAAAGCATTTAATGCATCATTAAATCACAAATGAGTCACATGCCACCTCATCAGCCTAGTCACCATCTAGAAGCTTCTAGAAGCGCGACTCAACCTTATCAAGAAAAAATAAATCCGTATTTAACCGAATGTGAAATACGGCTGATAGAAAACTGGAAACTGGCAACTTCCAAAAGTGATCCTGAAACGAATTTCAGGATAACCCCGTAATGGTATAAAGATACCCGCATTTGTATTACGACCGAATACAAATGCATCCGAGACAAAGATATTATATCTACACAGTATAATTCTCGGATCCGGCTTAAACCAAAAGTCGACCAGTATTATCTGCCCGAAAAATAACACATGCGAAAACGCACGTGTATTTTCCGAACCCCGCCATATAACCATACGACCTCTACAACGTTTCGCCCGAACTTGGGAAAGTATCTGCGGGGGACTCTAATGACTCATCAACACACTGGCACTGGGTATAACCTCTAGCATGTCAGAAGTACAAGCTGTACGTAACGGTTGCCTATGTATTGATTAGAAGGGAAGCTGATGAGCGAACTCATCTCTAAACCCTACTGAGCCTAACAGTGACAATATACATACAGTCCGGTCAGTTCGTCTATGAGTATCGCATATCTGCCTAGAGTGCTAGTAACGTCAGACCCCCAATAGCGGTATAAGTCGTGTCAGAGAGTGGCCTAGAACACCCTGAGATACTACTGGAGTACCTACCAGTAAATCTCTTGCCTCGGCCGAGGGCTTTGTGTAATGGCTCTCCCAGACACAGCGCGATCTCACCCCCAATACCGGGAGAGACGAATCCCCTGTCGATCCGCTCACTTGCCTCCATGTAGCTCTAGACTGTACCCAAAAAAGACCTGTTTGCACGACTCCTTTGAGCCGTGGTAGGGTAGAAATCAAAGCACAGTGGGAACTCACACGAGACAAATGACGACCTCAGGTCGATGAACTAACCTGTACACATGTCACCAGGGAATTTCTATCTGACGCTAGGTATAATACCAACGAGCAGATTCCCGGCGAGTCCTGTCCGGTGTACTCATAACCCAATGACCACCTGTATACATCTTAGGTGAACCAACTAACACCAATGGCTTGTGAGACCGGCCATCGCCCCTCGTCGGGGTCTCGACTGTATTCACTAGTCTACTCTGGAGTATCGATGCCCTGTCTCGAAACTCCCACGACTAGGGACACTTTAAGGATGTGCTTACAGACCCCAGCTCCCACGTTTATGATCGCCACCATACTGCTGGTAGTCAAGCAAGAATCCTATGGGCTCTATCATCATGCAATAGTGAACTAAAGCATATATAGGATGATAAAGACAAACCAGATAGCATACTATCATCTCGAGCAAGACTGTCATATCGGTATAGGTCCTGCCTCAATCATTGCAATCATGTACCTGCGGTGCAATAATTGACTTTGAGGGCACTATCTCCAACAATCTCCCACTTTCACTTAAGGCTAATTATTGCGATGTCGCATACTCACAGCCAGTATGATACCAAACATCCAACTTCTCTACTAATCAGTTTCACAAAGCTGGTTTGTAAAACTCTTGTGTTCGAGAAATAGCCCCAGTGAGTGGATCCGCCCTGATGTTTCTTTCTATATCTCTCTAAATCTCAAGTTCGCGGAGAAAGCCATCTCCCGAATTGAGTAATACCTGTCTTAGAATATGTCTGGATATCTGATGGGACCTTGTTCATAAATGAACTCTAAATCCAAACTTCTTAGACTGTATCGATAACTGAACCTAATCAGTAACCAGCACCATGCCTCCCACAATTTCCTCTTGGACCACCTGTCCATAATACTGTCCCTCGTCAGAGGGAAAAACATAACTCTGACAATCACTCTGTCATCCACGTCATCTTTGAAGCTTAGAATGATAACCGTCTCCCGTAGGAGGCTGTCGTCATCAAATCCGTAGAACATGCACTTATGTTCTAAAACTGTTTCCTTATGTTTCTTCAGGATTGGATTAATATAAACTTATCGCATCTAGTGCAAAAACAACATCTGGTGTGGTACTTGACATCCCATGATTGACTCAATTGCCTAAGCAAGTGATCTGCCAATCATATACATCCCTCTCTCCTTTAGTCTGTAAGACACCTTTAGAGAGGGTGACTCCAACATCTGCATGTACACCACCATGCCAGGAGTCATCTATTCTAAAATACCATTAGAATACTGTCAAAGTACCCAAATTGGGAAACTACCCAATCTAGATCTAAAACCATAGATCTAGTAACCAGAATGTCTGATATTATATCCATATCCCTTGTGGAGAAACAACTGTCTGACGACCAAAGTACAACCGATCGTAGTATAGGAATTTTACTACCTACTCTGTGTATGTCATCCAAATACAAGGACATCACACTCTACTACCTTCTTAACAGATCCATCCTCTATTCTGATGAAGTCAAACCCATGACTTTCACATCAAAATTAGATGACCTATCTCCGCTATATCTGCTCAAGTCTATAAATAGACATAAGTTACTTGCCTACTATGCTTCTGCTGCTTCCACTAACTACGACAACCCTCTGGCAAAATAATATACACGTGCACTTCTAAAGCTAGTTTAGAACGACGCTATACTTATCCTCCTGCCGGGTCTCATAGTCTGGAACAACAGTAGTGTTAAGTCTGGGTAAACAAGAACCTCCCTGTCACCGTCCTTGAGGCTACCATAGTACCTCTCGGGTGTCTGAGGTTACCCACCATATCTGCGGAGTGGCTATTGGAATGTCAAACCTGATTGAATATATAGGTCTTATTAAATTTTCCGTAATAGTTTGCGGTTCTGGAATCACTTCCAGTTCTACCATACTCCCACTACTGTTTTCTGAAAAAATCCATTTTACTAAAACTGTGGCGAGTTAAGAACAATATCACTATTGATCTTCCAAATGGTAGAAAAATCAACCCTCGACATAGCCCGGGTCAACCCACAAACTGCCATTACAGAAACGTGCCTTGAGTTATCCAGTGTCTGGTTTTAAGCATAAGCTGGACAACTCCCCGTATCTTAACATCGTTAAGATATGAACCATTCTATATACAATATAGAACTAGAGCCACTAATTTAATTGGAACCAGATTCAAATCATGCAGCTGTCTCCAGTGCATATCAACTTAATGGAGAGAGGTTAATCAGCATTACTCAACTTAGGAATCCATCAAATTATGTGTAACCTGAAAGAGAAACAAGTTTCTCAAAAACCATTACTATCATCTGAATACCAATCACAAGAATCTAAATCTTCGATCTCTTTGAAGAATCCCGATACTTGCGATACCTGGTTCTCTACTTTATTCTTATACCCACAACTTCTCAAAACATAGACATTGTATTTCTACGAAACATTTGTCTAAAACTAGAGAAGTCATAAGTAAATAGAACATAGTGCGAGGACCAACTCCTTTGTCCTGACGGACACTGGACAACATACAATACTCTGTATAAGTCCCCTGAGTTTGAATAGCTCAAAACCTGTGCATCGTAGGTTGAAAACTGTACCCGGGTGATTTCCTCAAATATCACCAACTACAACGAATTTCGATATAATGAGGATGATCACCTTATTCCCATCTCATCATCTGTAAAAAAAACCATACAGATATGAGAATGAAACCTGGTAAATACATACCCTGGTGTAAGTATCTAATCGGGAAAACAGTTTTTCTTTTAACAATGCGCAGTGAAACTGAAACATTAAAATGTCACGTAGGGGTATCCTGGTATTTCTAGTAATGCCTCTTCCATAATAAAAATCATGACTTTAATCGTATATTTCATTGCCATCTCTCCAAATCCCTTTATTTGTCTTTAGTCGTTACCTTCTGTACACCTTCGTCAGGCTAAATGGTTTTCTTCTTTCCTTACCGTTCGGCACCAGCCTATGGTTTGGAAGAAGACTATCCAGTAAGCATAATAGGTGTACTCTCCTAATCCTAGGAGTACTCGTAACTTGAGAGAAGGTGATGATAAAAGACAACTGAATAACACCTTATTCTTTTTAAGGTGAAATAGGAGTGGTGATGAAGTACGCGGTTTGGTCATGAATGATAGCAGTCGCAATTTACTTTGCCCTCTTTCGAATCCCTTTATTTTGTCTTTACATTTTACCTTCTGTACACCCTACTTAGGCTAATTGGTTTTCTTCATTCCCTACCTTTTGGCACCAGCCTATGGTTTGGAATAAGACTATCCAATAAGCATAATAGGTGTACTCTCCTAAACTATGGAGCCCTCGCAACCTGAGAGAAGATGATAATAAAAGACAACTGAATAAACCAATTCTATTTCTCCTGAACCTGGATCCATCCTCGAAGTAGTACCTTCGAGTTCGTATATAACCATGCGATGGATCTATCCAATGGAAGTGGATATCCGTAGTAATACAGGGTGTTCTGAGAAATGCAAAGGGTAAAAGAAGGAGTGGTAATGACTTATGCAACTTTAGACAATCCAAAAGCTAGTATTTTAAGAAGGTTCGGTCAACTTGGTCACAGAGTCATAGTTTAGGGCCGGTGAAAGGTCGCTGCCAAAGAGAGAGAGAGAAAAGAAACACTCTGCATGCACTCTAACCTAGATCAGAATGGTTATCACTTTATCTAATCAGGAAACCTCCCACTGTAATCTCAAATTCTCCTCCAAACCTGAAAGAAGAATTAGTCGGGATTAGCCGAAGAGTAAACTAACTCATTAGTGGAAATCGGGATCCAACTCTCATCGCATGATAACTTGATGGAAGCCACTAATGTTATCACACTCCAGAAGGTATGCGCAAACTTGGCAAGTTTCATTTTCTTTAGAAACACCCGATATGATTTTTGCCCCATGCTCTTATAACCTTGACTAAGGGCCAACAAATCATAAGTCACATGTCAAGTTCTTCCCGTCATTGTCCTGGTTAATTTGAACTCATCCGTACATACTTTTGACTAAGGGCCAACAAAGTAATACGACTGTCCCAAACCAACACATCTATCTATGCTACAAATGAATACCCCAGCAGCTACCAAACACTATGCCTTGACTAAGGGCCAACAAACATAGCTTGAATACTACTAACTATCCATAAGAAATGACGGAGGGCTACGGCTGGATTTTGGCAAAAAACCTTTAACTTAATGAACTTGATTTCGTTGAAAGAACCTGATAGCTGTTTACAAAAATATAGTGACGAAAACTTTTGCTAAAGAGGTCACTCCCGGTGAAGGGATCTCGGCTCTTTCCTCGTAGAATGAGGTGCAGGATATTCCAACAGAATACCGCGATGCAAAGCAACTTGTAATCGACTATATTGAAGTTATTACCCTGACGTAAACTTCTGCCCAAGCGGTCACTCCTGGTGAAGGGATCTCGGCCCTTGCCTCGTCGAATGAGGTGCAGGATATTCTAACTGAATATCACTATGCAAAACAAAAGGAAACATCTTTGTAATAACCCCTTTTAAAATTTGTTCCAACAACATCAAATATAGGTTTGTTTTATCCTTGCATTGATAAGAATCAATGCAGTCCCATCAATCAATTACACCAGAAAAGAACGAAAATAAAATGTATGTATATGCCATCCGCATTCGCCACTGGGTCCCGTCATCACCCGTTAGGTTACATAACTAACAGCAGAGCGGGGGCTGGACTAGTGCGGGTGTAAAACATATACAACATCTAATAGTATATATACCAATATACAATAATCGCTCCAGGCGTAATAATATGCAACATTACAGAAAAGTAATAAGCATCACAGAACAATACAGATAATCTTGGATCCCCGAGTTTCACAGAGCCGCTGCTGAAACCCGACGTTCCCCTGGTCGTGTGGATAGCCTGTGCAATGAAACCTAGACCCCTACAGGCGCGGCAAGTTACCCGCCAAAACCTGAAGCGAGGTAGTCCCCTACAGCATAGTGAATGGAACACCCGGCACTTCACGGAATCCGGTAAATTGAGCACCCCTTCTTGGGTCAACCTGTACCCCTGCGAGTGCGGCGAATAGTCTGCCAATTCTAGAGTGAAGTCCCTTTGCCTCTCAAAGCCATGAGATACGGACCCGTTGCCCTCCAGAACCCGTCTATCCGTGAACTTCTTCGCGGGATAAACCTAGTACAGAAATAAAAATATGTACAACGGGTACACCGACCTCAACCTGGTCGTGCCCCAAAAGAATATTATACAAACAGGCAGTGACGATAGTCCACATGTTGGACGCTCGCCCCGCAATATCAAATGTACAAATAAATCCAAACAGCACTACCATTGCACACTGCTATCCACCACGACATATCCGCAACAATACAGCATAACACAGAACATCAACGCGAATGTCACATTCGCAAACCCGTCTAAAAGAACTATAGCAATTAGACGCGGTTTACCGATCAAATGACATTCCCGGTTTGAGATATAATGTAAACACTGCATACTAACAAAATCTAAAATTTCGATCGACCAAATTTCCCGAAGTGGGCCCCACGTACATCTGCTGTACAGTAACAAAATATGGGCCCAAAAGAAGTATACCAAAAACCACAATTTCCAAAATTAAGCTCTCTGGGAAAAATTGATGCACTGTTCCCACTAAAGCGCCGCGGTTCCGCTGTCAAACCCTAGGTTTGACCGCGGATCCGCGGTGCTCTTGTGGGATCACGTGCCCAAATTTTTCCAGTATGCTTATAAAACCCTGCACAACTTTCTGTGATATGAAAAATAATTTTTGGACCCTTTAAAAAATCGACAGAAACTTCTGTGCATGAAAATTGCGATTTCGGAAATTCTGTTCGATCGACCTTTTAAATGCGTTAGCACAAATTAGTATAATTTAATGGTGAGGCTCTGATTGTAGGGTTCCTAGGCACACTCATGAGGTCTCACAAGGCATCAACCATGCCAATTTAAAAAATTACGGGTGCCGAGAAACCCTAATACGGATCGTTGGCTAGAAGTTTAGGCGACAAAGCAACTAGTTAACTACTTTAACTAAGATTACGGAAATACAACCTTTGTAGATCCGGTCCTCCACCTCCACGGCTCCGTGATGAAGTCCTCTCCGCTGTCCAAATGAAATCCCGGGCTCTAGCATCGGCTTCATCGGAGAAATGGGCGGGCAAGGTCGTCGGCTTCGTGCCGAAGATGATCTACGTCGAGGCATCGCTAGATCAAGCTCCAACTTCACCAAGTCATGAAACTTGTGAAGAAAACACACTCTACTACATGGCAAGAGGTAGATGATGAAGAAATAGGAAGTGGGTTCACTTTAGAATTGGATTTCCCACTCTTTTTCTCACTTTGCCATTGATGAAGCAAAGTTTTCTTCAAGTGAAGAAGAAGAAGAAGAAGATGAATATTATGATAAGTCTTGTAGAATAATTGAAAAAGAATTATTCT
This sequence comes from Agapanthus africanus, assembly GCA_030015575.1. Taxonomy (NCBI): domain Eukaryota; kingdom Viridiplantae; phylum Streptophyta; class Magnoliopsida; order Asparagales; family Amaryllidaceae; genus Agapanthus; species Agapanthus africanus. The sequence goes on along the minus strand of CM057345.1, from coordinate 420,597,028 downwards.
TATCATAACTTGAACCATGGTTTGATGTAGAGAGTTAACTCAAGTTAGATGAATGGTTAGGGTTTGAAGAAGAAGACAAAAAGGTTACATGAGTCAAAGTTGCATGAAGCTTCAAGAAGCTTCATGTAAGAAAGCAACCTTTTTATTTTCTTTTCACTTTTTCTTTTAATCCAAATTAAAAGATAAATGAATGAATAAATGAATAAAAACCCTAACCATTTACTTAACCATGGTTTAACTTTTTACACAAACCCTAGCAATCATGTATCATTAAACATAATACAATCAAGTGCACAAAAATATATCACATATACAATGTGCACACCCGAGTGAGAAAATCCATTCAAAGTGAACCAATACTAGTTAATGCAAAGTAATATATCAAATATATAATTATTCATTAAATCATCAAATCAACGCTTGATTTAACGATCCGATCATATCGCATATAACCGACCAATATTCAATGTATCGGCTTATCGAATCAATCCTTGATTCGATAACTAGGTTACATCGCATACAACCATTCGATACATTCATCGCGAGAATGAAATACGGTATCACATACACGCATTATTCTCGGTCCCGCACATATCTCATATGCGCTCCTATTTCGTTTCGCTTGAGCCAGGAAACCTCTGTGTAGGACTCTAAAGACTCATCAATACGCCGGCAGCAGGTGATGATCATATCAAACACCCACAAGCCGCAAGCGGTCTGCTAAACGTAACGGCCACCCAGGTATTGAGCGATCAGAAGATCGACGAGCAAGCCCGCTCACACTCCTGTGAATCCAACCAGTAACACTTACCGTACAGTCCGGTCTGATCGTCTGATATGTCGCATATCTCGCCTAGGGGTGGTAAACGTCACACCCCAATAGCTCGATAAGTCGTGTCGATATGAGGTCTATAACAATTCAAGAAACTACTGGTAACACTTACCAGTAAATCTCAGCAACCCTGGCCAGGGATTTCCGGTTATAGCCAATCGAACACAGCGCAACATCAACTCCCTATACCGGGAGAGACGAATCCCCTCCTATCGCTCATTGCCTCCATGTGACTCGGGACTGTACCCAAAAACCACCGTTTTGCACGCCCTCTTGGACGTGGTAAGGTGGAAATCAAAGCACAGTGGGAACCACACAAGACTCTATGACGATCTCGGGTCAACAGACTACTCTGTACCAGTGTCACCAGAGAACTGCCATCTGACGTAAGGTATAATACCATCTGGGAGTTCTCGGCGAGTCCGTCCAGTGTACCCAGTGTCCACTGAGCACCCGTATATCATCTTTGATGTCAAACACCAATGGATATGGGATCATCCATCGCCCATCTGTATGGGTCGAGAAGGTACACGCTAGTCTACTCTGGTATATCGATGCCCTGTCTCGATACACCCACGACTAGGGACTTTGAAGGATGTACTTATGGACTACCATGTCCCTACTAGTATGATCTGCATCATAGTCCAGGTAGTCAAGTATACATCCTAAGGGCTTTTCCAACATGTAATAGAGAGAGACAATCAGTGTACACGTTAAGGTAAAGAGTAACCAGATAGCATACTATCATGTCGAGCAAGAAAGTCCTCCCTATATATGTCCCAGCATCCACTACAATATACATCCTATGTATAGTAATGGCCTCTAGGGCATACATATAACTAACAATCTCCCACTTGCACTAGGGCCATCTGATAGCAGTGGTTGTAGTATCTCATACTCAACCATCCCATAAAAGTCTCTCTCTGGGAATAGGCCTTCGTGAGTAGATCCGCCGTGTTGTCCTCTGAGTCTACTCTCCTGACCTCGATCACCCTGGAGATCAAACATCTCCATGATCAGGTGACACTGCCTTAGAATATGTCTGGATCACTGATGGGACCGGGGTTCCTTGGCATAAGCCACAACTCCATTGTCTCACAATGGTAGGAACGTAGTTCATCTCATGAACCAATTTACACCCAGACTGCCTCTTTGGTAGCATCTTAAGTACCGATGTATCCAGCCTTTATTGTCTAGTATGTTACGGTATCTATCTTGGAACTCTTCCAACATACCGTCCCTCTACTGAGGGTAAAGACAATGCCTGCGACTGACATTCAGTCGTCATTATCACCCTGGAACCCTTCCAGTGATTCTCCCCAGGATCGATTGATACCATCTCACTACAACTAGTGAGAATCCTAACATCCAATTAGATCTATCTCATAGATCCAAAACCCAGGATTTAGGAGGTATCACTTTGATCCTATATGGAGAATCATTGTGATAAGCGGAGATTGACCGAGCGTAGCATAGGAAACTCCTTCCCTATCAAGAGCATGTCATCCACGTACTCTACGAGGATCAACACTATACTCCCTACTACCTTTTTGTATATACAAGGTTCATCTACCATTTTGATGATGTCAAACACTTTGACTAAGACATCAAAACAGATGTTCCAACTCCGCGATACCTGCTTTATCCTATAAAGCATCTTGCACACGTTTCCGCTGCTCCCACTGTCTATGAAGCCCTCTGGCTGTGTTCTTATAGACGTTCTCTTCTAAATCATTATTTAGAAAAGTAGTCATGGCACCCAACCGCCAGATATCGTAGTCATGGTATGTAGCCGTGGCAAGTAGGATCTGGATGGACTTAAGCATAGCTACTTGAAAAGGTTTCATCATTATCCACACCTGGTCGATGACGAAAGGCTTTAACAAGTCTAGCTTTGAAAGTGTCAACTTTTCCATCTACACCAAGTAATCTTCTCAAGATATACTTGCTCCGGATGGGGATTTAACCCTTCAGATATAGCAACCAAAGTCTATACTTTGTTGGTGTATAAGGATTCCATCTCAGATCGATAAACATCCAGCTATTCTTACAGAGTCTTACTCTCGATGGCCAGCTTGAAGCTAGTTGGGTCATCATCTCATGATGCAATTCTCGCTCCCACTGTCATAGAGAAACAGAAGTATCTCTCAGGTGGGTGAGGAACCCTACTAGATCGGCGGAGAGGCTGAGGTTCGTTGGAATCTACTGAATCCTTTGGTTCTATCAAATCATCAGCTGCAGTTTTTATAGCTGGAACCTTTCCAGTTCTACATTACAGACTTTGCCTCGAGCTTGTCCGGATTTTGCTTTCAGACATAGGCCGGTCAACCCCAAATCTTAACTAGCTTAAGACATGGGCTCTTCCCTTTCCATATCACATATGAAATGGTAGGCAACTGATTTGATTGGAACCCTATTCAATAGGTATGCCGCTTCTCAAGTGCATAACTCCCAAAAGGAAATAGGTAACTCAGTAGTACTCATCATAGAGCACACCATATCAAATAGGGTGTATCTGCTCCGTCCCGATATACCATCGTTGGTGTATCCGGAGGAGTAATCCTGAGAGAGAATCTCATTCTCCTTTAGAATAGTCCAGGATTTCCATGCTCAAGTATTCTCCTCCTTGATCACATCAAAGGACATAATACTTATACCCGTATTGGTTCTCTACTTCTAACTTATATTCTGTGAATATCTCAAAAGGTTCGGACTTGTGCTTCAACAGGAACATAGGTCTAAATCTTGAAAGATCATCAGAGAATGTAATGAAGTATAAAGAACCGGTCTTGGCTAGTGTAGACAGGGGACCTACATACATCAACATGTATCATCCCAAGAGTTCACTAACTCTCTCTCTGTTTTCAGTAAACGGAGCTATTGTCATCTTATCTCTGTGACATGACTGGCAAGTTTCATAAGATGTAAATTCAAACTGATTTAAATATGCATCTAATATGTAACTTCAGCCAGTCGGATCGCATTGATATGACCTAGTCTACAATGCCTGAAGAAGGATCCGTTCATTTCTGAAATCTTCCTCTTCTGTGTGTTCAGTATACTAAAGAACTGTAGTTTGATTTAGAACATCAATGCTTTTAGATAACGTGCCTGAACCAATCAACTTTTGATATAGGAAATGTTCAAAACATTATCCAATAATACAAAATTTTATCCTTTCTTTACTAATAAAGAGACTGATATGATTTTGTATATCAGGTTCGGTATCTAATAACATTCGTTCAGAATCAATGTATTGGTAATACAGGGTGACAATGACCAACAGACTTGGCTGCAACTCTTGCCCCGTTTTCTGCCTCATGAAACTTATCACCCGTTCTCAGTCCTTTACCTTTCTTTAGCCCTATGTAACAGATTACATATCTGGGATCCTGATCTGGTATCACATACCCAGGACGTAAAGGATACTGAGAAACAGTTCTTTGTAAAGAACACACCCGAAGATGATGCATCAGCATGCATTCTCTTCGTTTGGGCGGCACGGGAATTCTGGTAATCCCCAATTTCCTGCTCTGTCTTATAACAATTATAAGTTGGAGCGGGACCAACGTTCCCCAGCTCAGTATAACAAGCGGGTTCGGTCAAATATCCGTATTATTATCTTGATTAAGGCGTGATATGGTCGCTACCTGGAGAGAGAGAGAAGAAAACACTCAGCGTGCGCTCTTGCAAGAATAGATTGGTTTTTATTTTATCTAATCAGGATGGCTCCCACTGCTTTTTATCAAATCTTCCTTCAAACCCAAAAAGGAAAGACTAGCCGGGATTAATTACACACTACAAGTTCGCCAATCTTTCAGCCAGGCCAGTGTCGGTACTTTGAGGGAGGTCCCCCGTGCTTTCGCACGAACCTAATTAATGTAAACCTCGTTTTCCCAGAGGCGTAACCTCGTTGACACCTTTCTAGACACCTACTTGATCGGCTAATTGTAATGTGTAAAACTCTCCCAGGAGTAACAATTACTCGCAGCGGGTATCGGGATCCAACTATCTCATAGAAGGTATGCAATCTCATTGCAAATTTCAACACTTGAAATTCCCGATAATTTTGCCCCTAGCGTCCTATGACCTTGACGGAGGCCAAACAACCCATAGTCCGCTAGTCATGTTCAACCCGTCATTTCCTGATTGAATTAAACCCACCCGCACGACCCTTGACGGAGGCCAAACAACGCCGTATGAATACCCTAATCCAATCGCATCATATGCTAGCAGATAAGCACTAGTTAGCTACCGTACACTACGCCTTGACGGAGGCCAAACTACCGCAGCACGAATACTAACTAGTACTTATCTGAAATGTCGGAGGGCTACGATAGGTTTTTCTGAAAACCTATTGCGTAATGAACTTGATATCGTTGTAGAATCAAATGAATTTTGAAATGGAGTGTCTTTGAGGCTTTTCTAGTTTTGCTAAAGGAGTCACTCCCGGTGAAGGGATCGTCGGTCCTTTAGGTACGGGATATATCATATATATCGCGGTGCAAAGCAGAAACTCTTAAAAGCAATCAAAAAACAAACCGAGTGTGTAGCATCAGCCAGTTATTGCTAAAGGAATCACTCCCGGTGAAGGGATCTCGGTCCTTTCCTTATCGAATAAGGTGCAGGATATATCATATATACCGCTGTGCAAAGCAAGAACTGTAGCTACCTGTTTTATTTTGAAATTCGATTCTACAACATCTTAGGTTTCTTTTATTTCATTAATCTCATTAATGAAGTCCCATCATTTAAATACCTAAACATCACAGATAAATACGACGTACACTTATGCCATCCGCATTCGCCTCGATGTCCCCTCGTGCACCGTTAGGTTAGGTAACTAACGGCAGAGCGGGGCAGGGCTAGCGCGAGTGTAAAACATAAGTAACGTCTATATAATATATCATATATACTATATACTGTATCCATCACAGAACATATCACATGATCACATCACAGATATCGCAGCAGAAGAAACATATGAAATATTGGATATACTAGGACGTCCGTGTTTTTAATACGAGCCAGTATAAAACTCGGATTCCACGATCGCGATGAATAGCCAAACCCACACCCCAAGACCCCTATGAGAGCGGCAAGCAACCCTACCAATTCTGGAGTTAGGAGACCCGAACTCGACTCCTCGAGTTGGTCTCCCACTGGACTCCAGAACCCGGTTACTTGTGCTCCCCTCCTTGGGTCTATCCTAGTGCGGAAAAGTAAATAATATACAAACGGTGACATCTTCCGCAACCTGGAAGTGCCCCAATAAAAGAATATTACATACAAGTTTTTACATGAATGAAAATGAAAAACACTCATCTCACATAAAAACCCCCGGCTATTCAAACACGACGATCCAATATAACATATCCAGCAACACATAACATCACATGTCATCAACGTAAGTAAATATGTCCATCCCTATTGTCGTTGACATATAGCAACGAAACCGGCGATATCACATATTACACTTACGGTCACAGAAAAGAAAGTGTAAAACTACAACAGTTGGAATCCGCAACCTCCTTAGACATCACATGCCTAATCAAATGAAATACTTAGACATCGCATGCCTAACAATTATTAACCCCGCATTTCAGTCTCATTATCGAAAAAACTTTTCAATATCAAGTCGGGCAATTCAACAAGATTCCCGACATCCTGATCGAATGCTCGTCGCAAACTTTAGTAGGCGGTCGCACCCCCGATACCATCGATGAAGTGCACTAAGGCGGAACACCGCTGCCGTGAGCACCCGAACGGATGCTTTCGGCGACGGGGTTCTCCTAAAGTCACTTGGTCGGGGCTATGGAGCGAGGCTGTCTATTAAGTTTACCCGGCGAGTATCCGCGTACGCTACGTGATTGCGACGGACTTTTGATCACATCAAAATTCCGTGGCAACCGATCAAGTGAGACTAAACCGCTAGATTTATAACATTCATTCAGTTATCTCATAACTCTTTGTGAATTCCAATTATTGTATCCCGTTCCAGATAATTAGAAAATGTTAAACTTTCCGATCGAACATTCAAACAACTAAGTTTTCCCGATACAGATCAACACATGAAACAAGTCTAAAAACATTAAGTTCGTGCCTCAGTACCAACGGTCCAGCCGTAGAAGGGTCAAGCCAACGCCTCACATGTGGCACGCCGTACTGCCCCAAACCCGAAGGTTCAAAGGGCAGTTCAAGACGGTCACATAATCGAGTTAAAGTTTGTTGTCTTCTAGAGGGACCATCGCGTTACTTGCACTTCTTAGAACGTCTTTAAACCACGGAAAAAATCCAACACTTGGAAATTTCCCGACAGGGGAAAAATTGGGTATTTATATCCGGTCGAACTTTTTAACATATTCAAAAAATTATCCGGAATCCACATAGACACAATCTGATAATCCGATGAACATACGAATCCCCAAAACAACCCAGAAAATTCAACTCTTTAATAAATATTAAAAATTCCCAGAAAATCCAACACCAGAAAAGAGGAATTACTGTGCAAAAATGGGAAGCTGACGTCATCATACGGCCGCGGAACCGCCGCAGAAGCCAGGCTTCTGCCGCGGTTCCGCCGCACTTTGGTGGATTCATGGGTACGGGCTTCACAGTAATTCTTAAAATTCCCTGCTGATTTTTCTGCATATTTTTAATATCGAAAAAACCCCTTTTTCAGAAAAAGTCCAGAGAGCAATCTCGGGTTAGGGTTTCGGGTCGATCGGGTTTCAAACTCCGTCTACGCATTGCCTAAGGCTCTAGCTAGGCTCTGATACCACTGTAGGGTTCCTAGGCACACTAATGAGGTCTCACAAGGCATCAACCATGCCAATTTCAAAAATTACGGGTGCCGAGAAACCCTAATACGGATCGTTGGCTAGAAATTTAGGCGACAAAGCAACTAGTTAACTACATTAACTAAGAGTACGAAAATACAACCTTTGTAGATCCGGTCCTCCACCTCCACGGTTCCGTGATGAAGTCCTCTCCGCTGTCCAAATGAAATCCCGGGCTCTAGCGTCGGCTTCATCGGAGAAATGGGCGGGCAAGGTCGTCGGCTTCGTGCCGAAGATGATCTACGTCGAGGCATCGCTAGATCAAGCTCCAACTTCACCAAGTCATGAAACTTGTAAACAAAACACACTCTACTACTTGGCAAGAGGTAGAGGATGAAGAAATAGGAAGTGGGTTCACTTTAGAATTGGATTTCTCACTCTTTTTCTCACTTTGCCATTGATGAAGCAAAGTTTTCTTTAAGTGAAGAAGAAGAAGAAGAAGATGAATATTATGATAAGTCTTGTAGAATAATTGAAAAAGAATTATTCTTATCATAACTTGAACCATGGTTTGATGTAGAGAGTTAACTCAAGTTAGATGAATGGTTAGGGTTTGAAGAAGAAGACAAAAAGGTTACATGAGTCAAAGTTGCATGAAGCTTCAAGAAGCTTCATGTAAGAAAGCAACCTTTTTATTTTCTTTTCACTTTTTCTTTTAATCCAAATTAAAAGATAAATGAATGAATAAATGAATAAAAACTCTAACCATTTACTTAACCATGGTTTAACTCTTTGCACAAACCCTAGCAATCATGTATCATCAAACATAATACAATCAAGTGCACAAAAATATATTACATATACAATGTGCACACCCGAGTGAGAAAATCCATTCAAAGTGAACCAATACTAGTTAATGCAAAGTAATATATCAAATATATAATTATGCATTAAATCATCAAATCAACGCTTGATTTAACGATCCGGTCATATCGCATATAACCGACTAATATTCAATGTATCGGCTTATCGAATCAATCCTTGATTCGATAACTAGGTTACATCGCATACAACCATTCGATACATTCATCGCGAGAATGAAATACGGTATCATATACACGCATTATTCTCGGTCCCGCACATATCTCATATGCGCTCCTATTTCGTTTCGCTTGAGCCAGGAAACCTCTGTGTAGGACTCTAAAGACTCGTCAATACGCCGGCAGCAGGTGATGATCATATCAAACACCCACAAGCCGCAAGCGGTCTGCTAAACGTAACGGCCACCCGGGTATTGAGCGATCAGAAGATCGACGAGCAAGCCCGCTCACACTCCTGTGAATCCAGCCAGTAACACTTACCGTACAGTCCGGTCTGATCGTCTGATATGTCGCATATCTCGCCTAGGGGTGGTAAACGTCAGACCCCAATAGCTCGATAAGTCGTGTCGATATGAGGTCTATAACAATTCGAGAAACTACTGGTAACACTTACCAGTAAATCTCAGCAACCCTGGCCAGGGATTTCCGGTTATAGCCAATCGAGCACAGCGCAACATCAACTCCCTATACCGGGAGAGACGAATCCACCTCCTATCGCTCATTGCCTCCATGTGACTCGGGACTGTACCCAAAAACCACCGTTTTGCACGCCCTCTTGGACGTGGTAAGGTGGAAATCAAAGCACAGTGGGAACCACACAAGACTCTATGACGATCTCGGGTCAACAGACTACTCTGTACCAGTGTCACCAGAGAACTGCCATCTGACGTAAGGTATAATACCATCTGGGAGTTCTCGGCGAGTCCGTCCAGTGTACCCAGTCTCCACTTAGCACCCGTATATCATCTCTGATGTCAAACACCAATGGATATGGGATCATCCATCGCCCATCTGTATGGGTCGAGAAGGTACACGCTAGTCTACTCTGGTATATCGATGCCCCGTCTCGATACACCCACGACTAGGGACTTTGAAGGATGTACTTATGGACTACCATGTCCCCACTAGTATGATCTGCATCATAGTCCAGGTAGTCAAGTATACATCCTTAGGGCTTTACCAACATGTAATAGAGAGAGACAATCAGTGTACACGTTAAGGTAAAGAGTAACCAGATAGCATACTATCATGTCGAGCAAGAAAGTCCTCCCTATATATGTCCCAGCATCCACTACAATATACATCCTATGTATAGTAATGGCCTCTAGGGCTTACATATAACTAACACTGATAACATTGTAAGTCCACGGTAGCGCCCCGGCCGTCTAACAGATGCCAAATGCGGAACGAAAGCTTTTTACAACTGGCGCTATCGTGTACTATAACCCGGATCTGCCATTAAAGCTAAACTAACAAACTACAAGGTTGATAGAAAACGTTATACCGAATGATCCGAGTCCTTCGATCTTCAACCATCATCCCACGCTTTGTTGTGGCTGCTCCGATCTCCTGAATCTCCAATCTTGTCGTCCAGGTGGCACCACATTGACGGATCTTTAAACGGGCTCCCGTCTCTGAACCGAGGCAACTCGGTCATCAAGTTTGCTAAAAGAGATGACCAAGATGAAGTAGAGAATGAGTAGAACACTTTGTCTCGTTACGTCTAAGACTATGGACGAACGGTTAATGAAGTTGCCTTTTGGAATCGGGTGAAATAAGAAATGAGGCTTATCTAATTTCCATGAGTCCAAAACAATATCAATTTTTTTCCAAGCAACCATGATCTCACACTAAGGGGGCCGGCCACTTTATAAGGAGGTGGGGGTGAGTGTAGGAGAGGGGAAGGTGACCATAAGCTCAATACTTCTCATAACACCTAGTATGAATGCGTTAAGGAAAGTGATGAATCACCTTAAGCTAGTCATCAAAGCATTTAATGCATCATTAAATCACAAACGAGTCACATGCCACCTCATCAGCCTAGTCACCATCCAGAAGTTTCTAGAAGCATGACTCACCCTTATCAAGAAAAGATAAATCCGTATTTAACCGAATGTTAAATACGGCTGATAGAAAACTGGAAACTGGCAACTTCAAAAAGTGATCCTGAAACGAATTTAAGGATAACCCCGTAATGGTATAAACATATCGGCATTTGTATTACGGCCGAATACAAATGCATCTGAGACAAAGATATTTTATCTACACAGTATAATACTCAGATCCGGCTTAAACCAAAGCCGACCAGTATTATCTGCCTGAAAAATGACACGTGCGAAAACGCACGTGTATTTTCCGAACCCCGCCATATAACCATACGACCTCTACAACGTTTCGCCCGAACTTGGGAAAGTGTCTGTGGGGGGCTCTAATGACTCATCAACACACTGACACTGGGTATAACCTCTAGCACGTCAGAGGTACAAGCTGTACGTAACGGTTGCCTATGTATTGATTGGAAGGGAAGCTGACGAGCGAACTCATCTCTAAACCCTACTGAGCCTAACAATGACAATATACATACATCCGGTCCATTCGTCTATGAGTATCGCATATCTGCCTAGGGGGCTAGTAACGTCAGACCTCCAATAGCGGTATAAGTCGTGTCAGAGAGTGGGCCAGAACACCCTGAGATACTACTGGAGTACCTACCAGTAAATCTCTTGCCTCGGCCGAGGGCTTTGTGTAATGGCTCTCCCAGACACAGCGCAATCTCACCCCCAATACCGGGAGAGACGAATCGCCTGTCGATCCGCTCACTTGCCTCCATGTGGCTCGGGACTGTACCCAAAAAAGACCTGTTTGCATGACTCCTTTGAGCCGTGGTAGGGTAGAAATCAAAGCACAGTGGGAACTCACACGAGACAAATGACGACCTCAGGTCGATGAACTAACCTGTACACATGTCACCAGGGAATTGCTATCTGACGCTAGGTATAATACCAACCAGCAGATTCCCGGCGAGTCCTGTCCGGTGTACTCATAACACAATGAGCACCTGTATACATCTTAGGTGAACCAACTAACACCAATGGCTTGTGAGATCGGCCATCGCCCCTCGTCGGTGTCTCGACTGTATACACTAGTCTACTCTGGAGTATCGATGCCCTATCTCGAAACTCCCACGACTAGGGACACTTTAAGGATGTGCTTACAGACCCCAGCTCCCACGTATATGATCACCATCATACTCCTGGTAGTCAAGAAAGAATCCTATGGGCTCTATCATCATGCAATAGTGAACTAAAGCATGTATACGATGATAAAGACAAACCAAATAGCATACTATCATCTCGAGCAAGACTGTCATATCGGTATAGGTCCCGCCTCAATCATTGCAATCACGTACCTGCGATCCAATAATTGACTTTGAGGGCACTATCTCCAACAGCAAGGTCCTCTCGACCTTGTGAGGAGAAACCACTTGCGTGAGATCCTTACGACTTATAAGGAAGCAACACATTTAGGGATCCCCACGATTCCTAAAAAGAAATTACACTTACGAGATCCTCACGACTCATAAGGAGAATTCCCCCTTTGAGACCCTCACGGCTCTTAGGATTCAAAAGCCTTAAGCTACAGGGATCTGAACCTGTTCTTAAGCAGCCATCACAACTTCCAATGCTGCCCTATAAGAGGTTCAGTATTGACCCTTGTATACAATCTACGGGCGCGAATAAACATTTCCCTAACAAAGTCCTACCCGCGACTAGGGATATGTCTATATGGTGAACAACCCTTGTAAGTCCTCTCAACTTATAAGGAGAAAACACTCTTGCAAGATCCTTATGACTTATAAGAGAACACACACTTAGGAATCTTCACAATTCCTAAGGAGAAAACACACCTACGTGATGCTCACGACTCGTAGGGAGAAACACCTTTATGAGACCCTTACAGCTCGTAATGTTAAAAGCCTTAGTCGACAGAATCCTAACCCTGTTTACTAAGCCACCTTTGCTCGACATCGACAGAGGCAAATTATGATTTGCTCCTGGCAATATCCCAATTGCAGCGATGCTGATGCCTAAATCGGTATCAAATCTCAAACTCACAGTGAAAAGTCAGTGAGCCACAAATGCATATGAAATAGCCGAAATGATGGGGCAACTTGAAAATCAGCAAGTTAAAATGTATGCATGTGAAATAGCTGAAGTGATTGGGCAACTCGCAATAAAAAAGCAGTGAGTAAATAAAACAAAGAGCCGAAATGATTTGGCACCGTGAAGAAATAGCCGAAATGATTGGGCAATCGCGACTTTCGCGATATAAAAGCTGAAATGATAGAGCATCGCGGAAAGAAAAGTATATAAAATGAATTTTTTCCCTACAGGTGAGATCACATCGATCCCTGTATACAATCCAGGGGCACAAACAAAGAGGGAACCACACCTTCCCACCAGGCTCTATCCGAAAAAGAGCCAAGTCTCAACGGTTCACAAAACAGCCTAGAGATCATCTCAACATTCGTCTCATTTCAACAGACACACCATCAACAAATCGGAGCTGTGACGAAGTTCACAGTTCCATGACTCGACGATGCACAGACAACCGAGAGTCAACCCCCGACTCCGTAAAATGCAGATAAAGTCAACCAATCCTGGTCACGTAGAATATAGCATATGTCAATCCTGACCTCGTGGGAAGCATTCAGAGCGGAGCCCAGTCCTCGCAGAACATGGCTATGTCAAACCGACCCGGTGGGAAGCATCCAGAGCAAAATCCTTGTCACGTGGAACACAGCCTATGTCAATCTTGACCCCATGGGAAATGCCCAGAGCGGAGCCTGGTCCTCGCAGAGCATGGCTATGGCAATTCTGACCGCGTGGGAAGCATCAAGAGCAAATTCCTGGTCACGTGGAACACGGCCTATGTCAATCCTGACCCCGTGGGAAACGTCCAGAGCGGAGCTTGGTCCTCGCAGAACACGGCTATATCAATCCTGACCCCGTAGGAAGCATCTAGAGCAAATTCCTGGTCACATGGAACACAACCTATGTCAATCCTGACCCCGTGGGAAACGTACAGAGCGGAGCCTGGTCCTCGCAGAACA